>JAJGOT010000590.1:85000-455000 GCA_022457155.1 Cladopsammia gracilis
CTCGAAGAGATTCAAACAAACCTCGACAATTTGGAGCAGTATTCGAGGAAAAATTCATTGGAGTTTTGTGGTATCCCTGACGATATTAATATGTCAACCGACCAGATTGTTTGTAAAATTGCCGAGGCAGTCGGGGTAAAAGTTCAGGAAGACGACATCGAAATCTCTCACCGAATAAAGAGGAAAGAAGGCAACAAACCGGTGCTGGCAAAATTCGTAAGTCATAAAATTAAGTCTAAAGTATACAAAGCCCGAATTAATTTAAAAAATGTGTCCGCTACAGATCTTTTTCCTGGATGCTTCATGGAAACCGAGGGACGTCCGCATCAAATCTTTATCAATGAGAATCTTACTCCATATCGCAGAAGCATGATGAGTATTGCATTGGAGAAACGTAGAAATGGAAAGATAAAAAACGTTTGGTCTCTCGATGGAAAAATTTTCATCAAAACCTCTCCGAGTGGAAGACCACGGCAAATGTATTCTAAAGAAGATATAAAGGAATTGTAAAAATTAAACAATCTTATAATTTGACGGAAAGAGCGAGACAATATAAACTTATCTAGATTTCCCAGACTGATTAAGTTTATATGTACTTATTTGTTGTGAATATTATTTATCTATTTTTCTTTTCCTGTCGACATAAATGTTTGCATGTTAATTATTATTTTTTACGTTCTGTTTTTATTCGATTTTTATTTCAGTTGGGCGCATCTAACAATCGTTTTCTCGTTTTCTTAGTAGTCTATAACTAAAAACAGAAAACTAAAATTATTATCTCTAAATGTTAGAGGCTTAAGAAATTTGCGTAAGAGACGAAGTATCTTCACATATTTGAAAGATCAAAATTGCGCTTTTTATTTACTTCAAGAAACGTATTCTCAGCCGCAAGACGAATTAATTTGGAAAACTGAATGGCGAGGTGAAATTTTGTTTTCACACGGTTCCAATCATAAAAAAGGTGTATGCATTTAGTAGTGGATATTCGCCGGTTCTGGCGCATTTTCGTTAAATTAACCATCATTCACATTAATTTAACGATAAAATGGTCTGTTCACACATGCACACGCGTTCACGACTCGCGAGTCACGCGCATCTTACAATCGCCTATTTACCATTTTTGTCGTTAAGGAGGTAAAGAAACACACACTTAATGAACAGAATCCCCGAGAGATATCATTCAAGCAATGCTGGTGAGTTGAACATGGAAACAGTAAATTCATCTCTAGTTTATAGAGATGAAAAAATGCTCCTAATGGAAGAGAAAAATCGACACTACCTAAAGAAGTCACCACAATTCTAAGATACTGGCTAAAACGGAACAGAATCCCCCTGAGAAGCAACACTGTTGAGTCAGTTAAATATATAAAAATGAAATTAAAAAAAAGGTCTTAAAGAAACAAAAAGTACTTAATAAAAGCAATGGTCAATCAAGAATTTTTGATAATTGATGAGCAAATTATTGACGATACCGTGTTTTTAATAAGAACATGGGAACAGCAAGAATATGGTTTGGAGATAAAAAAGCGAATTGTTGACGCTTTACTACGGCAGGGAAACACCCTGGAACAAGTTTCAAACTATTTATTTAAAGCATTTTGTTTATGTAAATTTAAACCTGAGGTAGACGAGGCGTTCAAATTGTTTGCATGCCCAAGAAAATATTGTAGTCAGACCTACCAATTTCCGATTGCACTTCTTGCAGAGGACCTCTTATCAAACGGAGATCCAACAAACCAAATAAAAAAAATTAATTCACATCCCGAGGGAGTAAAGAGACACACACTTAATGAACAGAATCCCCCGAGAGATATCATTCAAGCAATACTGGTGAGTTGGACTCAGAAACAGCAAATTCATCTCCATAAACTAGAGATGAAAAAATGCTCCTCATGGAAGACAAAAATAGACACTACCTAAAGAAGCCACAACAATATTTTCTAGAGATGAAATAAAAAAAAAGGAATTAAAGAAATAAAATATACTTAATAAAAGCAATGGAAAAGCAAGAATCGTAAAGCAATCAAAGATTTACGCTCATAGAATTGATAGCTATGGCAAAAGAGAAAAAATTAAGGGATATTATCTAATGCGGAAAGCTGAATTAATTGATGCTTTAGAAGCTGTAGAACGACAAGAACCTGTGAAATCACCAAAACGTAAAGTAAAACTTTGTCTCGCGAAAAAAATTAATACAGTTGTAAGGAGTGTTCAGGATCAAGGATTTGTGAACACGACAGGCAACGGCACGTTTGTAAAGATTGTGGCGGAAACGGCATCCGTATACATTGGAATAACAAGTACTATTGTAAGGAGTGCTCGGGAAAACAGATTTGTGAACACGGTCTTGTGAAATATACTTGTAAAAAATGCGGTGGAAAAGGTATCTGTAATCATGGGAAAAACAAACGTATTTGTAAGGATTGTCGAGATGAAAAACAACAGTTGTTGGAGAAATGGAAGAAAATTGAAGAAATTGAAATAAATGAAAGCGAAGATTAAACTGTAATAATTTCAACTCGTGTTTCATGAGTTGAAATTCACATACACAGTAAACAGAGATGAAAAAATAATGTTAAGGAAATAAATATTACTATATAACAAACATGCAACTGACAAGTCTTTCAAATCTCTGCAAAGAAAATCTTACTTTCCACGAGCCAGTGAAACATACAGTGAAAAACTCTAATTCAGAATATCAAAGGATTAAAATTGAAACCAATTATCCTAATAACAAGAAAGGGCCATTAGTTATTGAATCGCCATTTCTTTTCAGTTTTGGAGTGACTGAAAGAAGGAGTAACGACATGAGTCGTGAGCTAGTCGGTTATTCTATTCCGGTTTGTTTATGGTCGAAAGACGAAGAACCGACACCAGAAGAAAACGAGTTTTTTAAGTGTTTGACATTTCTCGAGAATATTTGTTTTGAACAATTACAAGACACGTATGGTCCGGAAATTGCCAATAAATTAAGTCAGCTTAATTTAATTTAAGTCAGTTAACCAATATTGTAAAGTCAAATTGGCTTTGATAATTGAAAGCATTTACATCAGTGAAAGCGTCGTTTCGATACAGATGAAGGTTCACGAAGCATATGTTAAGCCGTTAAAACCGAGAGAATCGCTGTTAGCAATTCAAGAAAGCGACGACGAAGGTAGTGATAACGAAAATTAAACTTTAATAATAATTTCGAGCCGCGAAACACGACTCGAAATGTTAAAATGAATATTAACATACGTGTTCATTGAGCTGAAGATCGTCTCGATCCCGATAACTAAAAGATAACTAAAAGTGAATGTCAGCAAAGCTGTACGTGTACGTGAGTGAAAGAGTTCAAAAAGCCGCTTGCTATTATGTACGTGAGTGAATAAGAAAGCCTATTGTTCTTTTTGGTGAACATGAATTAGCATAAACACATGAGTGAGTGAGAGTGAAAATCGATTACCTTTTTCACTCCGTTCCTCTTCTCATAAAAAGCCCGATTTCCAAATGCATAAATTCTTACGCGTCATAATTTATGGATATGAATAAATTCCGACGCGTAAGAATTTATGCATCCAAGTTTTGAGCTTTTTCAACTTACTAGTCGTAAGCGGTTATAAGCGGTTATTTGTTTACATCACCATCATCATGTACTAAGAGCGAGATTAGCATAATCCCATTGGGCCTTGATCCCAAACAATATGTCGCTTCATTATACGACCCGCATAATAAATTTCACGGTGATACATGTTATTCATGTGATTCATGTTATGAACTTTCTCTCATATTTCTCTTCGGTTTTATCGTCAGAAAGTGTACAAAGATCACTAATCGTGTCATCTATTAACCTCATCTCGTTCACAAACGAATCATGGTCGAAATCTTTTCCTCGCATACAAGAACGTAAGTCAATCAGTACTTTCTGATACGTCGTATATGCGTATTTACTCATTTCAATCCTTCGATTATAATTCTTGTAATCGGCGTATGTTTTCAATAACAATCCCGCACCGGCAACAACTCCTAGTGTAACTGGGTTTAGCGTAACTCCACCAATTACTGTTCCGGTCGCGATAAGAAATGAACTACTCAGTTTACAGAATAGATTCATCCGTTTGAAGCGTCTAGAAGTTTTCCTGTAACACCACCACTTCTTGTGATAAAATCTGTAAAGAGCCTTGATCTCCAACAATCTCACCTCATCAATCGAAGTATCGATGTGATTGAACGTGAAAATATCTCGTTTGTGTTTCATATTTTAAAAATTTATTAAATTTTAAATATATTAAAATGAAATTTTTTAACTATGATGTAGATGATGATATGGTTACAAATTACAAGCAGCGACAACCTTTCATGCCAGATCAAAATTTCAGAGCGTTGATTTGCGGCCCTTCAGGTTCTGGAAAAACAAATCTTTTACTAGATATGATTTTTCGTTTATTGTATTTTGACAAGGTATATCTGTATGCGAAAAATTTAGAACAATCTAAATATCAGTTCTTATTAAGAAATTATGACTCAATTAGTAAAGAAGCAGGTTATGATGTTATAGAAACAAGTAATGATGAGATTATACCGGTTTCTGAATTAACGGATGATAACCAAAAAATAGTTATATTCGATGATTTTGTTTGTGAAAAGAACCAAGATCCGCTGATTGACTATTTTATCAATGGTAGGCATAAAAATTGTAGCGTTATTTATCTTTCACAAAGTCATTATAAAACACCAAAAGATATACGCCTAAATTGTTCACATTTCTGTGTTTTTGAATTTCCGAGTAATAACGAAATTTCTATGTTTTGTCGTGAAATTAATGTTGATAAGAAACAATATGAAATGGCCACAAAAGATCCATACTCTTTTCTCTATATTGACAAACCAAAGAAAAGAGTTTTAAAAAATTTTAATGAGAATATAATCTAGATTATATTCAGAAACAAAATGAGCTATTCAAACGGAATATTAACAAAATCTTTCAGATATCAAACAGGACGTGGAAAACAAGGACAACAAGGTTTACCCGGCGTCGGATTCAAATTAACACCTTCAGGTGATTATGATATTCAAAACAAAAGATTGGTGAATATAGACAATCCAACCGACCTGAAGGATGCTATTAATTATGGTACTGCTAAAACACACTTTCTGAACTTTATAGATGGATCAACTCATATGACCGGTGATTTAGATCTCAGAGGAAACAAATTGATTCTTCCCGGAGAGATCGACATGAATAGAAAACTAATCACAAATTTAGACACGGACGAAGATAACGATTTGTCCGGCGTCAACATGGTAACTCTGAAAAAATTTCATCCAAACGCTCCTGAACCAACGCATGAAGTCGTGAAGGATATCGATCTGAAACAACGTTTCAATGTTGTCCAATCGAAACAACAGACTTATCACGATTTAGGAGTAAATTATAACAATCTAGTCTCTTACAGCGATGTCAAAAATATCTTCTTATCCCGCAAAGAGATGTTTCCGATGGAAACTAGTTTGGATATGGGAAACAATACGGTTTATAATGTGAAAGACCCGACGGTTGCCGATCATGGAGTAAACAAAAGATACGTGGATCACCTAGTCGCCGGTAAATTGAGTAATCCATCCGGTGAAGATCTAAATATGTCAAACCATAAGATAACAAATTTAGAAGATCCACAAAATAGTTCCGACGCATGTAATAAATCTTATGTTGACGGTGCTGATAAAAATCTTGATCTCGAGATAGGGAATGCGGTATTTCATTCTACCTCGCCAAGCTCGTACGAAGGAAAATCATTTTCCTTCTACAGAACGCTGAAGCATAAACACACGCTACAACAATGTAAAGGCAGGCAGTGTGCGAACACTTGCCCGACGGTATTTTAATAACAATCTCAACGGAAAATTTTACAATCATAGAATAGACAAAAGAAAAAGGCACAACAATGTAAAGGCAGAGCAGTGTGCGAACACTTGCCTGAGAAAAGGAGACACACTATCGATTACGTATTAAAGCCTATCACAATATAGAAAAAACGCAAAGCGAAATAAAGAAAAAACTCAAGCCTAACAAGAGGTAACATGTTTAGTCAACAGTAATCTGCTTTCGATAGAATCTTTAACATACATGTTTTTCGCCTCAACGGATTTCCAGCGACCGTGGAGCATAAGTAAACTATCTGAGCAATCCGATCTAGAAAGCTTATTCGCAATAAAGGTCGCCCCGCCAGACCTAAGACTATGAGTGCTATAACCTCTGGAATCCGCGCCTATAGCTGACAAAGCCTCCTTAAGCAATTCCCTAGCCCTCGTATAACTTAACCTATTCGAACATAGTACGTAACCATTAAGTTTCTTAGAGAATCTTACTGCGCTAAAGATGTAAGCTGTGGTATTACTATCAAACCCAGAGAAGGCAAGAAAACGACAAAAAAGGGCATGAGGACAAGCAACACCCCCGGTCTTGGAAATAAAAACCTTGTTGCCCTCCCGGTATTGATCGGTTTTGCTAGACTTCACAAAAATCTCCAAGTAGTCGTCCTGAACAGAAACGTCCGAAAAGCGCAAATCTAATAATTCATTAATCCTAAAGAGACCATAGAAACCTAAAACAAACAGTAAAGCTAAACGTAAATCCTTGAGACTACTATCCCTCTGAGCAAAAGCGGAACATATGGAACAAATCATATCAGGCGTAACAGGCTCTTTCTTACAAACAGGTCTCCTAAATAAGCGCTTACTAGACTCTACAATATTGCGTGAAATAGCGGTGTCAACTGGGTTTCCCTGAGAAGGATGCGGAATAATATCATGTACCCAATTCAAGGCGGAAAAAACCGAGGAGAGAACCGCATAAGAACTTTTAGTGTCGTGAAGAAACGAAGAATATTCTAATAGTAACAAACTATCGCATGGAAGGATAAGAGCAATACCCTTTGACTCTAAATAGGCACGAAAACCCCTATAATGAGAAACATAACTCTTCACGGTCGCGCTAGCCCTTGACGATAACAACTGTCGTACAATCCTTTCTCTCTGCGTCCGGCACACCTCGCCCCAGGACGACGCCTTCAACAAATCCTGGGAAAGAAAAAAGACGAAAAAAGATAAACATAGTAAAAAGGAAGAGAAAACAAAAAATATCGATATCTGCAAACAGAAGCATGCACACACAAACAAATGGAAAAAACCAACCTCCACGCAAGGTTGGACATATAGAGAGAAAATCCAACAACATTGGCCTAAAAACCGGCCGAGAAAGAAAAAACTGTCAACCGACGTGATAAAGCCACCCGGCTAAAAAACAGGAGCCAACATGGGCGAAAAAACTACAGAGCCATCCGGCAACAAACAAACAAGGCCATCCGGCAAAAATAACTAAAAAACAAGCCGAACAGCAACAACGTGGCCATTCCATGACGGGGAGCCCAGAAGGGAATTAGTGTTACGCCCCTGCCGTAGGGCCGAGGTGCCTTTGAAAAACTCTTTTGAAGCCGGGGTTCTGTGATGCTAATGGCTCCCCGGGTCCCATCCCAAACGATGCCCAACCATGTGATAACCTGAACGGGATCCCAAACACTTTTGCTCAAGTTTGCAAGAAAACCCGCCGAAGACAGATCAGACCTCATGACACGAGAACTAACCCTACATAAGGCTTCGCTCCGTTCCACGCTCAGGCCATCGTCCAGATAAACAACCGAACGTATCCCTTGAGATCGCCAATGTTTGACCAGCGGCCTAAAGAGCTTGGTAAAAATATAGGGGGCCAAAGATAAGCCAAACGGCAGCACGGTAAACATGAAAAATTCCGCAGTCCCCCCAGACGTAGCCCAGCTAAAACCAAGGTAGGGCTGGTGCTCGGGAAAAATATCCAAATGATGATAACCACTTTTGAGATCAAATTTAATAAAGTAACAACCCTTATCAAAATAATCCAGGGCTACCCTCCAGTCCTCAAACTTAAAGCTCTGCTTATACACATGCCTGTTGACATATCTTAAATCTAAGATCAAACGCCTCTTCCCACAGCTTTGCACGGAGACGGAGAGAGGATTAACAACCTTAAGGCAGGACCCGGGAACGCGAACCACCCGCTTGCTGGAAAGTAACTCCAAGATAGACTCACTAACAAACTCCGAGTTATCCAAAGAAGAACGATTGTTCTTAAAAAAGGCGTAAACAGGAGTAACGTAAAAAGGTATCTTATAACCCTCCGTAATACAATCAATAATGAAAAAAGGAGCATGGATCCCCTCCTAAAAATCCGCATGGGCCTTAAGTCTACCCTTAACGTTCAAGTTGGCAAAAGAATCTGGCTTCTCAGATTCTATCTCAAACGCCTCAAGAGAACTGTCTACCTCAACAAAATCGTCATAAGGTCCAGGCGCAACATCGGCATGGGTAAATTCGACATCGTCAATTCGATTTGCTGCTTGACTGATTTCCTTGGGAACTGACAAAGGTACTTTTGACTGAAGGGCTGAAGCTTGCAGGCTTGTATCCACCCCCGAAACGTTCACATTCGGCACTCCAATGCCCCTGTCTTCCGCAGCGGAAGCAGGTGTCAGTTGAAGAAGGGAGTCGACAGCCTGGAAAAAAAAAGAAAAAGAAACAGAACAAAAAAGGGGGAAGAAGGAAAAGTAGAAAAAAGGACTAAAAACCATAAAACAGATAAAAATATACAAACTCTATTAAATATACACACAAATAAAGCTTAAAAAAGCCAAACTACCGTCGAGTAGTGATGCACGTGATGACAACCTTGACGCTAAAACCTCTTTATATCCCTTAGTGGGGTCTCAAGAGACCCCACGCGCCAACGGCGCTAACACAATGTGTTAGCTGGCATGCATAGCATGCTCACGCTGAACTTCCGAAGGAAAATACATTTTCATTCTACCTCGCCAAGCTCGTACGAAGGAAAATCATTTTCCTTCTACAGAACGCTGAAGCATAAACACACGCTACAACAATGTAAAGGCAGGCAGTGTGCGAACACTTGCCTACAACGTGACATTCAAAGAAGGGGGAACGAAATACCTCGAAAAAGCTGCCTATCGTCATTAGAAGTACTAGCACGCATCCGAGAAGCGCCAAAGGACGAGCTTCTATCTCTGTCCGCCCCCTTCGGAACATTTTCCTTCTTCTTTTTGAGCGCTCGCTGCTGTGCTTTTCTGATCCTCTTTTCGTCTTCGGAATCGCTCGCTAGCTCCTCGGCCTGATACTCTTTAACTGCAAGCCAACCCGCCTCGCTTTTGTCGGCAAGTTTGATGATTTTCTGTCGACGCTTGAGACTCTTGTCCAAGTCTGCTAGCTTCTCCTGCGCTCGGCCGACGTCTTGGGCTGCCAAGAAGTTTTTAGCTTCGTCCAGAGTTCCTGCAAGTTCTGAATTAAACAGAAATTGGTCCTTGTTTCCAGCAAACTTGAGTTTCTCCGCTTCAGCGACTCTGGTTAGCCTTTGCGTCTCCGACGAAGAACGGGAAACGAGCCCGGACGAAATAGATTCCACCTTCTGGTCAAGATAACTCTTGAATCGCTCGAATACTGCGTCCACCGGAACACTATCGGTGCTTTTAGAAGACGATTCCCGTTCCGGCGAAGACGGCATAACGAAACCAGCAAACTAAAAAAGCCAAACTACCGTCGAGTAGTGATGCACGTGATGACAACCTTGACGCTAAAACCTCTTTATATCCCTTAGTCGGGTCTCAAGAGATCCCACGCGCTAACGACGCTAACACAATGTGTTAGCTGGCATGCATAGCATGCTCACGCTGAACTTCCGAAGGAAAATACATATTCACACGACAGAATTAGAAGCGAAGCTAAAGAAATATGTTGACGAATCGCATATCACCACCTCGGCAGATCTGAAAGATGAATTTAGGTACATAATGGAAAACGTTGATGAAAGCTCTTCCGAGCATAATGTGACTGTCACCGGTATAGTCGATTTGGTAGAGTCGCCGCATACATTAAACAGAAAAGTCTACAGCCTTTTATTACACAAACACCCGTTAAATAGCTACGCATCAAGAATCGATTTTAATCTGTATAAATTACCAGAGGGAGAATATACCGTTTGTATTGAATTCATCCCTCCTACAATGAGCGGCGTCAGCGTCGATGTTGAATCGACTTCTATCAACATAAATAAACAATCGACAAAAAACTTTACGGATTACACTAGAAGTATAATCAATTTGCATAAGTGGCATATTTCACCACCGGAGTATATTATGGTCGATTTAAAATGTAGCGGCTCGCCAACATCAGCTTCACAAGCTCAAGCTTACCTTTTAATTTATGGAATAAAAGGAAACCACTCGGATGTACCGGCCAGTGTTTACGATTCTCCTTATATTTTGGAGGGCGGGAAAATGGTAATACAGACCAGATTGGATATGAACAATCATGCAATTATCAATTCACCAAGTCTCAGCAGTAGTGGTGGTGTATTTGTTATCAACGGTGTTTACAAGAAAACTGTGAACCAGACATTTGCTAAATTTTCGGGAGAACAAGAGGTTATAGTTCCCGTTAATTGTAAAATTGTAAAATGTTGTATTAACATCCTCGATACGCTCCAAACATACCCGCCTATTTTCGTGTTGATAAACAACGGAATAGGACGGGGAAAGGGCGGAAAGAAACAATCCTATGACATGAATGTCGTTTTGATTGAGTGTGATACATTTCGAGTGAGAATACGAAGTGACCAGGATACTACCCCAGCAATCAATAAATGTTTGGTAAGTCTTCTACTTGAACCGATGTCCTAAGTTTCTTACAAAAAAATTATTATACGCTACGTAGAGCATCGCACCGGTATCGCGAGGTCACGGGTTCGAACCCCATTGAAGTCCTGAATTTTTTTTCAGGCTTCTTTTCGCAATTACTTAAATTGCGTTCACAACTGCGAGGATCATTCTTCATTTGATTTCATTTCCGCAGTTCATATATGAGTTATTTCATATATATCATTTCACAATCACTCCTTTCACGGAACCATATGAACCTACAATTGACCTGCTCCCAACGTCAGTGGCTTCATAGCTCAGTTGGTAGAGCATCGCACCGGTATCGCGAGGTCACGGGTTCGAACCCCGTTGAAGTCCTGAATTTTTTTCAGGCTTCTTTTCGCAATTACTTAAATTGCGTTCACAACTGCGAGGATCATTCTTCATTTGATTTCATTTCCGCAGTTCATATATGAGTTATTTCATATATATCATTTCACAATCACTCCTTTCACGGGACCATATGAACCTACAATTGACCTGCTCCCAACGTCAGTGGCTTCATAGCTCAGTTGGTAGAGCATCGCACCGGTATCGCGAGGTAACGGGTTCGAACCCCGTTGAAGTCCTGAATTTTTTTTCAGGCTTCTTTTCGCAATTACTTAAATTGCGTTCACAACTGCGAGGATCATTCTTCATTTGATTTCATTTCCGCAGTTCATATATGAGTTATTTCATATATATAATTTCACAATCACTCCTTTCACGGGACCATATGAACCTACAATTGACCTGCTCCCAACGTCAGTGGCTTCATAGCTCAGTTGGTAGAGCATCGCACCGGTATCGCGAGGTCACGGGTTCGAACCCCGTTGAAGTCTTGAATTGTTTTCAGGCTTCTTTTCGCAATTACTTAAATAGGCCATTTCCGAGTTGCCTTTAGCCTCTCTATCAAAGCGAGGCTACGTGCGAAACCTTTCATATGAAAATGAGTTTTTATTCACATGCAAATAGTTTTATTTGCATGTGAATGAAAACTCATTTTCATATGAAAGGTTTCGCACGTAGCCTCGCTTTGATAGAGAGACTAAAGGCAACTCGGAAATGGCCTATTGCGTTCACAACTGCGAGGATCATTCTTCATTTGAAAGTTACTTTTGTTAAAAATTTGTTAGAATACTCTGACGACTTCAGTAGATCAGTAGGAAAGAGAAGTTTCTGGTATCTGGATACTGATGCAACAACCGCTAACACTAATACAGGATTTGAAGCTAGACGGATACAAATTCAAGCGGTTCAAAACAATGGTGCTGGTGGTGCTAAAAACATCAGCACGATTATTCCTCTGAATCGTTTTTCCTTTTTCGAAGAGTTGGCAGATAAGATGCTTGTTCCCATGCAGCTAGAATTCGAGATAAGGCTACAAGATGATGATGAGTTAATTCATATGGCTAACGGTACAGATGCTGGAAGAGTTGTTGTGAATAGGTTTTCACTTTTCGTTCCGAAATTAACACCCAGACTCTCTCTTTACGACAAATTTGTCAGCTCTTTTTCGAAAGAAAAACAGTGGAAATATTTAGTTGAGATGTATATGCAATCAGCTCCTACGAAAGTATCAGGATTTTTTGAAATAACACCTAGTGTTGATAATGTTAAGCATGTTTTTGTTTATCTGAAAAGAGCCGCCCTACCTAATAATAATAAAGCAGAAGATAGTCCATATCTTATGAATACTTTCAAATTAAATGCGGCAGATAATAACTCATCCTTAGCAGCCTGTAAATTAGAGTATGGAAGATCAGTTTTTTACCCGGATTTAGAGTATGACGTTGAAGAAAAAGCATTGATATTTGATGATGTAATGTCTTATGCAATGAGGTTAAATGATTTCAACAGCGGCACTCAGCTGAATTTAGCCAATTATAACTCTCTCTATCCTCTAATTTATTTCAATTTAACTTATCAAGCTGAAAAAATAACAAGAGATCCCAAACCGCTAATATTCCATTATAAATTGAACGCAGCTGCAACTGCAGACTTTAACGTGCATGCGATAGTTTTGTATGAAAAATTGGCAAAAATAGATAAGATTGGAAATGGGCTGTTCATCGCGTAAGCGTAAATTCATTTTAAAAAACAATTTTGTATTTTACAATACTAAATACAAAATGACAACATATCATCCTTACAAAGTAAGTTTATCTAAAGGTCAGAAAGAAAAACTTGCAAGAGCATATAAAACAAGCAGCCCCATCACGATTAGACTAACTAAAAATCAGACAAGCGGTAGCGATGAGCTACTGCTAACAGCTACTCAGATCAATAGAATCAGTAAAGCGAAATCGCTTGGAAATGGGGTAGAGATAAAAATATCAAAAACACAGATTAGAAAAGTAATGAGAGAAGGCGGTAGTCTGTGGAGCGCAATTATACCGCTAGCACGTTCGTTAGCACCAACTATAGCTAAAACACTCGGATTATCGGCGATTGCCTGTTTAGCTAGTGAAGGAGCAAGTCAAATTGTTAAAAAGATAAGTGGGAGTGGAGCTGGCGTTGGTGGTTTCCTCATTCCAACAGCTAAAATTCGGCATCTGATTGATAATATTCATTTGCTAACAGATAAAGAGAAAGGAGTTATTCAGAGCGGTTATAAATCAGGAAAAGGATTAGTGATAAGACGACCATCACAATCTGGAGGGATGCTGGGAACGATATTAGCCAGTATCGGTATTCCGCTGGCTATTGAAGCGTTTAAAAAATTGACCGGTAGTGGTGCGCCAAGAATGGGTGGAAAAGGAGCGCCACGCGTAGGTAGACCTAAAGAAGGAAACGGGGCACCACGAATAGGTGTAAGTAGGTACCCTTATCGACCTCCTCCATTCGATGGTCAATGGGGTGAAGATACTTTTGGAATGGGAACCAAAAAAAAGGGAGGAGGGTTACCTTTAGGACCAAACAGCCCATTCAAGGGTTTTCCAATTCTCGAAACAATATTTTAAAACCAAAATTCATAAACAAACCGCTAAGTAATGTTGATCTATTAAACTGGATTACATATCTTAGAATTCCAAATTTCAAAGGGATATATTCAAGGGATGAAGTTATGCCTAAAAATCATAGTCCATGCATTATTAATCTCGATTCACTTGAAAATGCTGGAACTCATTGGGTTTGTTGTACCCCATCTCACGATAACAATTTCGTGTGGTATTTCGATAGTTTTGGCATGGGTTATCCCGAAGAATTTACAAGCGCTGGAAAACTGATAATTTACAACACAAGTCAGTATCAAAACATAAAAAGCGTCCTTTGCGGTTATTATTGCCTTTATTTCCTTCATCAATGGTCACTCAAGAAAGATTTTTATGATATCTTGCAGCCGTTTAGCTTAACAGATACCATGTTCAATGAAAAATTCATTAAAAAATATTTTATGTAAACACCACAACAGTGGTGTTTTAAAATTAGAAATTTTATTATACAGATCGTATAATAAAATGGAACCACCAACACAAAAAACGTATTGTGTTAAGGAAAAAATAAAACCAAATGCGTTGAACCATCCGATTATAAGATAGCCAAAAATGGTAGGCCTATGTACTGGTGCACTTGCGCTAATTGTGGTATAACGAAAACCCGTTTCGTTAAGAGTTCGGAAAACTAGTTCAACCCGTCTCAGGGGCGGGCTTTTTTGATGTGGAAGACAGTCATAGTCTTGGAGAGATAGCTATGAAAGCTGGTATGAAAGGTCTTTACAATTTAGGACGAATAGGAGCGTCAAAAGCCATCAAATCAGACTGTAAAGAAAAAGATTAAATCAACCGCTAATAAGTATATAGATCAGGCTTTGGACAGTTTCACGGGAGACTTATCGAAAAGACTCGATCCGCTTCACCGCGGTAGCGGTGTCGACATTCATAAAATGATTGGTAAACTACCGAAACCAAAAGGAGGATGGACATTACCCGGACATACATACACAGGACCATACAATGACCTGTTTTCACAAGTAAAATATGATCCGGTAACAGGTGAAATACTGGAGATCTACGATCAGCCAACGGGTAAAACAGATGCCATAGCGATGCGGCATGACGTTGATTATTCTGTGTGCGCGCATAAACCAAACCCACGTAAATGTAAAAATGAAGCTGATAGAAAAATGGTGAAAGCCTTGGATAATGTACCCTATAGTGAACGGCAATGGGGTCACTGGTTAGCTAGAAACACTATCGATGTAAAGCAAAAACTTGGAATGGGTGCTTCAAAAAACGGAAAAAGCCGCCGAGTTGGCAAGAAAAGTTAGCAAACGAAGTTCATAAACCTATAAGGCGAAAGTTTACTCGGCGGCGTGTTATTGTAAACGGTATTGATGAGATATGGTGCTCCGATCTTGTCGAGATGCAGAAATTTAGTAAGTGGAATAAGGGATATCGATATCTTCTCATGGTGTTAGATGTTTTTAGTAAATATGGCTGGATTGTACCGCTGAAGGATAAAAAAGGAGAGAGTGTCGCAGAAGCGTTTAAATCACTATTCAAGGAAGGAAGAAAACCGAAAATGATTTGGGTGGATAAAGGTAAAGAGTATTACAATAAGAATATGAAAGAACTGTTGGATAAAAATAAGATAACATTGTACTCAACAGAGAATGAGGAAAAATCTAGTGTTTGTGAAAGATGGAACCGTACGATAAAAAACAAAATGTGGAAGCAGTTTACCGTTCAAAACAATACCATGTATCTCAATATGTTACCGAGGTTGGTGACAGAATATAATAATACGAAGCACCGAAGCATCGGCATGACGCCTGCGGAAGCGTCGAAGAAAAAGAACGAAGGTGCTGTTTATTTAAAACTTTATGGCAAGATGAAACGCACACAACCCCGACGATCGAAATTTAAAGTTGGGGATAAAGTTCGAATAACAAAATACAAACGCCCTGTTTTCGATAAAGGTTACACCCCAAATTGGACTGAAGAGATTTTTGTTGTGGACAAGATTCAATACACTAACCCTATAACTTACAAAATAAAGGACGAATTGGGTGAGGAGATAAAGGGTTCTTTTTACGAACCTGAGCTGCAAAAGGCTGTTCAAGACGTTTACCGTATTGAGAAAGTGATTCTACGAGATGCTCGAAAAGGTAAAGCGTTAGTGAAGTGGAGCGGGTATAGCGATAAATTCAACTCTTGGGTAGATTTGAAAGAACTGAAAGATCTGTAAAAGCAAGCTTTTTTTTCATTTCACGTTCATGAAATGAAAATCATAATTATAATTATTTTGTTTTATAATGTCCGTACGCAAGTGTGAATATTCCATCAGGTTGAATTATTCTCTTATCATCATCTGCTGAAAGAGCGATCTTATTCACCTCTTCAGTAAATACTTCATGTTTACGGCTCCTTATGGTATACATCTTTCGGTATTGCTTACCACCACTAAATAAACATTTCTTATAATCATCGAATTTAATGCTTTTCTTTATTACTGACTTCGTTACTCCTTTGCACTTCTTCTCCTCCTCTCCCTCATACATCTTATAACTGTAAAGCTTCGACCTCAGTCCTACGAATTCTTATATTATTTTACAGCCAGCTTCATCCTTGAACATTCCAACTACTTTCTTATTTACTCCTACCTGTATGCCTGACGGATGATCTTTTGAAAAGTTGCTCGTATCAAACTTGGCAACTACATCATCACTTATATCTTTGTAAAAGTCTTTTGTTTCAATCTCATATGCTAAGCTGTCCGTATCGGTAAATAGTAGCTTTGCTTTTTCACCATACTTCGGTTTGATGTAGTTATAATGAAAATCATACATCAAAGTCTTACTCAGATCGAGGATACACATTCCGAGATATACCGGCTTATCGAATACTAACGCTTTCTTTTTCATGTCGACCGCACACAAATGTTCTGAAAAAATGGTGCAGTGCTTGAAGTTGGGTTTTGCTGCAAGTTTCTTTGCTTTCTTTTCCGAATTGATTAGACTTATATCCACTCTATTACGAATGTTTTCCATCGTTTTTCCAAAGACGGAATTAACCATAAGTTTGAAAAAATCCTTCTCAAACTCATTTTCAGCTTTCGCACGCAAGCGTGTGTTCAAATCAATGTACTTTTTCATCCAATCACTCTCTTCAAATTTAATACCACGATGGATCTTTGTGATTTTCAACCCCAAACTCTCATATAACTTGAGATTTTCATAGTGAACAACGTATTTCTTTTTATCATTCAAGTTGGGTATTAGTTTCTCCACTTTGTTTACCTTCAACCTCTCTGGAGCGAGAGGGTAGTCATTGTGAAGGTCGTGCAGCTCTTTTGGATACTCAAGGTCAACCTCAAGTATACAACTCTCATTTCTCCAATTAACCAATTCCTTTTTATCCATCCATTTGAAACCGCGTGTAGGTAATTTCCTACACATTGCCCAACCGTAAAGGTTATTTGCGTCGAGATATATATTATATGTGTTAGACTTACTCTCATCATACTTTTCTTCCATGTAGATGTTGTTGGCTTGACCATACCTGTTTGAAATCATTGAAATACCTCCTCTTATTCCATGTTCGAACATCAGTAACATATCTGGGTCAGACAAAAATCCAAGTTCAACACCTGTGATTTTAAATAACGCATCCCAAGACAATCCTGGTGCAGTATAATACCAGGCTGGATCAAGGTCGTAATGCTTTTTACAAAGATCGTGAAAGTTTTCAAACATATCACACAACTGTAACACATCCGACTTGTTGTACAGACTGTGATAGTCTCTTAGCGTCTTCATTCCAAACGTACTCCACACCTTTTGTGCGTGTTCATAATCTTTCTCAGAAATACTTTCTCCACTTAGTTTGGAAAAGAACGCCTTTTTCGGCGGTAATTGTGTTTCGTTTAATCTGTCGAGGGAGTCCATGTATTCATAGGGATATAGGCCTTTTTTCAACATCAACTCAAACTGTTCACCGCTATAAAACTTGCTTGTGCTTTTGAAGTTAAGCTTTGAACCGCTCTTGAGATTTGAAACCAATTTATCCAAACTTGAGGCCATAAACTTACAGCTGTCGATAAATCGCAATTCTCGTTTTACATCCTTTTTCTCACCTTTCTCATTGATAAACGTGTCAACCGTTATTTGTTTCGTAAAGCTAATGTATTTTTCTTCATTGTTTGGAATGCACGTTATATCACCTTCGCTTACACCGAGATTTATGATAAATAGGTGAGCATCATACCCGCTCAAGTTGTGAAAAATGACAGGAATAAATTTCGGTTTGCTGCATTGAAGATTGCATTCGTTATGCGCTGCGCCTCGAAATTTACCAGTATAATGACAATGATCGCGTACTTTGTCACCCTTATCTGCAAATTCGCCTTTACAGATCCAACACCTTGCTGACCTTTCAAACTTACGTCTCTCTTTATCCCTAAAAATCATCTTCTTCGGAATTTTAAATTGGTCATATATTCTCTTAGCTTCACATTCCAACATATTCACAAATTTTTGAGCTACATTTTCATCTTCAGAGGTTGCTGTATATTCAACAGGTTTTGAATAGTTGTCATCAAAATCACACTTTATGTAATAACAAAAACTCGACGGTTTATGCATTTGTATCTTGTTTGTGTAACTTTTATTGGGGAATGGTTGGGTTGTATGTATCGGTTTGATGAGTGACTCAAAATCTGCATAGATAACGAAAGGCATAGGCATTTTTCGATTGTGGTTTTTAAATGAAAGAAGCGATCCTTCCTTTGGCATTTCAATTCTAACAGCCTCATTATCTTTACAGTATTCTTCATGTTTATCCAGCAATTTTTGAGTGCCGAAAGGGTTGAGGCATCTTAAGCAAAAATACTTTTTATGTTCATTCTTTGATTTTTGATTTGATAACAGTCTACTTATGTTCTTAATGAGGCAATAGTGTTTTTTCTCACCGTCAGAAATGAGTAGGAGGTTTATATACGATAAAGAAGAATAAAATTCACTTCTTACTTTTTACTGAATTACCGAAAGAAGTGATAAATCTATCTCTCCCACAGCACGAAAAGTCAAATTTACTGAAAATTAAAGGTTGCTTAAATCTGCGTAACGTTAATAAACTTTACACCAACTTTACGCTGTCGTAAAGTTTGATAAAGGTAGATTTACGCGTTCTGGATGTAAAGCCTGCGTAAAGGTAGCATAAAGTTGGTGATGCAACTTTACGCTTATTTGCGCAGATTTTAAAGATGGCGTAAAGTTGCACTTTACTGATCCGTATATAAAGCTTTTGTAAAGGTAGCGCAAATGTTTTTTTTTTCACATTTACACAGTTTTTCGTTGTCCGTAAATATCACAAAAAGCCAGGCCGGGCTTCACCGAAACGACCGCAAAGCTGTTGGAAAATTAAGTGGTGTAACCTATTGGTCCGTAACTACAAACACTCAATGCGTTTATATACATGTATGTACTAGTTCAATCAATCGGTTTACGATGTCTTTCCACCGGTAAATCTTAGCCTGCAGAACAGGCGTTATTTTTTTTAAGCGGGAAGCGCGAGGCGAGCAGTGACTAAAACATACGATTAAAAACTTACTACACCGCAGTGATCATGAGTAAGTGCTTCTCACTCAAATTCAAAATGAGCTAATTCTTAACCCAATAAAGTGAGTTGAAACAACTCTTTATTTTGGGTGAACTTAGTGTTACAGTCCGACATCTACTCAAACGTGAGCAAAAACACACAATAAAAGATATGCCGCTTCGCGAGCGAGAGTGGAAAAAAAAACCGTATCATTCAAAGAAAAAAAATATACAGTATTTCAAAATACAAGACATAGCTTAGTTCAATGGCGGTATTACTGTTGTATAAGATATATTTTATGTCTCATGTACCATTTTGATGACAGTAAATCTTTACTTCACATGTCAATGGAAAAAAATAAAACGACCTAAAACCGCGGTGAGGAGCACACAGCTGACACAGCAGTTTAATATTATTTAGCCTTGCCTAAACAGCTCTTGAAAGAGGTCTTTTTAAATCCTGGATTTACGTGGAAAGATTCAAAAGAAATGCATTGAAAAAGTCGTATGTGAGCTGGAAAAAAAATAATTGTAAATAAAATAAAATAAAATAAATTAAAGGCAATTTCCCCCTTGGCCGCTCGGCCGAGAGGTCTTGGGTGCGAATTGATCATGCGCAAGAGAGTCATTCCCGGCGGGCAGTTCGTGGTTTTGGCGCTTCTTTTAACGAATTTCGATTTTACTGTCTTGCTGCTCGCTTTCAGCGCTCAAAACTTCACTTGCTTTGAAAAGACAACTTGTGATTTGAGCCTTTTACTCGTTCCACGTTTTCTGAATAAGCTGCATGCAATGTTTTTACAACATATCAACGATCGCTATGCGTACGATTGCTTCCAACCTACAAGCATCGTCGAGTTTGACCGCCATGTTGGCTGGTTCTTTAATGCTACCACCAATTCAAGCGCTTCATTGCTGCCCTTGTGATCCGAAAGGTAAGTAAGTTTATGTTAACAATATAAACCAGTTTAAAAATGGAGCAACTTTACAATACCCGGCCACTCAGAAAGCGTTACTTACGCGACATGGCCCGCGGTCACGCAGTGGAAGAAAAATTAATTTCTAAAATAACAATGATGTCAATGATGTACAAGTTTTCCCTGCCACCGCGGTCCACGGTGCCACAGTCGATGAATAATAATGATGTATATACGTTTTCCCTGCCACCGCGGTCCGCGGTGCCACAGTCGATGAATAATAATGATGTATATAAGTTTTCCCTGCCACCGCGGTCCGCGGTGCCACAGTCGATGAATAACAATGATGTATAAGTTTTCCTGCCACCGCGGTCCGCGGTGCCACAGTCGATGAATAATAATGATATATAAGTTTTCTCTGCCACCGCGGTCCACGGTTAAGAGTGTAATTTTGCCAGGAAAGTTGTCTATTTTATGTAATACAGTAGAAATAATGTTTTTTCTTCAATATATATCTAAGCAAAAAAGACCGAATATCGGTCGAAAATATAGACAGCTGTATAGAGCGACTACCAATATTTTAGCATAGTGAAAATTGAGACTTGAGCGTCACCTCGTGACCCGATTTTACTTTCAAATGCCGCTTTATTTTTTAGTTTCTCGGCGAAATATCGAGTTAAAAACAAGCAAACATGAATTCACTGACAGAAATCACTACAATAAGCAAGGCTTTGAAGGCAAAAAGCTCACCGGGACGGATTTCACTGCGTTTCAACGGAATGTGTGTCAGACTAGCAGAGACTAGCCTACTCGGCGAATTTGAAGCAAAGATTCTTACTGTTTTCTTTCGTCGATTTTCGCGTTTGTTTCGGGCTTATTATCCTCCAGAATCCTTCAAAATAATTTGCTTGACTTGTATTTGCTTGAAATTTTCATTCGTCGCAAAAGCCGTCAAATACTACGTGAAGCTCAAAACACGATGGGACTGGAACTAGGCACATAATTAGCCAAATCTATTAACTTCCTGTGGGCCAAATTTGGAGGCAAACGGAAGTAACGCAATTTTTTGCGAGTGTTTTTCGTCATCAGACGAATTCGTCTGAAATTTTAAAGACCTGGACACAATGAGTTAAGATTTGTATGGTGTTACCGTAACAACAAATGAAAGCTAACCATTTCGAGGCAGTTCTTAGTCCTAATCACTATAGATCAGCGCTTAACCCACAAAGTTTAAGAAATGTATGGTGTTACCGTAACAATAAATGAAAGCTAACTATTTCCATGTAGAGCCCTTGTAGATCAGCGCTAAACTCCGAATTTTAATTGCCAAAAAATGTAAAAATTATATTTTCGACTTATCAAAGCCCACGTTCTTTTAATCGAGCGGTATTCACGATACCGTGGGACCGCGGACCGCGGTGTCACAAATTTGAACTTATTCATTCACCGTGGGACCGCGGGCCGCGATGCATGAGTTGTGACTTCAGAGTGGCCGGGTATTGTAAAGTCAAGCCTTAAAAATTATTTTTGGCTACCTGTACTGAAGATTTTCTGCGAAGGAAAGATTTCCGACAACCTCATATATGTTATGCATACCGTTCGTTCTTAAAACTGAAACAAATGCCAAAATAATAGAACTCCACATGTACACATGCTAAATTGTTTGAGGTAAAACCTTTGGAAAAAGTGAACATTGCTCAGTTAATCAATACCAAAAATGACAACAGTCAGTTCAGGGACGTATACAAAACATGGACACGAGTACATGGACCACCTGATGGACCACCTTTAATTTTCCTCAGTTTTAATTTTTTTTCTGAATTTTTCTGTCAGTATAAAGGATGGACTGCAGACTGGGGACATGGTATAAAACACAGTCTTCAGTTTAAATAAATATGGCATTCCACATCAAGTAGCAACATAAAGACACAAGTAGAACAAGAAGGACTGAACCAAGTCCCAAGCTACTTCAATTATGGGATGCAGACAATCCCATGTGCTTTTCTTTTGGATTTGTTGTGCATGTGCTGTCAAGAAAATACTGATAGGCCTGGTGGAGTATAAACAAACATGCGCAAGCAACCATACTGATGAATAGTGTCTGAACAAGGTAAAGATTGGTTTTGTTCATTGTTTCTAGATGTGTTGTGGATACTCAGCAGAGCATTGTTTAAGGTTCGAACATGGCCTCCTCTTCCCTACATGTACCCCCTTCCCTCTTCCTTCCCCCCTTCCCTCACCGAGAACTCAAAATGAAAACACAGCTTTTCGCGAGTATCCACAAAGCACCTAGAAACAATGAAAACAATTGGTATGGTGGCTTTGACATGTGCTTGTTTATACTCCACTAGGCTTTTGTTTTATCTGAATCCAAAAGAAAAGCACATAGGATTGTCTGCATCCCATAATAATAGTACACTGTCGGGAGAGCACTAAAACTTCACATGTTCCTGCCCCAACAGTACCAGCCAGGAATCGGACTGCATACATTGTATAAAATGCAATGTTGGCAAAAGCCTAAAATAGTAGGAAGTTAATTATTGATGTTGAAATGCCATGTTTATTTAAATTTAAGACTGTTTTATACCCTGTCCTCAGTCCACAGTCCATCCTTTAGACTGACAGAAAAAAATGGAGAAAAAAAAAATAAAATTGACGAAAATTAGGGGTGGTCCATGTACCAGGTCCACAGGGGTGGTCCATGGACCCGGGTCCATGCTTTGTATACAATGTACGTCCTCAGTTCAGTGTATTTTTAGTATGATTATAATGCACGTCATTCACAAACGTCATATCGGATAGCTCTTTGTAAAGAGAAAGGCCCACCAGATAGGAAGGCAATTTTACAGCGGTTACCAATAACACGCGACCCACCGAATTCAAAACAGTTAGATAAAGTTGAGTTTTAGTGGACGTCAATCAAAGAAAAGCCGTTAAAATTATTTTTGACTCTGACATGATTTCAAGCAAACTGAGCTAAAAAATCGACAATTTTACCTGCTGAGAGAAGGTAAACTTGATCAAACTCGATTTCCAATCCCGTTTAAACAAAAAGAAAAGCTGCTGTTTGTAGAAACCATATTTCTAGAATAAAACTTTTAAATTTCACTGCACGTGATAATTTACAACTCAGTGATGCATGATGGATACTGTGTAGTAGGCGGATCACAACTCATGAAGCAGCGGCTGCATGAAGCGACAGTTTTCATCACGTTGAATGAAATCTTCTCTATTTTTTAAACTGTACATAATTGACTTTGAAATTTGTTGTTTTAAAATGTTTACTGTTTCTTATTGGTAAAATTGTTCGGAATCCGGTCGGAAATTAAAAA
The DNA here is from genome assembly GCA_022457155.1 of Cladopsammia gracilis. NCBI lineage: Eukaryota > Metazoa > Cnidaria > Anthozoa > Scleractinia > Dendrophylliidae > Cladopsammia > Cladopsammia gracilis. The sequence goes on from JAJGOT010000590.1 coordinate 108,543, forward strand.
AAAAAAACAATGTTAACGGCTTTTCTTTGATTGACTTCCACCAAACTCAAGTTTGACCTTCGGGGATGAAGAGCAATGGGTCGCGTGTTAATGGTAACCGCTGTAATTTGTTGTTGTACATGTAGATACATGTACATGTATGTTGATTGATCATGTAGCTGTTGCACTTCACTTATTTTTTTTTCGTTAGTCTGTGTGAGATACATGTAATGTCTGCTAATGAGAATAAAACAAAAATAGAATCAAGGATAAATTTTACAGTCAAAATACTCAGTGCCGCCATTAATCAACCTTGTTCGAAGGCTTGGTTGCGAATGGGATAAAGTGACGTCAAAGGCTCAAACGTACCTCACGGGTTGAAATTATAATAACAATCAGCAGAGAAAATCACGCGAAAAGCAACAAAAACATTGGACTTGTTCTTCGTGCAATTTTCTCTGCTGATTGTTATTATAATTTCAACCCGTGAGGTATGTTTGGGCTTTTGACGTCACTTTATCCCATTCGCAACCAAGCCCTTGAACAAGTTTGATTAATGGCGGCCGTAAATTCTCGAACATAAATGTTAAAATAAAATGACTTCTGATGTTGCTAATGGATTGAAATTTGGCAAGATGAGTAAGATAGTCTAATTGTACATGATGTAAAAAAATGAAAATCAAAAATTTGATCGCAGTAGCACTTTAAAAAGGTAATGCTTTTTAGTGCTAGCTCTCAAAACACCAGCCTTAATTTACTTTATCAACAATTCAGTTGATCAAACTAATCAACATGTAAACAATGAAACAACTGACATTATTCTTCTAACAATATATATATTTTTCTTATTACAAAACAGAACAACAGGGTACACTGTAGAAGAAGAACATGTAGTGACACTGTGCATGACAACTCGCAAGTAAGTATGTGAATTATGAATTAAACCCTGAATAAAGAACTACATTATACATATTACCAGTAGGAACACTGGGAAACTAACACACTTTAAGAAAAGTGAAACAGGAAAACTCATTTATAAATTTTTGAGAGCTTGAGAATTTGCACTCACTTGTGGATCATCATCAGTTAAGACTGGAAACTTTTTGTCACTGACTTGCCGATATTTGAAGTCCCAAGTTGTTCAAGTGTTGACTTTGCCCTTGCAGTGCCGCTTTGCACATTAGGAGTAAATGAGTATTGCCACATTACCAGACAACATGCAGAGTCTTAGTTGTGATAATGGCATACATTCTGACTTGCATGCATTGTTTTGTTTCCTTTCATATTTCACCTTCCTATGCATCAATTACTGCATTGTTTTTTCTGAAGGCCAAGAAACTAATTGATGTTAAGTAATGAATTTCAAAAAGGAGCCGACCAAATTGGGCGTGACTTTTCCAAAAAGGACAGGTCAAACATATTCCTAAGAAGCTTTAGTCATACTTTTAGGAAAGGAACTTTTTAATAAAGGGAAAGTGAAAAGAGTAGACGAAACAAAGCTGATAACTAAGAATGGGAGGGAAAATACAGTGTAATAATTTTATTTTGTTGATGATTTTTTAATAATTATCATGTATCATATTAAACATGCTATATCTTTCATACGTTCAAATGTTTTTCTAAAGTATACATGTATCATTAAACTTAAGCAGAATTTATTAGCTTAATCATACAAAAGACCATGTCACACATGAATGGTAATACCAAAAGGGTTGCTTTTAGCTAGGTGGGCATCCAGGCGTCCTTTGGATGCCTAGTTTTGGAAGAAATTCATGAAAAATTTACCTAAGCTTTTACAAATTTCATAAGAGACATGTCTCCAGGATGCCCAGCATTCAAGTTCTGGTTAAAAATTGCAAACTATTGAGGGTAAAATTTATATTTAAGTATAACTATAAACACAAACTTCCCTCTGTTGTTGTATTTTGTCATCTTTGTGGCTCAACATGGTATGGTAAACTGTTTTGAAACTACAAATAGTCACACAGCTTGTATGGGCCCCCTGTGATTAGACATTAGTCAGTCTAACTGTTCATTGGCATGAGCAACTTTCAAATTAACCCATCATTGTTATTTTGTTTTGATGTCAAGATATTAACCCCTGCTATCTTTTGCAGAAAGTTGCTCGGCGAGTTTCAGAAAGGTAAGGATCCTTCTGAGACTTTAAACTTTCATTTATTTTGATGGATGAAACATCAAGTTGCGTTCAGTTTATAGTTACCAGGGGCGGATACAGGATTTTTTTATGGGGGGTGGCTACGGGTATATGCCTAAGTGTATAAAATATTTTGTTGCAATTAAAAAAAAACTGTTGAAACAGACGGTCTAAAGGGGGGTGGCTAGCAAGCCAATCCACCGCCCTGCATCCGCCCCTGGTTACATGCATATCATACAACTCACCAGCTTCAACTGGTTGGAATCAAGAAGCAGGACAAATATTTCATTACATTTTGTTGCATGTCAAAGAAACATAACCTTATACATCCTGCCACTTCCTTATATTTTCCGTATATGCCCATGTATACTGAATGTGTACGGCGTAAGTAAGGCACCGTATACAAGTGATTTTATGCAGTGCTAGATCCACCTTCCTCAAGCGCGAATAACCTTTTAATCCATATTCACGCGCAATTGTCCTAAGCTGTTGAACAGTTTTTGAATCCATCTTATTTACATTACGCTCAAGATTTCTTTAATTCCATTTTTTTTATTTAATGAAACAAACGATTTCAACTGTAGCAAATAGAGATGAAATTTAATTCAGCATGATAAAGTATTTGTGTTTATTAAATTTTTGAGGATAACAGAAATGCAACACATCTTCGCATGCTTGTTTATATTTTCTTATTGTAAGAAGATTTTGGCATGTTCTGTTGATTTCTTCCAAATAAGATGCCACAGGACGTCTTTGGAGAATTGAGTTGAAATAATTCATCGTTTTTATTTCAATCTCTTTCACTTTTTCATAATTCTTAGAAAGTTCATCTTCATCGTTTTCCAATCTATAAACATCAATAAGACCAAATTTCTCTATTAAAAATCGCTCATTGCTATCAAATCGGAATTCAACATTCATAGTTATAAGTACTTATTATTTCTTTAATTCTTTTTTTTTTTTAATTTTTTATATATGCAAAAAAAAAAAAAAAAAAATCCTTACACAACTCACCAATATTGCTTGAATGATATCTCTCGGGGGATTCTGTTCCGTTCTAGCCAGTCTCTTAGAATTGTGGTAACTTCTTTAGGTAGTGTCGATTTTTCTCTTCCATTAGGAGCATTTTTTCATCTCTATAAACTAGAGATGAATTTACTGTTTCCATGTTCAACTCACCAGCATTGCTTGAATGATATCTCTCTGTGTTTCTTTACTTCCTTAACGACAAAAATGGTAAATAGGCGATTGTGAGATGCGCGTGACTCGCGAGTCGTGAACGCGTGTGCATGTGTGAACAAACCATTTTATCGTTAAATTAATGTGAATGATGGTTAATTTAACGAAAATGCGCCAGAACCGGCGAATATCCACTACTGCATTTTATTAAATCCATTCTTCGGTACCCAAATTGAAAATTCCTGGGTGGATGAAGACGGTAGGATTGTGTTAATTAACGCTTCTCTTAAGGAATTCAAATTCACATTATGCAATATTTACGCGCCAAACAACATTGCTCTTCAGAAAATATTTATTGAAACCCTAGGTGAGATCTTAATCTCAAAGGCTGATATTAATAATCTAATTGTTGGAGGCGACTGGAATGCTACCCTTGAGCCCATTGACAAGAAAGGCGGCGTTAAATGGAAACCAACTGCATACAGAGATCTAATTATTGAGCTGATGAATGAATTAAAACTCGTAGATATCCTAAGAGTAAAGAACCCCAGCAAAAAATGTTTCACTTATGAATCTAGCGCACTAAAAATGAAATCAAGAATTGACTTCTTTCTGATCGCGAAACCTCTAACTCCTCAAACTAAAACCGTCGATATTAAAACTGCTATTGCTCCAGACCACAAAGCTATTAGACTATCGTTGCAAATTGAAAGCAAGAAAAAAGGCCCTGGTTTATGGAAATTTAACAATTCGCTACTAGAAGATGAAGTTTTCGTTAATTTAATAACGGAAAGCTATCCGGACATATGTAAAAAATATGCAGATCTGAATGATCCAAAACTAAAATGGGAAATGATTAAAATGGAGATTCGAAGCTTAACCATTCCGTACTCTAAAAATAAAGCTCGTAACAGAAGAAATTTTCAAAACCAGCTAGAGTCTCGTTTGCAGTTATTAGAGGAAAAAATAAATACCACCACAGACGAAATAGTTGAAAATGAATTACACGAATACGAGCGCCTTAAAACTGAACTGCGTCTCATCTATGAGAGGAGGGCAGAGGGCGCCATCCTCCGTTCAAAGATAAGATGGATTGAAAAAGGAGAAAAACCCACAAAATATTTTTTTAATATGGAGCGAAGAAATTATAATAATAAAACAATAAGCGAACTTTTAAATGCAGAAGGAGAAATAATATCAAAAGACGAAGATATTCTTGCAGAAATACGAAAATTTTACGAAAATCTCTATACCACAGACTTGAGTATTGGTTCAAAAGAGTCTTTTCAAGTTTTTACTGAGAATCTAAATACTAATTTACCAAAACTGTCCGAAAGCAAAAAAATCGAACTCGAAGGAAAACTAACATTAGAAGAATGCAAAAAAGCTTTAATGAGTCTCACTAACGGAAAATCCCCTGGTGAAGACGGCTTCACCGTAGAATTTTATAAGCACTTCTTCGATCTGTTTGGCCAAGAATTTCTTGACAGCGTCAACGCTGCGTATGATGATAACGAATTAAGTATTTCCCAACGTAGAGGGGTGATAACACTTATTCCTAAGGAAGATGCAAATCTAAAAGACTTATCAAACTGGAGACCCATTACACTCCTTAATGTCGATTACGAAATCGCCTCTAAGGCCATTGCAACGAGAATTGAAAAGATACTTCCGCTACTTATTAACTGTGATCAGACAGGCTTTGTTAAAGGACGTTATATAGGACAAAATATCCGTTTAATAAATGATATCCTCGAACAAACAAAAATGCAAGACATGCCTGGGATTTTACTTCTGTTAGATTTTAGAAAAGCTTTCGATACCGTGGAATGGAATTTTATTCAGAAATCTTTAGATTTATTTAATTTTGGAAGTAACATTAAACGTTGGATAAAAACGTTTTATACCAATACTGAAAGTGCTGTTCTGCACAATGGGTATACAACTTACTACTTTAAACTAACAAGAGGAGTTAGACAAGGGTGTCCCCTCTCCCCTTACCTTTTTATACTGGGAGCAGAGATCTTGGCAGCCCGCATAAGGCAAGAAACAAATATTGAAGGCATTAAAATCTTTGAAACAGAACATAAAATAAGTCAATTTGCCGATGATACATCACTTTTCTTAAAAAACGTAACGTCGGTTACTAATGCAATTCAAGTTCTTGATGTCTTCGGCAATATATCTGGTCTTAAACTTAATATGAGAAAAACTAAAGCAATATGGCTCGGGTCATGGAGGCTTAATAAGGACAAGCCGCTAGCCCTGAATTGGGTGAACGAACCTGTACGAGTTCTTGGGATCTTTATTTCATATAATGATAAAGGAAACAATAAGAAAAATGTACTGAGTAAAATTGATAATCTTAACACGAAACTCGATATATGGAGAAGTCGCAAACTTTCGTTATTCGGTAAATGTCTTATCGTAAAAAGTTTGGGGATCTCTCAGCAGTTGGTTTATTCAGCATCTATGTTAGATGTCAATGCAGAAGACACCGTAAAAGTAAAGAAGTCCCTTTTTAACTTCATTTGGAATAAGAAACAGGACAAAATTAAGAGAGATGTCATGTGCCAAGATTATAGTAATGGAGGCCTAAGTGCTCCCAATCCAAACATTCTTTTCAAATCATTACGGCTAGCCTGGATTTCAAGACTTCTAGTGATGGACGAAATTGCGATAGAGTCATGGAAATCTATTCCAACTCACTTTTTTCAAAAATATGGAGGTCTTAATTTTCTTCTTCATTGTAATTACGACTCCAAATTTTTGAAGGAATCCAAAATTCCACTTTTCTACAGACAAATACTGGCTAATTTCCAAGAACTTAGGACCTTATATCAATATAACAATGGCCAAGATTTAATTATTTTCAATAACAAAGACATCCTGATCAACGGAAAGAGCTTTTTCTACCCAGAATGGAAGGAGAAAGGTGTCGTTTTTATCCATGACGTGTTAGATAATTGTGGAAAGTTATTGTCCTTTAATGCATTCCAGACAAAATTCAACACAAAATCTAATGTTTTGATCTACTTACAAGTGATCTCGGCGATCCCTAAACATTTACTTCAAAAATCTAGATCTGTAAGCACAAGAAATGGATTTATAGATGATGATACAACCTTTCAGTTGTCTCCTTCGTTAATTATTGATCTATATAAAATGAAATCTAAGGACTATTATTGGATTTACATCAATGCAACCACCGCCAAAGCCACGGGGCCAAAAAAAAATGGGAGAAAATTAAAATTAGAGAACATAGAATGGACATCAATATTTAATCTCATAGGAAAAGTATGCCGAGAGAACAAACTAAGAGAATTATATTTTAAATTGATTCATAGATTAACTGTTACTAATAAGGAGCTATGTACATATGGTCTGGAAGACGTAAACAATTGCTTTTATTGTGGAGGACTTGAATCGATCACCCATACTTTTGTGGAATGCTATTCGTCTCAAACGTTCTTTGATAGAATTATTCACTGGTTTAATAAGAAATACCATTCGACCTTTTCTCTAACACCTTTAGAAAAACTTTTTGGGATAGTAACTAATGATGATGAAAATGATCACGCTACTGTGCTAAAATTAAATTTCTGCTTATTATTTGGAAAATATTACTTATACAACCAGAAAATGCACTCAGAGCAATGCAACTTCGACCATTTTATCTCAATGATGGAACAAAAGATATACATTGAAAATCATAATACAGAAAAACTAAAGGGTGTGAAGATGTTTCAATCTCCTGCGCAACTTGTATTCTTTGCTTCCTTTTTTCTCGATTCCTGATGTAAGTTAAGATATGTTGTGCTCGACTACTATTACTTTTTTTATTATTGTTATTATTATCATTACTATTATTACTATTATTACTTTATAATTATAATTTTATTGCAATAACTTATTATTTAATTAAACTATCTTTCAGTATTTTATTTAACTTGTAACTCTTACTATTGTAAGTGTTTGTTGTTTGTGTTATGAATAAAGTAATAAAAAAAATGTTTGTTCCAGATACGGATGTCCAACAAGTAAACATATAGTATTGCTGTATACCCACGTCTGGAACAAACATTACCTCGTAGCAATAACAGGTGGGTGTATATTAAGAAAATGATGGGTATTTGTATATTAAAAGGAGTGTGAAGAGGGGGGCGGGGGTCGTACAAAGTTACTGACTGATCAGAAGGGGGGGCAACAAGTAAATTCACTCCTTTAGAAGGGGGACCGGGTTTAACCTAATATTTTCCTACTTGAAGCCCATTTTCCAACCACCCCCCCCCCCAATTATAATTATTGCACAGTCCCTTACTTGTAGCAACGAGTACACTCTAATTTGTGCAGGGTTTCTAAACCGCGAACATCGCTTAAAATTCAAGGGCTGCATATTCGACGAGTCGAGTACAAAAATATAAAAAGCTACCACTCCCTTAAAAATCAATATATATATATATATATATATATATATTATCTCTGGTGAATGGGCGTCCAGTCACTAGATTACTTGTTTGCTTCACTTCGGAAATGTGTTTGGAGTTTAGAAATACAGCTTAAACTGAAACAAGTTGGATTTGCCTGAGATATCTCTGGTGAATGGGCGTCCAGTCACTAGATTAATTGTATGGTTCACTTTGGAAATGTGTTTGGAGTTTAGAAACACAGCTTAAACTGAAACAAGTTGGATTTGCATGAGATATTATCTCTGGTGAATGGGCGTCCAGTCACTAGATTAATTGTTTGCTTCACTTTGGAAATATGTTTGGAGTTTAGAAACACAGCTTAAACTGAAACAAGCTGGATTTGCCTGAGATGATATCTCGATAGAATGGCGACAATGATCGGGAAAGGTGCCAAAAAGCCATTTCCGGCCAAACTCAGCGCTTTGTGGAACACTCCACAGCGTTTGCTTGAAATAATTATACCTGGATTTTTGAAAAGGTGGTCAACGAAAATTACAGCAATTTCACTACAACTAGCCCAAACAAGGGTTTTTGTGACCCCGATCGGCCCGAAAATCACTGAGAAGAGAGAGAAGATAGAAAGGAAGCGAGGGCGAGAGAAAAGAAGACTAGCAACAGTATTTAGTTTTTATATTGGGGGTTTTAGAGATAGTTTTTGAACGACAAAAAACTAGATAAAGCATACTCTAAATAAAGCATAGATAAAGCATACTCCAAAACCCCCAATTTGCAAGCCGTATGAGTCTTTAGTGAGGAAACGAGTATATTTTTGTGAGTTTGGGCGTGAAAAGAAACAGCCAGCAAAGTTAAGTGTTTGGATTTGTTCCTCACTGGAGACTTATAAAATGGTTTTATTACAGGAGATCGTTATGCTTCCGCGCGCCAATTTTACCTGTGATACCCAGAATGCATAGCGAGCACACCGAAGTTAGCTAATATTTAACCAAGTGCATTGTTCTGTTTTGCTATATTTGGGCCGATGTGTTAACCATGCAGAAGAAATGAGAACAGTACTACGATCGATCACAGAAAGGTAACTTTTGACCTTAATTCCAGCTGCCTTTTGGTGTGTTAACTTGCTGAAAAAGTTGTTTTCAATTATATTTCCAGCAATTTGTACCTTGCAGCATGAAATCAATATCAAAACCGCCAGAGTGTTGTTAAATTCAACTGGAACATCACAAGAACACATCTTAATACATTGCTTGAAGTGAGTAGAAATTAAAATGCTTGTAATGTGTTTATTACATGTAGTTTCGTTTTCGAGGCGATACTACTGGGTAAATATTGACTATTGACTGTGATTTGCTTTCATAACTTGTGTCATTTTCCTCGACCTTTCAATTCTGCTAAACGTTTGTTGTATCTGAAACAGGCTACAAGTTATAGACCCAGTGATATTTGCTTTAATCAGAATTCTTGTATCGATTTGAATGCATCAATATTGTCAGTTCTAGTTCTACTTATTTTATCAGTCGGTGTGATGTGGTGAGATTTTACCGACTTCATTAATGTGAATGTAAAGTAAATGTAAATGTAGTTCGACTTGTCAATTGTATACACACACGTGCCCTTTTAGTTTAGCAACTTCATCAGTCTTATATTATGTAATCCTGGCATATAATAATCACAACACAGTGATCACAGTGCGTCATTATCACATTATCTTTTGTGATATTCCAATTTACTGAGCTGATTTTAAAGCAGTTCAAAACAATACAGTTTTATTTAGTGGCACGTTTAATGGTTTCCTGCCTTTCTGTGCCTTTAAATTTAACATATTGTGCCCTATAAAGTTTTAGTCATTGGAAGTTGCGTGCTTGCTTGTGTTAGCCCTTCAAATGTATTTAACGTTCTTTATCAACACATTCTTAAAATAACCCAGCCTGACAGGGTTTTTCATTACTGACCTGACAAGATAGCCCTGCTTGCACTTATGTATAATATTTATAGTATAAATGAGCTGTATATATATTTAAATTTTGTTGTTCTTAATATATGTACTTAATATATTTTTTCATCCTTATTTTATAGGTATTTCTAGCCAGAAAGTGGTTTTCCTGTATAACACTTGTATTAGGTAAATTTTATAATCATATTCAGGTGAACTTTAAAGGGGCTATGTCATGGCGGTTTTATGTTTTTCTCTCAGACTATACTTCAATTAAAACTGAGCATCTTACTTCAAACACGAAATGCTCTTAGAACACCAAGAACAAGATATCAAGTAAATTCTTGTGGAAAGAATAAACCATAATCAGTTTTTACCAAATTTTCCAAAACACATTGAATGAACTTGAAAAAATTGGCCATTTTTTTCTAGTTGCAATCCATTTCCATCCTGGCCATCTGTAGTCAGAGACACTTGTTTATAGTTTCATTATACTCGTAAAGCAATTTTAAACAACACTGGACCATTATTTTTGTGTTTTCACTGATATAAAAATACATTTTAGCTTTTTAACATAACACCAAAAATGGTAACATAGCCCCTTTTAACAATGAAATCCGGTTCCTACTTGTTTGATAAGCAGAAGCACAAGAAACATTGTGCGTAAGCCAGCTTGAGTTGCGCAGCATGGGACCGTGAGGGTGGGCGCTTATTCGTATAAATACGGTATTTTATAACATTTTCTGCATCACAAAAACAACTAACCCTCTAACCCTACCTAACTTGTTACACTAACAAAAACAGCTCCATTTTAGGTACAAAACAGCTCCCTGTTAGATCCAAACAGCTCCATTTTAGAAGGGCTAAATTAGCCCCAAAAGTGGCACCATTCTGGACTCACCCGAAACAGCCCCAATTTGGGGGCTAAAACAGCACTTTAGAATTTACAGTGTCCCAACCATAACCTTAACTCACCTTATACTAACTAAAAATAATTGTCTGTCTTAGATAAAAAAAATATGACTACATGATAACAGCCAGGATGAAACGATAAAGGTAGATTAAAAATTAAAAATTATTCTATTTATTTTAATTGTCTAAAAGGTCTCAGTTTGTTTGCGTTACACGATTGCATGACATTACATTGTCCGCATAGCACTGGTGCTGACATTTGAAATCTACGCGCATGTTCTTTGTTGCTCTCTTTCGAACGATTCCCTAGCCGTGGACATCGTTCGACTGAGATCGGAGCAAAACGTGGTGGAATCACGAAATCTGAGGCGGAATGATGGCAAGAAAGTTAGTTTTCCACTGTTTGCAAAGTGTCTGCAAAAGTGTTTGCCAGCAAACTGAAAATCGACATAGAGACTAACAAGTGCAGCCATTACCAACCTTAAGTTTTAATAACATGACGTTTCCAGATCGCTTTGAACAGGAGGTCAAGGAGCAAGAGTGTTTTTGTAGATTACTCTTAAAACAGTAAGTCTCATCTGTTATCGACCCTGTATCATCGTATGAATTGCTCTGTGTTGCTCTGAGTTACTCTGAGTTACTCTGAGTTGCTCTGAGTTGCTCCGAGTTGCTCAATCAAATGGTCTTAGTTGCTCGCTCAAGTGCTCTGAGTTTGTCAATTAAATGTTCTGAGTGCTCTGAGTTATGCTCTGAGTTATTACTCTGAGTTGTGAAGTATATGGATTTGAGTTGTTCTGAATAAAACAGCTTTTGTTGACATGATGATTTGATGAAACCTTAATGCATTTTGGTATTATTAAATTTATTTGAACTTAAACAGAGTGCGGGTTTATTGTTTTAGTTACGCATGTAATTGGTTGCTTTGTTTATTTTTCCGAGGTGCTAATTTTTCATGCAAATTTATTTCAGTGTAAGTTCGCATAATTGAAAGTTTGAACTTTGAAGCTACCGGTAAAGTTATAAAAGTCATAATGCCTCTCGACCAGAGAGCATTAAGACTTGGTATGTCCTGTTTGTCCCTTTTGTCCTGATAGTCCTCGTCTTGTCCTTTTTGTCCTTAAATTGTCCCTGGTGTCCTTGTTTTGTCCTTTTTGTCCTTGTCTCTTTAAGGTAAACCTTTCTTTAAAGGTCTTCATCTGTGTGACTTGAATGTTTCGGGACAGTTACTCCTCATTGGTTTACACCCTTGAGTTGCTCTGAGTTGCTCTGATTCACTCTGAGTTGCTCTGAGTTGCTCTGAGTTGATCATGTTATAGGGTTGATAACAAATGCTCCTTGTCGATCTGTGTTACTCTGAGTTGCTCTGAGTTGCTCTGTGTTACTCTGAGTTGTTCTGAGTTGCTCTGAGTTGCTCTGAGTTGCTCTGAGTTGATCATGTTATAGGGTCGATAACAGATGCTCCTTGTCGATCTGTGTTTCTCTGAGTTGCTCTGTGAAAACAAAGGGAGTTTTTCGCGTAGTCCATTCAGTCGCTAAGTAAATGAGACTCTCTCTGTAAAACATAATTACGGTGGGTTTTTCTTTGGGGTACACTCCTCCTATAAAACGATGTTAACCATATTCATTTTGCGGGAGACTAAGTCCGGTTTCAAATGGATGATTTTTTGTGTTTTGCGGTAACTAATTTTTGCGATTGGGAAATACTGGTGTGGTTTCTCTTGCTGGCCAACTCTGTCTGTTCCTTTCCAACTAAGCTTTTAAATTGCCTGTATAATTATGTACTTGTTTGTTATCAATAAATATAGTTTGAACTTAACAAAGTGTCGTTTTATTGTTTTAGCGCGCGCATGAAATTGGTTGCTTTGTTAATTTTCCGTGCTGCTAATTTGTCATGCAAATTTATAGTTCAGTGTTCGCATAATTAAAAGTTTGAACTTTGAAGCTACCGGAAAATTAAAGTGATAAATAAAAAGTAGACTTAACCTACTGAAATCATCGATTAAAATACACTACAATTTGTGGATCGAATGGCCTTCATAAAACTACCAATTCATAGAATTGAATGGTGCGAAAACCGCTTTTAACCAATCGTCTTCTATAGAGAGAGAGAAACAATGTTTTATTAAGATTAAGTTTTACAAAGAATAGACAGCGAACACTATAAAGACGAGAACATATATCTACTCAACTCTGCAATACAATATAATTCTGCATACAATTATTTCATTGATAATAGAAAACAGCAGAAAAAAACAGTCAAGACAGCTAAAACAGTTAAAATTTATCGTATGTCGTATTTTTAACTCCTACGTCATACTTTACTGACTCGGGCAAGCTTGAAAAAGCCCCCTAACCCTATTGTCTACGGCGATGACGTCACTTTTAAATATTACATTAATATTAATATTATATTAAATATTATATCTCTTATTATGCAGATCCACATGAATCCACATGATCCACCCGACGTAAAACCCTCATTATATATACTACTTGTATATTGAAATAAAAGGAATCTTGTTTAACAGCCAAACGTACTTTGACATTACAAATAAATTTATTTAACAACACTGTAAGTTGAAAAGTTTTTCTTGTCAGCTTGTGAGTATTTTCATTTTGGGTAGTTTCAAGCCTGAGTGGCTCTTGAAAAGTCTGAAAGGTTTCCCTACAATTTTGCCCTCTACAGTACCAGACAGAAGTAACCTAACAGGAGAACGCGTTCCATTTGCGTTCCCTAAGCGTTCCCTATGCGTTCCCTTTGCGTTCACGAACGCGTTCCCTGTTAGGTTACTTCTGTCTGGTACTGTACATTATAAACAAGTAATCACTTGTTCCCTTTTAAAATTAAGGATCAATATTGTCAAGATGTGTCAGTGACAGAACATGAAAGGAAAGCGGTGCAAAAGCAGTATTTTTGAATGATGTACAGTCAAACCTCTATTAAGCAGCCCTCTATGTAGCGGTCACCCCCTATTCGGCAGTCACTTAAAAAATCCCAGAATTAAATTGCTCCTCACATTTACTGCAAACTTGATCTCTTTTACATGTAAGTGGTCACCTCTATTAAGCGGTCAGTTGGTTATTCCCCAACGGTGACCGGCGTTTAATAGCGGAGCTCTGCGGGCCGAAGGCCCGCGCGGAGCGCCATACTCATAGAACCCATGCCCTCATTTTTCATGGTCATGACCAGCGGAATGTTTCGCGGGCGCGTGTCCGCCCGCCGCCCCCCGCCGTGTTGGGCATTTTGAAACGAAAGCGAGGCTTTGATTTTCGCGCCTTCGCGCAGCTACATGGCGAATGTCACGTCAGCTCGGTAAACACGTTAGTTGGAGCTGTGTTTAGCGGAGAAAACTGAGAAAACCGTTTAAAAGTCGTTATTTCCCTGCATTTTCGCGGTTTGCTACTTAAGACAAGTTTCACAATTTCTCGAACAGTGGTCAAGACCGCATTTGAGGCTGTGTGACTCTGCAAATCAAGCGTTTTTGGAGGAATATAGAGCTAAGTGTTTTTTATACCTGATTAAAAATCTTGTGCTTCCGACCTTTTCACCTTAGTTTAAAAGCTAAATTCTAAGCTTATATTGTGCAATTTTGGCGTGCATTTAAGCTTAAAAAGGATTCAATTTTGAATACTTAGGTTATTATATGATGGTTGGGAGAAGCATGACAGAAGAGCAGAGACGAAGGAACAGAGAAAGAGAACGAGAACGACAAAGGGAACGGAGGAGAAACAGAACGGAACAACAGCGTCAAGCAGAGCTTGAACGGAGGAGAAACAGAACGGAACAACAGCGTCAAGCAGAGCTTGAACGGAGGAGAAACAAAACGGAACAACAGCGTCAAGCAGAGCTTGAAAGAGACCGAGAACGGAGGAGAAACAGAACGGAACAACAGCGTCAAGCAGAGCTTGAAAGAGACCGAGAACGGAGGAGAAACAGAACGGAACAACAGCGTCAAGCAGAGCTTGAAAGAGACCGAGAACGGAGGAGAAACAGAACGGAACAACAGCGTCAAGCAGAGCTTGAAAGAGACCGAGAACGACAAAGGGATAGGAGGAGACACAGAACGGAACAACAGCGTCAAGCAGCGCTAGAGCGGCTTCGAGGAATGAGAAGTACTGAAGAACAGCATGAACGAGACCAAGAACGGCAACACGAAATAGAGAGGAACAGTATGGAGGAGCAGCCAGAAGCACATAGAGAACGCCAACAAGGTACGGTAAATTCAATGTTATTTTGCAGATTGACTCTGTCCTATTTATTTAAGCTTAAGTGCGTCTGTCAATGTTTTGATTGTCGTAGAAATGCCAGGGAAACATGCTACATGGTGTACAATGTACATGTGTTACAATCAGTAATATTATATTATAGACATCAAACGCAGTTAAGAAGTCACTCTCAAATCAGAATATAATTATTCTCAAAAGTTGCTTGATTTGAAAATAATCTACTCATGATGACACTTTTTCACATCAATTCATGTCAAATAGCCAAATTTGTTTTATTGTAACATTCAATTATTGCTTCCAATTTACAAATTTCTCAACCACAGTCCTAATATTTGGAATTCTCTACCCGCAATAATTACTATTATGTCAAGCTTTCGTACATTTAAGAAAAAGTTGTTAGAGTTTTTAATAAATAGTCCTGGATTGACCAAGCTAATTCACAGCACTCTTTTGTTAATATTTTGACATTCAAGGTTGCCTCTTCCATAAGCCCGGTGATATGTGGAGGTCTGTTATTTGCCTTGTCAAAATGTATGTTAATTTGTAGTTCAAATTTGTCCTTGGTTCAAATTTTATTTTCCTATTTTGGCTATGGTAATGTATGATAATGAGTTTTAAACAAAGGAAAATAAAATTTGAACCAAGGATAAATTAAGATACAAATTAACATTTACATTTTGACAAGGCAAATAAATTATTGATTGATGCAGTGTGCTGCTGCACAGCTAATCTCTGAACCTTTTTACAGCTGATCTGTCATATGTAACGACAAAAATCCTGTCTTGTTACTCATACCATTTGGGTAAAAGTCTCATTATTAGATTATATAAATCGGTGCAAATTTTGTTTCAACGGTGAAGTTTGTCAGACTAGCCTGCTGCCTGACTGGGATTACTTTGCAGCACATTTATGTGCCAAAACAACTGGCAAAACAAAAATTCTTCTTCAGGGTAACACTCCTCGAGTACATCAGTGAAACATATTATGATAATTCCATTTATAATATAGAGGGCAAAATTACTGAATGCTGATTGGCTGACGAAGAGGGCATTTTTTCTTAATTGAGGGCAAAATTACTCGCTCCTGATTGGTCGAGCATCAAAATTTCTCACTCCTGATTGGTTGAGCACGTCGTTCTCGTTGAATTCAGTTGGCTTGGTGGGATTTTGAAGAAAATTTACAAACGGAGCGCTTGCATGTTTCGCCGGAGATTTTGTTATAAAAAAGGAATGAAATAGGAAGATACCTAAGAAAGGAATTCTACAGGTGAATTACAGCATTTTACGCCAAAGAGGAAGCGATTATTTGTGTCAAATCTGGATTAACTAGGCGCCTGCAGCCAGTTTGCGACATCGAAGACCTCGAAGAAATTCATTCATAGCGACAAAAGGTTTTAAAGTTCCATCACTTCAATGAAAAAATGTGGATTTCTGCGGGCCTAAAGAGAAGAACTTTGACAGATTTTGCTGAAAGGGAAAATATACGTTAAAAACAGGAGAAAGAATAAGGCTAAAAGAAGTGAAAGAAAGCAATTAAATCGCCAAGTTTGAACTCTCGCCATTTGTTGTTGTTATCAAAGCGGAAAAAACTTCAAAACACAGGTACGCTTAAATAAAACAAACTTGCTTTGTTTTTGTCGTAAAGTGTCTTTTATCGATAAAAATCAGGCTATGTTCTCTAGATGTAACATACAACCAAATGTATCTTTGACCGAATAGAAATTTATTTAACCACGACCACAGTGAGTTGAAAAGTTTTTCTTGCCAGTTTGCGAGAGAGTACACTTCGGATGGTTTTAAGTCTGAGTGGCTCTTAAAAAGTCTGAAAGGTTTCCCTATAATTTTGCCCTCTACATTATAAACAAGTAATCGCATGTCCCCTTGTAAAATTAAGGATTAATAATCGATAAAAATCAGGCTATGTTCTCTAGATGTAACATACAACCAAATGTATCTTTGACCAAATAGAACTTTATTTCACCACGACCACAGTGAGTTGAAAAGTTTTTCTTGCCAGTTTGCGAGAGAGTACACTTCGGATGGTTTTAAGTCTGAGTGGCTCTTAAAAAGTCTGAAAGGTTTCCTTATAATTTTGCCCTCTACATTATAAACAAGTAATCGCATGTCCCCTTGTAAAATTAAGGATTAATAATCGATAAAAATCAGGCTATGTTCTCTAGATGTAACATACAACCAAATGTATCTTTGACCAAATAGAAATTTATTTAACCACGACCACAGTGAGTTGAAAAGTTTTTCTTGCCAGTTTGCGAGAGAGTACACTTCAGATGGTTTCAAGTCTGAGTGGCTCTTAAAAAGTCTGAAAGGTTTCCCTATAATTTTGCCCTCTACATTATAAACAAGTAATTGCATGTCGATATCCCCTTGTAAAATTAAGGATTAATATCACTTGTGTTTTCAGAAGCTGTAGACATTGCCCGAGTCGCTAATTTCTACTGCTTCTGAAAACACACGTGATATTAATCCTTAATTTTACTCGGGCCCATGCGATTACATATACAAAAGGCATTTCCATTTACCGTATTTTCTCAATTAAACGCCTCCAGCGTTTATTTCAAACTTGGTTTAGTGGACCCAGCGTTTCTTCGAATCAGCAGTTTTTTTCTCACCCAACATTTTTTAAGAAAGGGTTATTATTCGTTTTTCTTGGCAGCCATGTACCTTTCCCTTAAATCTTAAGTTTATTATACCACAAAAAAACGTTTGAGGGGCTTTCTTACAACTTCCTCTATTGTACCCGGCGTTTATTCGGGGCCCGGCGTTTAATCTAGAAAATACGGTAATTCATTCTTTGCTAGCAAGGATAGCTAACATGTAAACAAATTGAAGTAGGAACGGATGCAAAACTTTGGAGATTTTATATGATATGAAACTCCTGACGCAGAGAATCTTTTCAGTTTCAGTTTCATTTATCAACCGCGCTTTTCATGTTGTTACACCACAGTTTATATAATTTGCATCTTGGTGGCTAAGACAGAGTCTGTTATCTACCGTTTCACTTTTCAACCTGTGAATATGTGCAACGTTATGAACTACAGTTGAACCCCTATTAAGCGGCCACCCTCGGGGAACTGGCAATTGGCCACTTAATAGCGGTTGGCCGCTTAATAGGGGTTTGTAAGAAATTAGCATAATGCGTGGTATAAATGTCACTTTATTTGAATACAACGCCATTGGAGGACTGTTGAACATTATACAGCCTGTGATCGGCCTGTAAATCCAAGTTCATAATTTTGAAGTTCGCGTGCTAAAAAGAAAAACAAAACAGTCCAACACAAAACCACAACTCGCAGTTTCAACTCAAAGGTTAAAGTGATCCAATTTATTTTCCGCTTGCGTGAGAGCAACTAATAATGGCACAGCGAATGTTAAGCTAAAAGGGCAAACTTATCAACAGAGGTGGCGGCTATGGCTTGGAAGTTCCATGTCAATACCACTTCACGGGAGACAAATTTTCCATTGAATGGTTGGAATCAAAGCTTGAAAAGGAAGGATTTCAACTCACTTCAGTCTAATGGACAGTTATCAACATTCAAATTTGACACGCTCTAAACTTTATTTATATGCTGATTACATAAGTTGTGATACAAATAGTCAATATATATATCTTATTGGACGGTTTAGTGTGTAGTATCGTGGGATATTTTTACGAGTCTCGCTGTATTTTGGCGAGCCCGTAGGGCGAGTCAAAATACAGCGAAAAGCCAAAAGGTGGCCGCGGTCACTTAATAGGGGTGGTCGCTTAATAGGGGTTTCATTTACAATATTATACTGACAATAAATTCGGGACTTTGATAACTGGCCGCTTAACAGGGGGTGGCTGCTTAATAGGTGGCCGCCTAATAGGGGTTTGACTGTAGTTATTGAACACGACGGCCAATTCACTCGCTCACCCACTCACTTGCCAATTCTGCTGACCAGTGCGTAAGGAATAGTCGACTGCTGAAAAGGGGACATTTTGCAAGCTCTGCTCTGATGTTTTGTACTTGGAGTTCTTTTATTTAAAATGAGTCTGCAGACTTGAAATGGATTTTCAATATAAACACACAATTATTTTATACACATTTTCTGCATATCTATGTTAAGATAATAAAATTTTACCTCCCTAATTACCATATTTATTATTCCACTGTGATGTCATTTTACCTTGTAAGGGAAAGAGAACACGCAAAATATCCGAGCCTATTACACAGTAGACTGCTATATTACACCTTAGCATCCCAGTTTCAAGAGACAAGCTATTATAAATATAAGAATTTCAGTTGAATAATAAATCCTTTATTCAATGGTTTAGCAGATAATATGTGTGGACATTTTACTCATTACTCACATTTTCTGTGAACCTTGCATCATTTTGCCAAAAAATTAGACTGTTGACTGGCATGCTTTTGTGTGCTTTTGTCAATGTTTTGTAGAAATGCCAGAGAAACATGCTACATGTGTTACGTACAATCAGTATTATAGGCATTCAACACAGTTAGGAAATCACTCAGAACAATCCTATCCTTGGACTAAAATAATAGACCATAATATTTTATACATTAAAATTCATACTTGGGTCTGAGGCTTTTTAGGGGAATAAAACAAAATAAATCACAATTGCAGTTCAGGGATGAAAAATCAATTTCTTTTGTTTTATTCTCCTTAACCTCAGAGTCAAGTTAGAATTGGCCGCCGCATATATTGAAATTAGCCTGTTATATCACAATGTCAGTATTTTCTCAAATGAGATGCACTTCTTGTTTAATTTTTTGTGGTGTTGCGGTATTCAGAGTCATGCAATGCCCCTCTCGGTTAGTTTTGAAAGTGATGTTAAGTGGAGTGGTTTTAAATGATATGATTTTATCTGTTGTGTAAACAGCAAAACTGCATGGCTTAATTACAATGTACATGTGTAAATGTTGTGGTTTAAAATGATCTTAGGTCAAAATGATTTTAAACTAGTTTGATTTGTGCTTTTCTTTGTCTTAGGATTATGGTAATGAATCTGGAACTAAAGAAAATCAAATCAAACTAGTTTGAAATCATTTTGACCTAAGATTCATTTTAAACTACAGTTACAACATAAACATAATGAAGATGTGCTGAGTTCATGCAGCACTTATCCCAAAATGTATGTCATTAACATTCTGCATTTCTTCAATCATTAGCCATTAAACATTTAGAGAATATTACATCAGCAAATTGATTTTCTGTGCACCGGATTCTATAGTGACACATGATTTCTGAAGGCCATGTAAACAAGAAATTGAGATATTACACTTGATTTACAATTAGGTATCATACAAATTAATTTGACAAGATCAAGATATACAGTATTTCTAAGACCAACTGATTAAAAAATGCATGCATGTGTCTATCAGCATAAATTATGAAATTCATTATCCTTGAATTAAAAACAGTACCCTTTCTCTATTACAGATTCTTAATTGGGCCCATCAATTTAAAGATTTAAAAAAATTAATAACAACAATTTTAATAACAACAAAATTGTCTATGATTTCATGTCTCCAAGCAGTGGTGAACTGAGTGAAAAACCATCCCAGTAGAATTGTATGTGACATTTCAGCCAAACAGCTTTTGGTTTCCAAAGCTTAACATTTGAATAACCTGTTTGGTTTAGGCTGCCACACAGAGAAGGAGGAGTATATATGGCCTTAATGTGCAAGACACAATTATTAGTAAGCAAGGTATTTATGGACATTACAGTATTCATAAATGTGTATTTTCTTCATTAGGGGAAGCAATTAATCAAGAGCGGGAAAGAGAAATTGAAAATGGTGTTGGTGATGTGTTGCAACAGCATTGCCATGGAGAATTTACCATATCATCACCGACATCTGTGACACATGCAGAGCAGCAGCTTGGTGAGGAAAATGTTGCACATATTGGCACAGAAGATGGAGGAGTAAGTATAACTGAGCCACTATCTCTTCTAGACAGGGCGCGAGCAGTAGGCATAACATATGAGCATGCAAAATCTGGCGAAGAAGAAACTCCAGATGAACGCAGGACAAGAGAGAGGCGAAATTTGCGAAGAATTGCAAAAGAGGAAAAAAGGTTGAGAGAAGTTATCCAGGATCTGCCTCCACCTCCACCCGCAGGATCGACCGAGCAAGAAAATCGTGCTTATTGTGCCATTCGTGCTTTTGAACTTGACCAGTTATGCTACAGATTTAGCTTCTGTGAAGTGTGCAAAGAAAGGCGTTTAACAAATAAAGCAACTAGAACTGAAGATTTGTGCAATCGTTGTAAAAAAGATAAAAATCCACAAAGATTTTGGTCTGCTGACAACAATATGGATCCAGGATGTGTTCCGGATGAGCTCAGTAATTTGACTGATGCAGAGCAGATGCTTATAGCCAGAATTGCTCCAACAATACACGTCCATTTGTTGAAGCATGCTGGGATTGCTGCAAAGGGTCACTGCATCGCATTCCCTCAGGCTGTTCAGGAACCAGCAACAATTCTTCCACGATTACCATCGGACATAGACATCATTCGAGTGCGCCGACAAGGAAAAAACGACACCCATAAAGAAGAAGCGACGTGTAGAAGAAGCACTCCGTTGGTTGCAGGCAAACAACATCAGCTACGCTGACATTGTTATTGATGATTCTCGCATCAATGCCTTACCTTGTGATGGAGAATTGCCAAATCTGAGAACGGTGGAGTTTTCTAGTGCTCAACATATGGATGACAGAGGGCCAGCCCCACACCAAGTAGACCCTGGAGATGTAGACACTGAAGATGACTCCACTGTCTCAGGAATTCTTCTCCCGGAGCCAGGAGTAAGTGTGGAAGAACAGATACGGTCTACAGTTAACCAGCTAGCAACTGATCCTGGACCACCGAACGATAACAGTGCAACCCGACCTGCAGAACGCCCTGTAATCCCATGGCCCACGACAAACTCCACTCCAGCATCAGAGTTCACAACACCATACTTCTTCACTATGGCTTTTCCTTGCTTGTTCCCAACTGGTCAGGGTGATTTTCATATAAACCGTCCAAGAACGTGTACATGTCTTCACGAGTGGGCAGAACATTTGCTGTGGTACCAAGATGGGCGGTTTGCCAAGCACAAAGTATGGAAATTTGTCGTGCACAACATGATCATGAGGAAACGTGCGCTAGAACAGAGCAGATACTTCGTTGATCAACAACTTGGAGACCCACACATCACTGTGGCCGACCTGCAAGAACGTTTTGCCAGGGGTGACACTACCATTGTGAACAGGCTACTGTACTTTGGTGCAAGTCTCCGTGGCACCTCACAGTATTGGGAACAAAGGCGCAGAGAGCTTCGAGCTTTGATACAGTTTATGGTCAACGAAAAGCTTGGACTGCCATCATTTTTCATGACTGGAAGCTGTGCAGAATTCTACTTCCCTCCCCTTAGAAGACTTCTGGAGCAGTACATTGTACAGACCACTGGTAAAACAGTTGATCTGCAAGAAGACAGCAATGCACGGTTCAAGGCAGTTCAAGAGAACACTCACGTTGTGGTAAGTTACTTTGATATGCGCACTCAGGCATACCATGACAAAGTGGTGAAGCCCGTGTTTGGTGTTACTGACTACTGGTACCGATATGAATTTGCCAAATCCCGTGGACAAATTCATTGGCATCAGCTGAGCTGGAGACATGACAGAGAACCCCACCAGCTTCTCCATGAAGCTACAGAAGAAGGGAGTGATACAGAGGAATATACTTCTCGGCTAAGTCAGTGGGCAGAACAAAACTTTCACATGACAGCATCACATCCAGCTGGTAGTGACGAGAATGGAGAGCCAAGGAAGGAATTTTGGCCACCACCTGAGGGTTCAGCTGAACCTCTGCTAGATGAAGAAGATCCATTAGTCAAGATGCTTATGGATATTGCATCAACACAAGATGCAGTGCTTGAAGATCATCTGCAGTTGGTAAATCGTGTCGGAATTCATGCCTGCTCCGATTACTGTTTGAGAACTCCTCGTCACCCAGGACCTGGTTTGCAACCAAAAGAACGTGTTTGTCGCATGGAATTTGGATCAGAATTTAACCGCGGAAAGGAACCTCGTGCTACTCCAGAGATTGTCAAGGACCGTAATGGAGCTTCTCGCCTTGAGCTACCACGAGATCATCCGCGTGTTATACAGCACTCACAATATCACCTGCAAGCATGGAGGGCTAACTGTGACATGAGCTTGATATTGTCCAAGTCTGATCCCGACAGCCCCAGTACAGATGAAATCATTGGCGTCACTGACTATGTGTGCGGATATGCTTGCAAGGGCAATGAACCAACAGGAGCAACTGTAGACCTTTTCAAGGACATGCTTAATGCTGTTGATGTAGCTGATGAGGTGTCTGGGAGATCGATTTGTGCCCGGATGCTAATGAAGACTGTTGGACGGCGAGATGTTAGTGGTCCCGAGGCCTCATTTGAACTAAGCGGATTAGCACTCTGGCGATGCAGTCGACAATTTTCATACTTATCGCTGAAAGGTTCAAGGCGCCTAGAACGTAATGGCGACACAGCTACTTCCAGCAGTTCATTAGACAAATACCTTGCCAGACCACATGATGAGCTTTGTTCTTGGTACAAGTTTGCATCAAAGAATGGGAAGGTACCCGTTGTAAGTGGTGGTGCCACTCATGCTACCTGGCCTCTTCAGGAAGACTACTGCAGGACCATGGTCCTCCTCCACTGGCCCAGCTGGTTTACAATTCAAGAAATGAAGGATGATGAGACCTCATGGATTGAGCGCTTTGAATCATTCCTGCTGACAGACGACTGTCCCACATTTGTTAAGGCTCAAGTCCTGAAAGCGCAACGTCAGGCACAGGGGCATGCACAAGACATCTACGAAGATGACGATGGAGAAAATGAACCAGTAGATGCAGTGCAGCAACCAGATTGGGTTGACATTTATGCTGGTCAGAATCAATGCTACGAAGGAGTGGAAGAAGATTTCCAATATGACGATGGCGGAGAAGAATATGACTGGAGCAGCACCTCTCTTCAACTCCCTGAAGACCATGGTGCCAAGAAATGGCTCGAGGATCGCATCCAAGAAGTTGAACAAACCAGGTCAGAGCATGGAAGCTTGCTTTTACCAGATGTGTGCCCATCAACACTTAACACAGAGCAGAAATCCATAGTAAGCCTGGTTTTGATGACCCTGCAGAACTACATCGAGCACCCTCAAGATTATGTACCATTGCGACTTGTTGTTTCAGGAACAGGTGGAACAGGCAAGTCCTACATGATCAAGTGCATGCAACGCTTAGTTCGACAGGTATTTGGAAATAATGATGCCATCCAGGTCATCACGCCAACTGGAAACTCTGCATATCTAGTGCAAGGTAGCACTGCTCACAGCTTTCTTCAAATCCCGACTGGAGCAAAATCCTGCAGTGAGTTAACAGTTCCTTCAGGAACCGTTCTTCGGAAGATTCAAGAGAAATGCAAAAATCTTAAGGTCCTTGTGGGAGACGAACGTTCTATGTTTGGACGTACCATGCTGGGATGGATGGAACAGCACATGCGCTATGGAATGAATAAAGGAGCTAATTCAGAGGAGCCCTGGGGTGGCGTTCCTGTAGTTGTCTTACTCGGAGATGATGTACAGCTACCTCCCGTATGTGACACACCGACCTATATTTCTGACTCACGCAGTGCTCCATCTAATCATGGTCGTTTGGTATGGACAGGTTTTGACACTGCTGCTGAGCTCACACAAATCATCCGGCAAGCAGATTCTGAGCAACAGTTACGAGATGTGTTGATGTCAATGCGCACATACTCTACAACTCCAGAGCAAGTAAAGTGGCTACAGAAATTTCAGTGGCACAATTTACGCAGAAGCCATGGTGAAGACCTCTTGCGAAGGATGGATGCGCACGGTCTTTTCGTTTTCCCCACACACCGCCTTGAGTGGGACCGAAATAAAGTGAAGCTGCTTGAGTGTAATAAATTGCCACATCATCCTGTTGCCAAAATCAAAGCGAACAACAGTGGCCGTCATGCACAGAATGCTGACAGCAACAAGGCAGGTGGACTGTTACCACTTCTGTACCTTTGCCGTGACAGCAAGGTAATGCTTGTGGCAAATATAAAAGCGGAATGGGGGCTGTTTAATGGTGCAGTAGGAACAGTTGTGGATATAGTCTACTTAGATGGTGCTAAACCTAGTGATGATCCTACGCCCCTTCCTGATGTTGTGATGGTACGGTTTTCAAGCTACACCGGACCTCCCTTTATTGATCAAGATCCTACAGTCATGCCAATCGTACCCATAAGTCGTTCCATGGAATGCTCCTGTCTGTGCAAGCGTCTTCAAATTCCTCTTAGACTAGCATGGGGCATGACCATCCATAAATGCCAGGGAATGACCGTTGGTACTGGAGAGCCTTTCCGGTATATTGTCATCCACCCAGGAATGCACAACTTTGAAGCAAAAAATCCTGGCGCATTGTTCGTTGCGTTATCACGGGCTAAATCTTCTGGTGGACAAGGGATCGATCCTGATTTTGCATTCCACGAGGACTTTCTTGCAGATGAAGAGAGATTCCGTGTAGTGGACACAGCCACAACTCGGGCTCGAGCAAGAGAAATGATCAGACTACGTGCACTAACAGAAGAAACTCGGAATCGACAGTCTCTGTCACCAGCATACCAGGAGGAGACATTCCGTAGACTTGTGGTGTGGGCACAATCCATGAGTCAGTAGTGCAGTGTGAAGCCTGACAGACTCTGATATTTATTGTCGAAATTAATTGACATGAAGAATGTGGAAACAGTGTGAGCAACATTGCCCAGGCAACAGTAGAGTCAGAGGAACCAGACATCACTGTGTTCAAATGTGCAAAACATGAGATGCGCGAGGAAGAAACTTAGTGTTTTGTGTGATTTCAAAAGCAGCATTATGCCATCAATCAATCAGATTTTGCTATTTCACTTTTGGCTGAGTCAGTTTAAGTGTTTAATGGCATCAGTTGTCACTTTCATTGTAACAGTTGATTGATTGCATTGTGAGGCAAAATGCCAAACATTACTAGGTGAAAATGATGACATTGTCTGGGAACAATGTGAAAGCTTTTTCCTACATTCATAGAAATTGTCACATAGTCTCATACCATATAATGGCACTAATAGTTTGACTGTGCCAAATTTTCTCCACAAAAAAGAATAAGCAGATGGCAGCTAGCAAAAATGGAACTTATAGTTTGACTGTACTGTGCCAGCTCTTCTTAATAAAAAAGAATGGGCAGATGGCCATGTGAAAACTGTTAGCAGATGCCAGCTCTATGGTTAATGTTATTGAGCAGATGGCAGCTAGCAAAGATGGCTCTGATATGCTGGGTAATATGTACCATAAGATTAACAAAAATCCTGCCCTTGTTTATCTTTGTAAAAGAAAATTGCTCTGCACTGAACGTCTTCATGTGACTTTCATAAACTGCTTCAATTTGTGAATCAGTTCAACAAAAAACATCATCTGAAGATATCTTAAGATATCAGCAAGAATACAACTCATGTATTTGTCTACTGAAGAGGAGAACTTTTATGACCTTAATGCCTGCATGAATATAATTTGTTCAAGAGGACTAATTTTTTCTTAATTTTATGGTACAGTATATTAAGAGAAATTACCAGACAGCATGAGCCATATATATGTAATCTAGTGACAATTTGATACATGCAGACTAACGAAAGCCTTGAAAGTTAGAAAAAAGTTCCCGTATCTATCCCTTCCATTAGGTAACTAATAATTAATTTTGCATTATTTCTTTGACTATAGGTCACATACATGAATGTTTCATATTATGCACTTGTTATCAGTAAGAGTGTGGTCAGAGTAATTCAGGTGAGATGTCATATAAAAAAATACTAATTTCCAGCTAGTTGTACAAACAACTAATTTTCTAAGTGCACATAAAATTGATCTTTGTTATTTTTGATATGCCATGACACTGCACTAGAATGTTGGAAGTCAATTTATTCAAGCAGGGCAAGAAGATATTTTGCTCTTGGAAACTGCATATGAACCCCATGGTACTTGGTCAAGTCCATCCCATATTAGCTCAAGCATAATACATGTACATGTAATATATAATTTCCCACCTTAACCTTCTACATGAATAATGAATTCAGAATATAATTCTCTTTTTTAATACAGAACACAGAGATGAACACAATTGCCATTCAAGTCTTATTGCTGCCTTCCCATCAATGACATGAAGGTGAGAGGATAAAACTAAAACAATGCTTATTAGATAGGTTACATCAAGGTTAGGCAGGAAAGATATCCATGAATAAATTCATATTAGGCAGATTTTTGGTAGGGGAACCTGTGTTGCTTTAAAAATCTTTATATCTTGGACACTTGAAAGCTGATTCTGCTAAAAATTAACAGAGATATGGAATTATACCAGGATTAATAAATGGATCACAATCTCTAGCTATGATGAAAGTAACTTAAGTTGAATTTTGCATAAAACAAAGTTTAGTGTCTAGTTTTGTCCTTAAAAGAAAGACAAAACTACCAATTCAACTCTGTGATCAGTCAAAACCTCTTTTGTGTCACTACTGAATCTGATTTTGTTATTTCAACTTTCATTCAAAGTTATTACCTTTTAAAAGTACACAATTTCCCATATATTTAGACTTTGATACCTTCATTTTTCTCCTAGAAAGCCTATTAAACAATTTTATTTATTTTTTTATTCTGCCACACACAATGAATTACAAGCAGAATAAAAAACGATATTTAATAGGTTAATTAACATTAAATTTAAAATTTATACATAACTTGGGAGGAGTGACTGGCGGGGAAATCTCCAAGAAGCCGAGCTTATGAGGAATAGAGATCCCCACCGACGGGCAATTTAAATTTAAATTCAACTTTGACACAATACAATACACAGAATATACTCCTGTTTTCCTGACCCTGCAGTACCAGCTCATGAGATTCAATATGTGTGCTAAATTATTAGACAAAAAAATAACAAAAACAATAAGGCCCTTCCCTAGCTCACATTATAAATTTCCCCAAATTCACTTTTAATGACCCACACTCAGACAAGACTGAGTGCTCACATAATATTTATAGCACCTTACAATTTTTTTCTACAGATAACATGGAGGGACACAATATCACACTTTTTCGTGGAGTTCGTATTGGTCAATATGAAGAAGTTCACTGAGGAGTCAACATTGTTTATTACGGACTGCTATGATGCAGCACTTACAAAAGAACTTGACTGCTTTGTGTTCTTAAAAAGGGGTTCAAAGAAAACTCTTTTGAAACCTTTTTCTTGTTGCATGTCCTTAAAGCTGTTGTATCACACCAAACATTCTGCTTTCAAACTCAATCAATTACTAAATTAAAATCAATAGCCCTTTTCACGCTTAACCTCTCTCGTTTGCATTACAACAAAAGTCTATGTTGTTGCGAGGCAATTTCAGGCAATAGGCCTTATTCACGATAGCCGCCATGTTGGTTTTAATATTATTATGCAAATTTACCATGTGATTTCTGAGGGGGCAAACAACTCAAACTCAGGTGATTTCAAACCAGTTATTTATTATGCTGACATTTTTTTGGAGCTAATGCATTTTTACAGTGTTACAGTAGTTAATGTACTTTAATTTAAGTTACTTTCGTCACTTTAGAAAAGTCTACATAGTTAAAGGAGCATTGTCACGCAGATTTTGCTGTTTTTTGGTCAAAATACACTAAATATATTATGACAAAGTACCTTTGCTCAAACATAAAATTGCTTTTAGAACACCAAGAAGATAATATCAAGTGATTTCTTCAAAGAAGAACAAACCAATATAGGTTTTTCTGCGATTTTTCCACGACTCTTGGTAGGAACTTGAAAAAATTGGCCAATTTTTTCAAGTTGCAATCCATTTCCATCCTGGCCATCCGCAGCCAAAGATAACGAATACTAGTTTCTGTGCACTGATAGAGTATTTGTAAACAAAACTGGACCATTATTTTAAGGTTTCCATTGAAACAAATACATTTTTTGGCTTTTCAAAGTGATGCTAAAGATAGGTGACAGTGTCCCTTTAACAAAATTAACAAGTCAGACATCGAGCAACCATTCCAAACTTCTAATAAAAAAATCAAAACTGCCAACTATCTAGCCCTCAAATATGATTTTTACAAGGATACTTCACTGTTAGAAAGAACCGATCTTTGGAAAATAATGTCTTCTTCTTTTATTCATTGTTTGCCACCCGAAGAGCACATGGCTAATTTGCATCATAGTGTTGCCACCAACATGGCAGCTATCGTAAATAACGCCTATTTTGTAGTTTCTGCCCGAAATTGCCTCGCAATCATGTTGATTTTTATCGTAATGCAAATGAGAAAGGTTAACCGTGAAAAGGGCTATTGTTCCATTAAGCTTGATTTTGTCTGGTCTCAAAGCAAAATTGAGCAAAATTGAACTCAATGAAAAAAAAAGTGTATTAGTGCTCACAGTTTGTCAAGACAATCTGAATTTTTTGGATCTTTCTTTCATATTCCAAATTTCATTTTGGAGTCAGTTTTTGACGGCTCAATCACTGCGTTTTTCAGTAAAACGCAAATTCTTAATCCGAACTGAGCATCTGCGTTTTTGACTGCCCTCAATCCAAATAAGTTTAGTAGATAATCAATGGACCCTGAAAACAGAAACCAACAAAGTGGATTAAAATCCACAGATCACAGTGCATGCAGGCAACTGCAGTGACCTGCTGATTGATGGCAGGGGAAAACGTACAGTTTCCATGTTACTGACCAGTCATTTCATCATCATCATTTTCATCATTTTATTTCAATAGTTTAAATTTAACAAATTAAAGAAATATACAACCTGCATATAGCAAAGCTAATCAAGGCAGGTCAAAGTTTGATTTCTGCACAAGATCGAACAGTGGCACTCGATTTCATTCATAAGTCAAATTCAGAATAAAAGTTTGTTCAATGACCACACAAAATCAATCTTGATTGTTTCATTTAGTTTGATGTGAATTTTGTTCCATTTAATTCAATGTGATTAACAGGGTCTCAAGTTAGGTAGATCTTCTGCAAAAATAATGTTAAAAAAATTGTTTTATCTTTGTAACATGTGTACATGCTCTGTCTATCATGTGCTGAGCTTTCATCCATAAAACACTTTTTTGAAGCTACAGTGTACTGTTTGTGTGCTGTATTGAGGCTTGTATTGGTTCACAAGTTTTAGCCAATCTGCTAACCTCTGGCTTTCTCCATGTTAAGCTTGGAAAAAGAAACTTGAAAAATGTTTTCCAAATATGTAATGAACAAACTAGTTAAATAACATCTATCTATAGAAACAATTACAGGACTGAGTAGCTTGAATGTCAACAATAAATTATTCAATCAGTAATGTTGAGACCCAGAGCATTTGTTATTATTTTTTCAAAAATTGCACCATCATGCACAAATAAAATTTATAGCTTGAATGCTTATTTGTCACCTAAATGACAACAAGACATGACTATTTTTCAAACAACTGTGTGTCATTCAGCCAATCAGCAAAACAAAAAACAAAAACAAAAAAAACGGGTATTTGCTGATCAGCCAAAGACTAATAGGAAATATCACAAAATGACATCTGACAAGTCAGTCAATATCACAACAAAACAGGAAATATCAAATAACCCATCAACTTTAGTAGTTATTTATTCAAATATTTTAGCACATTTTCCTAAAATAAAACTGAATCTTGATTTATTTTGTTCCTATTGGCTATTTATTTATGCATGCCGTATTTTGTATTGTGTAGCTCATTTCGAGTTCATGATCATGCAAAATTTAGGCTTTATGAAGCAGCACAAATAAATGTATAAACGTATTGCTTCTTTCATAGCAGTTAAATTAACGACCCAAATTTGTCAGAAATCGCCTAAAATGCCTGATTTTACACTGCATGCCAATAAATGGTGCTACACCGCCATTCAGTGGTCCCTGTTATTCACAATTTGGTACCTGCTATTGCAAACCTCAACCCTGCAATACGCATGGTTTTCTGCTGGTCGAGGAATGAATGAAGCAGAAAATGTTTTTCTCGAGTTTGCTAAATTATAGGTTTTCTGTTTTATCCCATTTCAGCATAAGTGCAATGCAATAGTTATATCGATTATCCTTGTTTTGTTTGTAGTATCATGGGATATTTTAACAAGTTGTGCTGTATTTCAAAAAATACAGAATGTAACTTTATTTTGCTACAGAAAAAACAAACAGTATAATTAGGATTAGTAATTATAGTAACTGGACTGGGTGGAGTACAATTCAGGGAGTACTTGGGCAAGTAATTTCAAATCAGCTGAGCCATAGCGCGAGGACGATTTGAAATCACGAGCAAATTGTTTGGTGGACGTCAATCAAAGGAAACCTGTTAACATTGTTTTTTTTTAAATTCTGACTGGATTTCAAACAATTTTTCCAAAACGAAACAGTAAACATTTTAAAACAAATTTCAAAGGCAATAACAATTTAAAGGAAAGATTTCATTCAACATGATAAAAAACTGGTGCTTCTTGCAACCGCGGCTTTATGATTGTCATCATGCATCACATGCGGTGAAGTTTAAAAGTTCTATTCTAAAAACATGGTTTCTGCAAACAAAAGCTTTTCTTTTAGTTTAACCTGGCTTGGAAACCAAGTTTAGAAAAGTTTCAATTGTTGATTTTTAGCTCTGTTTGCGTGAAATCCTGCCAGAATCTAAAATAATTTTAATTGCTTTTCTTTGATAGACATCCACTAACGTTTTGAAGGCAATGGGTCACAGGTTATTGGTTACTGCTGTCAAAAACAAAATTAATGGTAAAAATTAAAAAAGAATTCACCGCCCTGGTGGCCACCACGGCGGCCACCCCTTTCTCTTCTAGCACCTTTCTTGGTGATAGGAGGGGAGGGGCATTGCCACCTAAGGTGGCCTGCTCATCCACAGTTAAAGCAAGTTTCTGCAAAAGAAAATAATAAAAGAAAATTAGGAATGTGGAATGCAGTAATAAAACATCGGAATACAGAGAACAAAACAAATTAAAAGTCCTCATGATCCCTACTGCTTTCACATAAATAGCTGGTATTATGTCATTAGAATATAGCTGCAGACTACACGCCTTTGATTTTTTATAGATGAACGGCTGGAAATTAAAGGGCACATGCTCACCACCCCTTACATGGCAATAATTTTTTTAAAATCACATTCTAAAGTAATTAAAAGAATATGGTGTTCCCATGTTTCCTCAAAAATCTTCTGATGTCAAGAAAAACTGCTGCTGGGCTAGTGGACAAAGCAGATCATGACTGTTCACAAATTTCTCTTTGAAAACATGGAACAGTGTTCAGACTACAGTAATATTGTTGATAATTCTAAACACCACACACGCCATGCGTTATTTAACAAATAGATTCCATTTGGCCGTGTATCTGTTCAGTTATAGATCACAGGTGACGTCAAAATGTGGTAAGAACAAAAAGGTGGCGCACGAGCCGCAGGCGAGTGTGTCACTGATGTTCTTACCACATTTTGACGTCTTCTGTGATCTATAACTGAACAGACACACGGCCAAATAGAATCCATTTGTTTCATACAATGAACAGAAAAGTAACAATACTAAAATTACTAACTTGTCTCGCAGCGCTCGGCTGTTCGAAGATTTGTTCCAGTTTAGGTATTTTTCAAGTCGCCAAGAACACTTGAATTCTGTCAAAAACTCAAAATTATTTACAACTTCATGAAGAAAACGGCCAATGGGTGTCGTGTCGCGTTCAGAATTAAGACGTTCCTGCAGCTGCAAACACTTGAGTTAAACACTTAAGTTGATTACAGTTGAAATCCTTTCACACTTTAGGTGAATCATGTTTGCCAGATCATTTCAAATGCAGTTAATATGATCATCTGTCGCCTTTTTCTTTCACTTAAACGATGACAACAATGCGTTGTTTCAATGACCACATATAGCCGCAATTTCGTCGCCATATTTAATTTGTTTTCAACTCTTCATGTAACCGTCATAAAATGTCCCTTCGACCAAGTTAAAATATTGACTGAAAATGTATCAAAAAGTAAGTATAAATTATTATTTCGCAACATCTGCCGGGATGTTAATTACAAATAAGACAAAAAATAGTTTTTGAAACAATTTTGCAGAAAGCCGAATATAAACACCTCAAAAAAAAAAAAATTGATATGATGTGCCAGTTCTTCACTCAGATAACTTTTATAAGCATCATCAGTTCTAAAGTTCGCTATTTCTGCTTTTAGACATTTTGATTCTTTAATGAAATCCTATAAACAGTCACTTTGCCTGAGAATTGACTCGCGGGCGAAATCGTCTTTATGTGTGATGTTCTCTGAGTGTCTTTGGGAGCACCTCGTGCCTGCACTGCACTCACTCACTCAGCGGTAACATAGCAGAGCTCGAGAGTTAGCAGACGAGGCGGTTCAATATAGTTTTCATTGTTCTCAATCAATCAATCAATCAATCAATCACTTTCTTTCCTCACAGATTATTGGCTAATTAAAGGATTACAACATTTTGTATATTTTCAATGTAATGTTACTATTTAGTTTTAGACAAATGGTTGAGTATGGAGATCAAGTTAACCATCTGGTTTTCCTAGTTGGCCTCCATAATATATATAGATAGGCCCAGCCTATCAGCGTCGCACCTTGAACAAGCTTAACTAAGGTGAAACTTAACTAGATGAAAGGTTGGAAGCACAAGAATTAAGATTGAAGAGCGGGCTATTTTCAATTTTAGCAATTTTCAAAAACAGTATTACCCGACCGTCTGCACAAGTACATTTAGACCGTACAAAAGTTCACAAAAAAAACTTTTCTCTTTCCAGAATAACTAGTACGACTACTTTCCGAATAAAATACAGTTTTTGTTTGTCAAAAATTGCCCGAGAAACTGATTTGGAAATTAAAATTGCAAAAATACACAAACATACATAAGAAAACACAAACATACGTAAGCTTATTTGCATAAGTAAGGCGACGCGAGTGAAGACAGAAAATCTAAGTCTTGTTTTGTTTACATAAAATCGCTTTTTAATATATGTAATGAATGAACAAAGACATAAAAACGGACAACACAATCATCTTTCGAAAAATTTTATTCAATCTCCATTAATTTATGTTTAAAAGCCAAATACGATCTAGCGCATCAAGTCAGAGCTGTCCTCGATGAAATTCAAGATAACAACACGACTTAATTTGAACACGTTTCATAAACATGTCTCCAAAACTTAAGAGAACTCAAAGGAAAAGTCAATCAAAAATTGATATCAACATAAATTCCCATCGAAAAATGTGATTTATTTTACCTTTAAAGCACTGGACTGCTTGGAAATTCGTTAAAACTCCGCTTCTTCGGTTCTGATATCCGTATAAATAAAACAAGGCATCTCCCCGCATTGATAATATGAAGTTCCTCGAAGCAAGATTTTATCCCTGAAAGCTCTTCTTTTTCCACTAAAGCGGCTTCTGAGTATCCCTTAACTAGTATCCCTGTCTTGAGTAGCAAACCGCGAAAAACTGCAGGGAAATAACGACTTTAATTCTCTGCTAAACACACAACAATCCAACTAAAGTGTTTACCGAGCTGACGGCTGTGTGGCCGCGCGAAAAACAAAGCCTCAAAGATCCCGGATGTTGATGACGTTGTACGCGCATGTTTTGCGAAGTCATACGAGCCCGCGAGCTAGCCCAAAGCGTACGGCGGGCGTTCGGCGGCGTTCGGCGGGCACACAACGCGCCCGCGAAACATTCCGCTAGCCATGACCATGAAAAATGATGGGCTGGGTTCTATGAGTATGGAGCTGCGCAGCCAGGCCTTCGGCCTGGCAAGTGCTCCGCTATTACCTAATAAAGTTAAAATTTATAGCAGGCGAAAAACCAGAAGGAAACAAAATAACAAAAATAAGGCGAAAAACTAAAGTAAATAAAACGGACAAACTTTAGGAGAGTAAGTTATATAAATCTATAATAGAATAAATAGTGATGTTTGATTACCTATCGAAACCGGCCCCCACGCGCGCCAGTTAGACCAATTTCTATGTCATACAATTTTCGTAGACGTTCAACCGAATTTTTCAGCGGCAGAGACGTAATACTTACGGCCTTTCCTATTGTATAGTAAACGGTTGATATTTTACCCAGAGACCTTCCTTCCTATGTATTAGGCTCGTGGAAAACTCATTTATTACCGCCGTCTGTTACGCATACAAATCAGCCATCATTGGTACTTTACAAATTATAACCTATCCGTTTTCTGTGCCTGTATGATATCGTCAGTTATCTTTTACACAGAGGCCCTCCTTCCCTTTTACATGTAAATTGTAGTAGTAGCCATCAAGGAACATGGAATAATTATTTCATAAAAAGGTTTTCTCAAACGTCAAGAAACTTAACAAATCTTCCTCTCATTATTCTCTGTCTGCAAAACGTAATTTATAGCCGGATCGTGGACCAGCAATATGCAATACATATAGCTGCTGTATACCCATCACTGGATCGGAGCACGCAATGCATATAATTAGTAACTGGAAATTATGGAACTTGTAGCGTGCGCACTATAATGCATTTCCAGCAAAAAAAGCGTTCTGGAATATGATAATTCAGAGAGCTCCGCTGTTAGGCTAAGCCTATCTATATATATTTGTGGAATAATCCCAAACCCCAGCGGGAAAGGTGATATCGGAAAATGTTTTCCCACCGTCAGAGCTGAACCTGATCAGCTGATTTTTCAATGCCGCATTGATGTTATACCACGTAAAACTCATATTGATAATTCTGTTCAACCCAACAACATATTGGGAATTTGGGTCCAAAACAATGGGCTGATTGAATTTTGTTGTGAAATTTTCTGGTTTGTTTCCCCCAGTCTTGACGGAAAAGGATGACAGGACAATTTCTATTTCGATTTCCATTTTAGAGTTTGAAATACTTTCTGAAAAGCTTCTCATGCTGGGATTTGTTGATGATGTTTTCACTCAGGAGAAGATCGAGAATGCCAACTCCAGTATTTCTGATGCCCTGATTCGTATTCCCAGCAAGAATGGAACCAACTATGACTTCAAGTTTCTGGAGGAGATCTGTGGGGTTGGAGAAAAAACGGATGGATCCGCCTTTTTTTCTTCTTCTCAGTCCCGAACCTGCCAATGTCTTTTGTTTCGCTTCATAATGTTTGATGTATACACTCAAAATTCGGGATGAGTGGTCTATTCTGCTATGTTGCCAATTCTTTTGCTCTTCCGTTATTTACCCTCTCTTAAATTTTTTGGTGAAAGATGATTTATACCCTTTCAATTGATTTCTTCTGAAGATTGCAATGGTCACAATATTCTTGAAATAATTGATTTTCCTCGCTGATGAGATGTTTGGTTCTAGGATAATTTTATCCGCAGCATCATAATTCGTAATGTCCAAGCTATCCAATAACAGATTGTCTTCATCTCCTTTTTCCTCTTCCTCCCCCTCTTCATCGCTCGGTTCCAAAGCATAATCAGGGGATTCATCGGCTTCATATTCAGGTGGATCTTCCCCTACCTCTTGCACAACTTCTTCATATGTTGGAGGAGCTGGTGGAATTTGCTTCTTGGGTTGGGATGGAACGGTCTCATCAAACAGGCCTTCGACATCCATATCTTCAAATGGGTCGACTTCGGGGAGGTAATCAATTTCTGCTGGTTTGGCTTTCCCAACTTTCTTTTTCCGGGGAAGCGACCGAAGGGAGCCGCGGTGTGGCCCCAAATTCGACGCAATTACCTCATCCAGTTTCGATGTGATGGGTTTGAATGTTTTTTCAAGTCCGATTTGACTTGTCTCTTCACCCAACTTTTTCTGGGTGATAGCATTGTGAACAAAGTTGATTTTTTTCCCCAAAGCAGATTTGCTTTTAGCCATTTCTTGCCATTTCAATAGACTCATTTTATATCCCAGAAACACAAATTTGGGATGAAGAACAAGATAAAGAACATAATGTTCATCAATAAAATGAAAATCCCAAATTATGATTGCCAGGACCGCGAAGCCAATTTCAAACAACTTCACTCTTTCATGCCGGATCGAACTTTCAGAATGTTGATCTGTGGCCCTTCAGGATCGGGGAAAACAAATGTTCTCCTGGATATGATTTTCCGCCTGCTCTTCTACGATAAAATTTATCTCTATGCGAAAAATCTTGACCAAGCCAAATATCAACATCTGCTGAAAACATTTCGCCCAATCAGCAAAGAAGCTGGGTACGATGTTGTGGAAGCATCCCCGGATGAAATCATCCCAGTTTCGTCATTGTCAGGGGAGAATCAAAAGCTGGTTGTTTTCGATGATTTTGTTTCCGAAAAGAACCAAAAGCCATTGATTGATTATTTCATTCAGGGCAGACACAAGAATTGTTCTGTGATTTATCTTTCGCAAAGTTATTTCAGAACACCAAAAGATATCCGTGTGAATTGTTCGCATTTTTGCATCTTCGAATTCCCCAGCAACAAAGAAATTGCTGAGTTATGCCGGGATAATAATGTCAGCAAAGAAGATTATCGGAAAGCAACGGCGCAACCCTTCTCTTTCCTGTATGTGGATAAGCCGAGGAAATTCATTGCAAAAAATTTTGATGAAAGCATTTAAAATGAGTTATTCAAATGGACTGCTGTCTGAAACAGCTCGCTTCGCGGGAGGAAAAGATGGAAAAGATGGGCTGCCAGGAGTTGGTTTCAAGCTGACGTCTTCAGGAGACTTCGATCTTCAAAACAAAAAAATGACCAATGTCGCTGAAGGAACGGGGAATTCGGATGCAATCACAAAGCATCAAGTTGACACGCTTGCAACGCAATTGCGGGCAGATTCTCTCCAGGTGGATGGTTCCTCGCATATGACTGGGGATCTTGATCTCAGGGGACAGAACTTGATCAACCCCGGCGGAATTGAAATGAATCGCAAATTGATCGTCAATCTGGACACTGATGAAAACCAGGATTTGTCAGCGGTGAATATGATCACTCTGAAAAAATCCCACCCTGCTGCTCCGGCTCACACTCATGAAGTCACGAAGGACCTGGATTTGAAAGGGCTTTTCAACGTGAAAAACTCAAAACAACAAACATGGCATGATTTGGGGGCGCATTATAACAATCTGGTTTCTTATAATGACGTCAAGAATATCTTTCTCAGCCGCAAAGAGACGTTTCCAATGGAGACGGCTTTGGATATGGGAAATCACACCATTTT
This sequence comes from Cladopsammia gracilis, assembly GCA_022457155.1. Lineage (NCBI taxonomy): Eukaryota > Metazoa > Cnidaria > Anthozoa > Scleractinia > Dendrophylliidae > Cladopsammia > Cladopsammia gracilis. The sequence continues at coordinate 146,625 of JAJGOT010000590.1, forward strand.
TAACGTGAAAGATCCCGAAGTTGCCAATCAGGGCGCAAACATGCGATATGTGGACAGCCAATCCGCGAAAAAGCTTTCGTTGGAAGGCGGAACAATGACTGGAAACCTGGATATGAACTCGCAACAAATCAACAATATTGCAACGCCAACTCTGGAGCGACAACCCACGCCAAAATCTTATGTGGATAGAGAACTTAATCTCAAGATAGGAAATGTGGTACTCGACATGATCAAAACAGAAGAAGAACTTAAAAAAATATGTCAATGAATCGCATATCACGTCAACCTCCCATCCGAAGGACGCATTCCGCTATCTGATGGAAAATGTGGATGAATCCAGCTCTGAACATGATATGGAAGTAACTGGGATAAGTGATTTTGCAAGTTCGCCGCATCATTTCAACAAGAAGGCCTATGACTTGAAAATAACCAAAGATCATTACAATGAATACGATGGGAGACTTGGATTCAATATGTACAAATTACCAGAGGGAGAATACACACTCTGCATTGAATTCTTCCCCGCGTCAATGGATGGCGTGAGCGTTAACGTTGTGAGCACAAGTCTGAATATCAATCAACAATCAACTAAGAAGTTTTCGGGGTATTCCAGATCCATTATCCACATGCACAAATGGAGGATTTCCCCACCTGAATTCATCTATCTGGATTTGAAATGGCGGGGAACTGCTGAATCAGCTGAAAAAGGAAATGCAAATCTGATCATATATGGCGTGGCAGGTTCTCAACCTGATGTTGAAAGCAGCGTTTATGATTCCCCTTTCGTTTTTGAAAATCAAAAGATGGTCATGGAGACTGACTTGGATTTGAATGGACACAACTTGTTTGGGAGCAGAATTGTGGAAACCGGCGTCTTTCGAAAAAATGATGATAGCCATAAATTTTTATTCATCGGCAGCACCTCGAGGTTTCTTTTCTTCCCAATAAAAACAAAACTGGTGGAAGTGGGGTTATTTCATGCCTCAATAAAGCATATCCCAAAGATTGATCTGACTTTCTCCATGTCAGTGAATAACCGTAAATTTGAAAGAACCTGGACTGGAAATAGAAGCAGAAGCCTGAGATATGTTATTGGGGATGGAATTGAAATCCCAAGCATGACTAATTTTTTTTTTCCCCTCAAGAAGACCTGATAATCGGGTTGAATGAGGCAGTTTATCTTTCGCTGGTTTTTGTCGTCATGCCATGAAAAAAGGATGGACTGCCCATCTTTTTGAAATTATTTAAAAAAATGAGAAGTCGAAAACAAAGCATTTTTACTTTCAATCACATCAACCCCGCAATTCGGGAAGAAGAACTGGAAGAGATTAAAAACCTTTTTCGATTTTATCACAAAAGATTCTGGTGCCTGAAACGAGCGCATGGCCGATTCAAGAAAATGAATCAGCTCATGAATTTGACCTCTTCCGGTTTGGTTGCAATCGGGACGATTGCTGGGGCAGCAACAATGAATCCAATCGTGCTGGGAGTGATTTCAGGAGCAGGACTGATCTTGAAAACAGCAAATGAATTGAAGAAATATGGAAACAAAATCGAAATGGCAAAGTTCGCGTTCACCACCTACGAGAAAACATTGAGTGATTTGAGGTTTGCCTTGAGGAGTGGAAAATTCGACAGGGATGAATTTCTCCCTGCAATGGAAGCGATTGATGGGGTTGTGATTGATTTGGGGTTGGATTTGGAGAAGTTCGAGAAGGACTGGGAAAGTCGATTTGAGTGAGCGCGGTTGAAGCAGGCCGGGAGCGTTTTTCATTTCTGGGAAATGAAAAGATAGCTTACTTGTTTTTGACGAAAGTGACTCGGCGCCATTTCTGCTTTCGCCATGGAGTTGGTTTCGCCTCGAAAGACCATTGCCCTTTGGAGAGATTGTCCACAACTTCGTCTACGTGGGGAAATTCATAATAACTATTATCCATGAAATAGGCGGCATAATCTAATATATCCTCGTAAATGAAGTAAAAGCACGTATACAAATTACAGAAAACAATCTTGTCATCTTCTCCCGCTTCAATCTCCTCAGATTCTTCCCCGGGGGTGAAACCAGGATATTTCGCCAAAATTCGCTGCCAATTCCTTTCTAAATCTATTCCTCGTTCCTCCGGAGGCGGTTTTGGCAGCGCTTCTCCCGGTTTCAAAGGCGGGTGAACTTGTTTGGGAGGAAGAGATACTGGAGTTGGCTTTGGCACTCGTTTTACTTGGAATTCCCGTCCATCACTTCTTCGGCGGAAACTGTTTTTCCCACTAGCCAGCGCAGAAGAAATTGTTCTGGGATCGATTTTCAAGTCCTTTGTGGCTGCGGCAATACTGGGATAAATGGCGTCGGATAAATCGGAAGTGACGTGAACGACTATTGCATGTTCCTTCTTTGGAGTTGGTTTTGCGTCTTCTACCCAGGGATTTGTCATAGGGCCTTTATCAAAACTCTGGAAGAGATAGATTTTCCGCCCATCTTTCACGACAGTTCGCTCGTCCCAGCGGCAAAATTGAGCGAAGACAGCAGAAACCGCCTGGCGGCTCACGCCAATCCACTTTGCCACATCAGCTTTGGTTGCAAATGTTCCCAAAACTACCCCTCTGGGAGAATCTCGAACCTCAAATCTAGCAAAAACTTGTTCCACAACTTGAACGTCTCGGCCTTCGAAGGGGAGAACAGTTCGCCCTTCTTTCACCGCTTTGTTGAGTGTCTGGGGAGACAAGTTCATAAATCTCGCCAAAGCGGCCTGCGATGGAAATCTTTCACTGACCCTTTCTTTGGAGATATTGTCAATCAGCACCCACATTTTAGTTGATGGAGTAAAATAAAAAAATTCGATCAGAATTATAAAATTCAGAATTTATATTTTTTTTTATCTCCGACAACATCTGTCATTGACGGATTTCAACTAACAAGGGGAAATAAATATGCTGTTTTTTAGGGTAAATATTTGTTTGTTCCCCAAGTTTTTTGATTTTGACAAATAATTTGACCATCTCAATTTTCCCAGGAGAGAGAAATTCTCCTCCAAAATAACAGAATTTCACTCCAAATTTCTATTCCCGGAGCAGATTCTGAATTATTTTCCGGAGCAGATTCTGAATTATTTTCTGGGGCCGAACTCAAAAATAATTCCCGGAGCAGATTCTGAAAAATAATTCCCGGAGCAGATTCTGAAAAATAATTCCCGGAGCAGATTCTGAAAATTATTTTCCGGAGCAGATTCTGAAAAATAATTCCCGGAGCAGATTCTGAAAAATAATTCCCGGAGCAGATTCTGAAAAATAATTCCCGGAGCAGATTCTGAAAATTATTTTCCGGACCGAACTCAAAATTATTTTCCGGAGCAGACTCTGAAAATTATTTTCCGGACCGAACTCAAAATTATTTTCCGGAGCAGATTCTGAAAATTATTTTCCGGAGCAGACTCTGAAAATTATTTTCCGGACCGAACTCAAAATTATTTTCCGGAGCAGACTCTGAAAATTATTTTCCGGACCGAACTCAAAATTATTTTCCGGAGCAGATTCTGAAAATTATTTTCCGGAGCAGACTCTGAAAATTATTTTCCGGACCGAACTAAAAATTATTTTCCGGAGCAGATTCTGAAAATTATTTTCCGGAGCAGATTCTGAAAATTATTTTCCGGAGTGGATCTGAAAATTATTTTCCGGAGTGGATCTGAAAATTATTTTCCGGAGCAGATTCTGAAAAATAATTCCCGGAGCAGATTCTGAATAATAATTCCCGGAGCAGATTCTGAAAATTATTTTCCGGAGCAGATTCTGAAAATTATTTTCCGGAGCAGATTCTGAAAATTATTTTCCGGAGCAGATTCTGAAAATTATTTTCCGGAGTGGATCTCAAATCTGGAGTGAAATTCTGTTATTTTGGAGGAGAATTTATCTCTCCTGGGAAAATTGAGATGGTCAAATTATTTGTCAAAATCAAAAAACTTGGGGAACAAACAAATATTTACCCTAAAAAACAGCATATTTATTTCCCCTTGTTAGTTGAAATCCGTCAATGACAGATGTTGTCGGAGATAAAAAAAATATAAATTCTGAATTTTATAATTCTGGAGAAAAAAATCTAATTGACAAAATCATCAATCCCACCATTGACACCTTTTCCGTGATTTCGAGCAGAAAATCTGATTCAACTTCAACAAAATGAATTTCAAATAGAATTGATCGCCCCCCCCTGAAAATTCATCTTCCTTCCGGAAATGGATTTTGAAAATTAATTCAGGCAGAATTAATTTTCATCTCAATCTTCATCCTCCTCATTCCTGTCTTCGAACTCATCGAATGCCGAGGCAGCCTGCACCATTTCTTCCACTAAAACTTCGTCCACAATGCATGTGATCGCTTTCACATTTCCGCAGAAGAGGTGCTTGATTGAGAAAACTACTTGCCCCCGGAGAGGCATGCCAACGAGTCGCTTCGCCTTCCGGATGGGTTTTTTCTTCCCATCATCGCATAACTCCCAAAATCGACAAGAGAAATCCGATTTGGGAAGTTTGGAGGGATAGATTTTGGCATAAATCTTTTCCTGCTCGGATTTGTCGGTTTTCACGAGAATGAAATCCCCCTCCTGAAATCGGGCAAAAGACGGACCGATCTCTTTGATTGCCTGCTTCTTTTTCATCGCAGCAGAGTTGAGATGTTTTTCCAGATCTTTGAAGAATCGAACTTCGTCTTCCGGGAGAGTGATTCCCAGAGAAAACGATTCCTCTTCATGAGCGAAAATCTTGAATTTGGTTTGGAGTTTCACTTGGAGCCGTTTGTCATTGTTGAGGCATGGGAGGAGACAGAAAGAGATTTTGCCAGAAGATTTTTTCACGGGGTTGTCGAGAGAGCAGTCGGGGATAGATATTTTCGCGGGATTCATTTTCTTGGGTGAGATAAAAAAAATGAATTAAATCTAAATCACGAAAAATCCATTTTTCCATGAACTTGCGATCCTCTTCCGATCGGACTGGGAGGAAACCAGTTGCCATATCCACAGCTTTTTGGAAGTTTCTTTCTGCGTCACACGCTTTTTCCCAGTCCATTTCCTCTTTGATTTTTTTCTGCCTCTTTCTGAGGAGTGGATTTGTTTTCACTTGACATTTTCTCTCCAATGGAGAAAAAATTCAAACTTTTTCCATGAGGTCCACCAAGTCTTTGTGATTTGCAAAAACTGAAGTGTGATTTCTAGTTGATTTTGGCCTTGATTTCTTTTTGTTCTTTTGAATGATTTTTTCAGTCCTTTGATTTTCCCTCAATTTATCAATGAGCAAATCAAATTCAGGAGATTTCCATGTGATAAAGCGAGTGATTTCCTCCGAATCAAGAAAATGTTTTTCTTCTTGAGGATTTGGTTGAGGAAAACTGTGTTTGAAATTCCAAACTTTTCTATTTCATCATAATCAAAAATATCTTCTCCATCAACTTGGAAAAAGGGTTCATCTGTCATTTCTTCCTGAATGAAGAAAACTTTTTTGTCTGATTTTCTGGTGAACTTTTTGTTTTCTGAATTGTTTTTGATGAACCTCCAAAGGGTGGAATTCGGAATGCCAGTTTTTTCTGATGCTTCTTTGAACGTGAAAAAAATCTGCTTTTCTTTTCCTTCTTCCTGGATTGAAAACTTCATTTTGAATGGAGAAAAAAGTTTTTTTTCCCCATTCAAAATGCCAACTTTAAAAGAATTAAGAGATCGTGCACGTTCGGAAGGAATGGTGGGATTCTCCCGGATGAAAAAAGCTGATCTGGAAAAAGAGCTGCAAAACCCACAGAGAAAAATCATCAAGAAAACATCTTTTCCTGCGGTGAAATCAGCTATTCAAAAAATTCTTCCACAAAGAGTATCGACAGTTGTTGAGTCATCCATTGATTCAATGAATTCCTGGTTTGGAAAGATAAAGAAAAGAGTTGATTGGAATCTGAAGGAAAGTGCCCGGGAAAAACTGTTGAAATTGAATGCGAAAATTGAAAAGATGTTGAAGAAACCTGAATTTGATATTGAAGAAAAACCGGGGCTGGGTGGATCGACTTTTGTTGTCCAGGGAAAAGAAGGATATTCCGCAGAAGGATTCTTGAAGAATGTGAAAGGAAATGTGGTTGAAATTCTGAAGAAACATTTTGGGTTCAAAGTGAAAATGGTTTTGGTTTGCAGAATGATTTCTCATAATTTGGCAGAGGAAACATCCATTGAAAATGATGCCTTCTTTTCTTCCCCGGTTGAAGAAGTTTTTGAGGGAACTGACTTGGAACAATTGCTGAAAAAAATGAATGAATGGATGTTGGAAAACATGCGGAATTTCCAAAGGGGAAGAAGCAACTGGAGATTCTTGCGAGTTGAAAGATTAGAAATTCATCTGGATGAAATGACTGTTGGAAAATTCATTCCACTTCCTGATTGGCTTGCTGCTAAAAAAGCTTTGACAAACATGCAAAATGAAAATGATGAAGAGTGCTTCAAGTGGTGCATTGGAAGATGGAAAAATCCTGTGGAGAAAAATCCACAAAGAATAACTCCTTTGTTGAGAAAACAATGCGAGGAATTCAATTGGGAAGGAATTTCATTCCCCATTTCATGGCGAGACATTGATCGATTTGAAAGACAAAATAACATTTCTGTGAATGTCTTGGGGATTGTTGAGGGGAAACAAATCATAACTTTGAGAAAAGCAAGGGAAAAGAAAGAGAATCATGTGATTCTTTTCAAACTAAAAAACGATGAAAATGAACATTTCGCTTTGGTGAATAATTTGAATCGTTTGTGGTTTGGAGAAGATTCCAAAAACAAAAACCAAAGGCATGTTTGTGATGGTTGCCTCAATTCATTCAACTCCAAAGAAACACTCGATGTTCATCAAGAATTTTGCACGGATGATGGAGTGAAAGCTGTTCTCCCTCCAGCAGAATCAATCATGAAATTCAAGAAAGTGGCATGCGCAACGACCGTTCCCTTTGTCATCTACGCTGATTTTGAATCAATTTTGGAAAAAACAGAAAAGCAAATTGGGGAAAAAACAGAGCAAATTCAGCATCATATTCCCTGCAGCTTTTGTTTTCTTCCTGTGAGCCGAGTTGGTGTTGATTTCTCCCCAGTTTTCTTTCGTGGGAAAGAAGGAGATGACGTTGGGAGAGAGTTTCTGGAGAAATTAGTTGATCAGGTGAAATGGATTCTGAATGATGTGCGAAGACCAATGCTGAGAAAAAATTGGAAGAGAATTCTTTGGAAAAAAGGAGAAAAGGAAGCATTTGAGAAAACTGATATTTGTTGGCTTTGCAGGAAAAAGATTGAGGAAAAAAAAGTTGCTGATCATTGTCACCTGACTGGGGAATTTCGCGGAGCTGCTCATGAATATTGTAATTTGAAAGCGAAAGTGCCAGATTTCACTCCAGTCTTCATTCACAATTTGGATGGATATGATTCCCATCTTTTCATCAAAAACATGGGAAATGAATTTGGAGAGATTGATGCAATCCCAAACAATGATGAAAAATATGTTTCTTTCTCCCTGAAAATTGTTTGGGGAACATTTGAAGATGAAGAGGGAAAAAAACATAATTTGAAACATGAAATTCGCTTTGTTGACTCCCTGAAATTTATGAATTCTTCTTTGGCAAATCTTGTTGGAAATTTGGGGAAAAATGATTTGCATTGCTTGAAAAGATTTTTCCCAGAGGATGTTGATTTGCTTTCCAGAAAAGGAGTTTTTCCCTATGAATTCATGGATTCATTTGAGAAATTTAATTGTGAACTTCCTGGGAAAGATGCTTTTTTCTCCCAGTTGTCTGGAGAAAAAATTTCAGATGAAGATGTCGCTCACGCTGAAAATGTCTGGAAAAAATTTGAAATGTCAAATCTGGGAGAATATCACGATCTTTATCTCAAAACGGATGTTTTTCTCCTGGCAGATGTTGTGGAAAATTTCAGGAAAGTTTTATTGGAAAATTATCTATTGGACCCCGCATGGTTTTTGACTGCTCCCTCTTTCTTTTGGGATGCTATGTTGAAGATGACAGGAGTTAAGTTGGAATTGATTTGCGAAGACGATATAGAAATGTTTCGGTTTTTTGAAAGACAAATTAGTGGAGGAGTTTCCACAGTCTTTCACAGATTTTCTCGAGCAAACAACAAATTCATGGAAGATTTTGATCCTTCCCAACCATCAAAGTTCATCGTTTATCTCGATGCAAATTCTCTTTATCCAACTGCGATGGTGCAACCACTCCCTGTGGGAGGATTTGAATGGTTGAGTGAAGGAGCTTTGAAAAAATGGGAGAAGATTGTTGATGCGACAGGTCTTGGATGTGTCCTGGAAGTTGACTTGGAATATCCAGATGAATTACATGATTTCCACAATGATTTTCCTTTAGCGCCTGAACTCCTGGAAGTTGGAGGATTCCACAAATTGATTCCCAATCTCAAAGATAAAGAGAAAATGGTTTTGGATGGAAGGAGTTTGAAACTTTTTCTTTCCCTGGGAATGAAACTGAAAAAGATTTGGAGAGGAATTGGATTTCGAGAAGAAGCTTTCATGAAACCTTTCATTGAATGGAATACGAAACTGAGAACAGCCGCCAAAAATGATTTTGAGAAATAACTTTTCAAACTGGCAAGCAATGCTGTTTATGGGAAAACCATGGAAAATGTGCGAAACAGAATTAACATGAAACTGGTGAATGATAGGAAGAAAAAAGCAAAGTTGGTGAAAAAGATCAACTTTAAACACGCAACCAAATTTGGAGAGAAAGTGGCTGCTATTCACATGAAAAAAACAAAAGTTATTTTGAACAAACCAATTTTTGTTGGAGCAGCAATTCTCGATCTCTCCAAAATTCACATGTTCAAATTTCATTATGGTTATGTGAAGAAAAAGTGGGAGAAAGTCAAAGTTCTCTATTCTGACACAGATTCCCTGATTTTGGAGATTGGGACGGATGATTTCTTCGCTGACACTGCTGGAGATGTTGAGAAATGGTTTGACACATCTGGATACCCGAAAGATCATTTCGCTGTGGAAAATGGCTTTCCTGTTGGGAAGAACAAGAAAATTTTAGGAATGTTCAAAGATGAAGCAGGAGGCAAAATCATTCGTGAATTTGTTGGATTGAGACCAAAATGTTATTCCATCAAGATAGATGAGGGAAAAGGAATCAAGAAAGCAAAGGGAACAAAAAAGAATGTGGTGAAAAATAGGATTTCACATGAAGATTTTGTGCGCGTTCTTCATGGTGAAAAATTTCCTCCAATGAAAAATGTTTCTCTCCGGTCACATCTGCATGAGATTTTCACTGAGCAAATTTGGAAAATGGCTTTGAGTGCTGATGATGACAAGAGAGTTGTGATGGATGATGGAGTGAACACTTTGGCTATTGGTCATTGGAGATTGAGATGAAATTCATTTCTTTTTCAGTGAGATTTTTGAGAGAGTTGCCATCGCCAGATTTTATCAGAGTGCAACTGACTCGGCAACAGAATTTTTTTTTTATCTGATTTAAACCGCAGACATTAGATTTTTTCTGCTGAATATGAGGGGGAAAAAAAGTAGATAGTAAACAAGGGTTCTGGCACATTTTCGAAACCGTAGCAAGTTAACACAAAACAGAAATTGGCGTCAGTTTATGTTAAAATTCAACAAAAAAATAATATGATTGTCGTTCCCCAATTTTCTGTTCGTTTACACACGTAATAACTTTTCAATCAAATTCCTCCCCATTTTGAACACAATTGCCAGTTTGTGTGCAATTGTTCAAATCATTTATTTCCCTGACTTTTGTTAAATTTAACATAAATCATTGGATTGACTTTTTTTATTGCAATGTGTGTAAACGAACAGAAAATCAATCATCTCATCCAATTTGGATTATTCGCTAAAATTGAACATAAACTGACGTCAATTTCTGTTTTGTGTTAACTTGCTACGTTTCCGAAAATGTGCCAGAATCCTTGTTTACTATCTACTTTGGCAAGGTTTACTGGCAAATGGCATTTAAAAATCGGTACGGTGGGCAATACGGCATTTTTACTGAGCCCTGTTAACTAATAACTGTGATAGTGAACGAGTTTCTCGAAAATAGCGAGTCTAGAATAGGTCTAGGATAGTAACCATATTACTAAGCGTCTTAAATCTTGTGTTAATCGTTTCTACTCTTTTGTTAATGTCAAGGTTATTTTTCAAAACACACGGCGCATCAAATCTTTCTTCCCATACAAGGACCGTCTCAACCGATCACAATTATCCAAAGTCATTTATAAAGCTAGTTGCTGGGACTGCAATGATTTTTACATTGGAAAAACGAAGCGAAGACTCCACGACCGGAAAACGGAACATTTCAAGGCCCTTTTGAAAAATGATCACTCCTCTGCTATTGCTGATCACGTTAAAAACACCGGTCATAACATCAAATGGGACCATTTTGACATTTTGGCGTCTGGCAAGACTGACTACCGTTGTAAGGTTAAAGAGACTTTATTTATTCAGGATTTGCAGCCAGGATTGAATGCCAATGTCAGCAGCGAAAAGCTGTTACTTTATTAGTATAGGTTTTTTATTTCACTTTTCATTTACAGACAGTTTCCGTTATGGAACGTCTTAAATTTCCACTGCAGATGTTTTTTTTTTTCTGTCTAGTTTCCAGACCCCACTGATACAGTATAAATAGCTTCCCATATTTTAACGGTTATACTTTTGAAAATGTATGTTGACTAGCATACGAAACGTTAAGTTCATAAAATGCATGTTTTTAAAATGTTTATCACCGCTGTTTGTTTAATATTTTTAATCAAGCTACGATGGCCGAAGACCAAGAGTTTACAGGTCTAGGATAGGGTAGGGTTTTTCGGTGTTTAGTCTAGAATAGGGTTGCAAAATGTAGCTAAAATGGTCTAGTATAGGTTGAGGGTCTCAGAGTCCCAGCGGCACACCCCGCCCAAAAATTTGCACAGTACCGCCCCCCCCCCCCCCCCCCCGGTATTTCACAGAGAGTAAACATCTTTTCACAGGCGATGAGTAAGGGTAAACCCGTGAGCCCGGCCCCCATGAATAAACATGAGAGTGCGCCATTTCGTTTCGGTCTCTCGACCTTCATCAGTTATACAGACAAGTTACACATGAGACTTAAATACGGTTACAACAATGACTTATTATTGTTGTAATTTTTGCTTTTATTTTTGTTACGTAATTTATCAGTAGTTTAACATTAAGTCATTGTTGTAACCGTATTTAAGTCTCATGTGTAACTTGTCTGTATAACTGATGAAGGTCGAGAGACCGAAACGTTTTTAAACTAAATTTGTATATTTTTTATACCAAAAGTTGTCCATTTTCGGTCTTTTTAACTAGTTATATATATATATATATATATATATATATATATATATATATATATATATATATAATAAAAGACAAGAATTTCATTCAAAAAATCGTATTCATTACAATTAAATTCAGGGAGGTTTCATCACTAGGTTGTGATTTTCTTATAGTGAATTTTTAGCATAAATTTTTTATCGCCTTTTGTAATTGTCTTAACGTTCAAGGGCCTCGTTCGGGAATTTGTTATTTTTGTGCTGACCTCGTCACTCAAAGGCTCTGAGTGTGGAATTTATTACTCATTGTTTAAGGACCCTGCTCAGGGATTTTGTTGTGGCATTGGCCTGTATGATTGTTCAGAGCCCTGAATGGGAAACTTATTAAGTTGAGGCTATTGCATAACTTTTTCTATTTATTTTTGATTGTTTTTCTTAGTTATTATACCTTTCGTTAGGTTAATGTAGTTCATTAGTATTATTTGTGGCAATTGTGGTTTTCCTTTGGTTTAGTCTCGTTATCACTTCTATTATTGTATTATTGTTGTAATTTTTGCTTTTATTTTTGTTACGTAATTTATCAGTAGTTTAACGTTAAGTCATTGTTGTAACCGTATTTAAGTCTCATGTGTAACTTGTCTGTATAACTGATGAAGGTCGAGAGACCGAAACGTTTTTAAACTAATTTTTTATAATTTTTATACCAAAAGTTGTCCATTTTCGGTCATTTTAACTAGTTTTTTTATCATATCCACCGAATCCGGACTGTGAAGCCATTATTGTGATCCTTTTGGTATGACATATTTCGTTGGCTCAGGCAGCACCCTCAAAACCGTATATATATATATATATATATATATATATATATATAACGCACTGAAATTTCTAGAGCCATGTTTTAACAAATCCATGTTTTAACAAATTCAATTCACACATAAGGCGAATAAAAAACATTTAAAAGTGTCTAGTCATGGCTTAAAATGACATCTAAATTGCTGTTAACTCACGACAAGTTGCTCTCGGCAAAAGTGACAACACGGCTTTGCAATGAAATTAACATAATTTGAAAGCACACAAATAATGGCCTTTTAGCATGTCAAACGATACGGTCCATAGCAAAACGTTCGCCGAAGATAGATCTAGAATTCGCCTTCCCTGAACCCAGAATGGGTTATCTAAGGCACTATTGCTTAAACTAAGCACAGAATTTATGCCTTGCACAGAATATACTAAGCAGCTCGATCGACATACCTGTAAACTGATAAGCAACCATTTGTCAACACCAACTTGAGCAAGCCGGAAATCACACAATAAAATTCTTTTGCGGCAGTAAAAAACTTCCGGGGAAACTACCCATAGCCTTTCCACGTTTCTCACAAGCAAAATATCATCAAATAACTCGAAAAACTCACGCTCTTGGCAAACAAACATCTGTCTTCACAGTAATTTTATTCGAGTTCCCGGATGTAGACTCGCGTTTGACAGGGGAACATAAGCCACTTGCCTTCCAAACAAATTTTTACTAACTCTTTGGCCTGGTCGAAATTCACCAACAATTCGGCCGCCGTTTAATAGATATGACCCGTAGAGGCTACTTTTTGAGGCCAAAGACTTGTTACCGCCAAGAACAAAGCACACAACATCATAACCTTTTCGTCTTGGCCCGAGATCAAAAGTGTCACCCGTGTAGCCTGAAAAGAGACGAAATACAGTAAGATATTGGACGAGGACAGACTGTGCCAATCGCCGGCTTTCTTTCCCTCACGGGACTTAAAGATGTCCTCGGGAAAACTTTGTTCAAGGCAGCCAAAAGGAAATCTACTGAAAATAACCGACCAAGAAAGAAACTGTGTTTCAGCGTAGCGCGCATGCTATTTCGAAACGTTTGATTCTGTCATAGTAGAGAATCATGGGAAGTAACGGCAATCTTTGCACTTGGAGGGGAAGGGAGTGGTGGGGAGGAGGGGGCTGGGTTTAAGCCAGTTTATAAACTCATGACCTGGTAACAAAATAATAACAGAAACAACCAGACAGTAAACAAGAGTCAACAAAGGAATCTCAGAGCAATTTCTGGAGACATGTTTTATCAAATTCCGTTTACAAAAAGGTTTTCATACAGAGAGATATATAGATAGATATATACTTTTGTTTTCTTGCACGTGCGCCCGTGTGAATTTTTCACTTGTCATTGTCCAACATGTGAAAAATCTCGTTTCAATGATCAATTTTCTCTCTGTCGAGGTTTATTGTTTCACTTTGAAAAGAACATGGTGTTTGGATTTGTTCTCTCGTTTGAAAAATGCCTTCGCCTTGCAGTACAGATTTGCGATGGCGAATCATTTGGCTTGTTTTGGGAGCGAGGATACCAGCACGCGAAGTAGCCGAGTTATTAGGCGTCACGCAAAGAACGATTTTTAATATTTTGTGTGGTTTCCGTAGAAACGGTAATGTTCGGCCATGCCGAATTGGTAGGCCAAATGTCATGGCATCTATAGCGAGAGATGAAGCTTTTCTATTGATGGAGTATATTATGCGTCACCCAGGAGCTTACTTAAGAGAAGCTGTACAATATCTTGAAAATGTTTGTGGCCGAGAGTTAAGCCTGTCTTCAGTGAGACGTTGTCTTACTCGCCGCGATTTTACTCGATAAAAGGTGTGACATAAATAACAAAACAAAAATAATTTAAATCATTTAGTTTAGCTATGCTAACATTAGCTATCTTGTTATTGACTACAGCTTAGACGCTTTGCTATTAGTGTTAGACCAGCACTTATTGAAGAATTCATGGAAAACATCTCTATCTTCACTTCAGAGGAGATTATCTTTATTGACGAAGCTGGCTTTGTAAGTACATTCACGAAAAAACACTTAAACATGATCGTTAACTTCGATTAGTATCACCCAACTAGTGGACTAATGCAAATCCTGCATATACATTGGGTACGTTACTAGAGGACTATTAGTAATAGTCCTCGAGTAGCGAAATTCGCCGGTTTTGAAAACCTACCAAAACAACGGCGGCCCCTTCGCGTTTTGTGAAAAATTCAAAGGAGTTTTTAGATAATTTACCGGATAATTCCATCCCAGAAAAAAAAAGGGGCAACAAAGTACGGGATGAATTTAAGTAAATTCGCTTTGTTACTAGACAAAACTACGAACTTTTTTTTATAAATTCGAAACAAATCAAGCGTTACTTTTTTCGATAAGTCTTTTCAATATATTGTCACTTGTTTATCATAGAATGGTTTGTAAGCCATGCAAGAGATGGCGAAAGAAGAGTTAAATGAATGTCTAACAATGTTTTAAGCTGCTGTCAGGCGAGAGGAAAGAGGAGGCACGACGCTTTCTTTCGTTTTATTCCCAAATAAACATTATTGCCTTTTGTGCCCGACCAGTTGGGCGATACTAAAACAATTAGACCCTTCGCCCTCAAGGGCCACGGGTCTAATTGTTAATTAACACACTGTTACATTGGGTATTTACAGACAATTCCGTCTTGAATTCCAGGATAGACGAATTGTAAGAAATTACGGTCGCGGCCCAAGGGGATGGAGAATTCGAGCTCCTCTTCCAGCATCGTGGGGATCAAGGATCTCTGCAATCATAGCCGCCAGTCAACAAGGCATTCAGCTTTGCAAGACTATCACAAGTACTATAAACGGCGAGCGCTTTATCGCCTTTGTAAGAGATCAGCTTGTCCCTATTTTAAACCCCTACATGGTGGAAATCCAAACTCCATTGTTATTTTGGGTATGTTGGGACAATATCATTATCGTTATCATTTACTTTTAGTAATTTTTAATTATATTCATTCATTTATTTACTTTCTTTATTTACTTTTTGGCAGATAATCATCCTGTCCACCGTTTGGCGGAAGTCCGGCGAC
Source organism: Cladopsammia gracilis (assembly GCA_022457155.1). Classification (NCBI taxonomy): domain Eukaryota; kingdom Metazoa; phylum Cnidaria; class Anthozoa; order Scleractinia; family Dendrophylliidae; genus Cladopsammia; species Cladopsammia gracilis. The sequence goes on from JAJGOT010000590.1 coordinate 161,814, forward strand.
TTATTATAGCGACTGGGGCCCTTTTACGATTCTTGCCCCTTACTGCCCGGGCTTAAATCCCGTAGAAATGGTTATAGCCAACGCCAAAGCAGCTATCCGAGAACAAGAAGTGTTGTTTGCACGTTCAAGAAGACCAAGGGGTCTAGTTTTATTAGCAGTCCTTCAGGTGACACAGGATTTTTGTCAAGCGTCTGTTAGGCATTGCGGTTATTGAAGTCAGTTCAAATAATGACAGACTTTTTTTGTTAATTGTCATTTGAATTTTATTGACTAATATTTCTTAAATCAATAAGCAGCAACTGCTTTTGCTCATCGAACTCTTGCTGGGTTAACACTCCTTCCCTGTGTAGTTCCCCGAGCTCTTTAAGTTGTGCTAGAAGGACTGAACGTAACTGAAAACGAAAAAAAAGTATGGAAAATAAATATATTTATAGAAAAAAACGTGTATGGTATAAGCTATGATGTTAATCCTCAGTTGAATCCCGAATCCCGACCACGATTAGTTGAAGCAAGGAAGTAGAAAAACATGTGGAATGGTAAAACTCAATTTACTTACGTTGGTTGAGCTCTCCTGATTTCCTGTTTCTCTGCGATGGGCGCCAGTTAACACAGAAGTCACCGCTTCTGCAAGTTGCACAAAGGTTTCCCTTGCTGATGTCGAAGCGGATGCCGGTTTCCTCCTCTTGTCCATTCTCTCCGTGAAGGGTGGCACGTTGGGTGGTGTTTCCATGCTTTCATGTACCCCGCTTTCCTGAAAGACAGCGAATATATATATACAATATACAGTCAATCTACTAACACGGTGGGGCCAAACGGCCCTAAAATGTATCATTTAGGAGTGGCTACTTATGCTTATTTTAGCATAACTTTAGACGTATTGAGCATTTTGTTCCCAAACTTGGCAAGTAAACAGACGGCATCAGCCGAATTTTTTTGACATCAAGATTGACAAGAGCAATCATATTATGACGTCACAGTTGATGACGTCATAGTGCACCCTTAACTAAAAGTATCTCATTTCCAACTTTTTACCAGTGTTTTCGAATGAGGACGATAAGAGAACTTAAACGCCGAAAACCGTTTGTCGATATCTTTAATAATAAATGAGATATGGCATTTTGAATTTTGAAGAATGCTATGCCCAGAAAAGAGTGTCCCCCCTATATAAAAATACCATAATTAGAGTTAGTTTTTGATGTCAGCAATTCTAGTTATGTTGCATATTCATTGTCCTAGATGAGCAGAACAATAATAAGTGAAAAAATCCGAATATCAGTCTTTCCTGCCATTGTTAACACCAAAAACCTAGTTTTGTGACGTCATTTTACGTCACGTGACAATTATTTAATCGCTTATATTATCGTTTTGAAGCAGAAAATAAAAAATCTAATATATATAGATAGGCTTAGCCTAACAGCGGAGCTCTCTGAACAAAAACGATGATGATAAGCTTAACTAGGTGAAAGGTCGGAAGCACAAGAATAATTAGAATTAAGATTGACGACCAGGCTATTTTTCAATTTTAGCAATTCTCAAAAACAGTAAGCTTATTACGCGACCGTCTGCACAGTGCATTTAGACTGCACAAATTCCACAAAAGCTCACTGTTTCTGAAATGTGAAACCTCTCTTGAGTAGCAAACCACGAAAAAAAGCAGGGAAAAACGATTTTGCAAACCGTTTTCTCTGCTAAACAAAACAAAAGTGTTTTTTTTCGTTTTAAAATGTTTTATTCATCAATAACAAATCCCTAAAGTTTACAATATTATCCTGAGAGGCTAGTCATTTCCGGTTACAAGGCATCCTGCATTATAAAGCTAGTCATTTCCGGTTACAATAATACAAGGTCACTTCCGGTTTACATGAGTCACTTGAAAGTCTAGTCCATAAGGGATTATTTATAAAGTTCATTTCCGGTCGTTTGGTCCACTTGAAAGTCCTTTCTGGTTTGCACATGATTACTTTAGTCATTTCTGGTATTGAATGATGAGTTGCCAGTAGCTAAATTATTTATAGAGTCACAAGCTTTGACTGTTGTATTTCACAAATATTCGAATGACATCACAAAGCAGAAAATTTCTATTTGGTCATTCGGGAGAAATCAATTTGCCCAGGGGAGGGGGTACTCCCATATATGAGCTATATAGGTATGTGCCGCTGTCAAGGGTATGGTTTTCAAGCAGTTTAGTCTGGGATAGGGTATCGTAATCAGAAATGTTTGGTCTAGAATAGGGTATCATTTTCCACAAAACTGATCAGTTGCATGAAGAATTTAGTCTAGACGAGGTTTACTGGCAAATGGAAAAATCGGTAAGGTGTGCTGTACGACATTTTTACTGACCCCTGGTATCTTAGACTGTGATAGTGAACAAGTTTCTGCAAAATAGTGAGTCTAGAAAAGGTCTAGGATAGGGTAGGATTTTTCGGTGTTTATTCTAGAATAGGGTTGCAAAATGCAGCTAAAATGGTCTAGTATTGGTTAAGGGTCTCAGAGTCCCAGCCCCCCCCCTCCGGGGGCAATTTGCAATGCCATTCCTTATGTCCCTTACAGTGTCCCGAGAGTTTTCGGTGCCATTGTGAAAAGTTGCTTTATTTCGAAAAACCCATATACCATGAAGTATGAAGAAGAAAATAGTCTTAACATTAACTAAAAACCTAGTAATGAGTAGTGCCGATAGGGTGGGAGTGAAAACACCCCACAACCTTTCACAGGTTCAAATTTTAATCTAGCTTGGAAAGGCGTGGTAAGGAGGCCATAAGGAGTGTCCGGACGTGAGCACCAAGCTCCTAACCTCATGGCTTCTGTACTCTTTGCCACGTTTAATTTTAGTCCCTGTACCTGTCTCGTATTTGTGAAGTATAAAGGTAAACAATTTGTCTAAAGAAAAAAATGTCCTTTACAAAACATGTGGAGTCATCCGCTTATTGGCGAATTTTAAAACGCTTTCCTCAGGTTTCTGGAATGAGAAAACCTTCAATAGTATCATCCTTTCTTATACTGGTCGCCAAAACTACTGTGCATAAAATGTACAAAAGTGGAGACCGGGGATCTCCCTGCTTCACCCCCCACTCGAGTGGAATTTCTTTGGTCAAAAAAACATTAACTATAATTTTCATATTTGCTTGACAGTATAATGTAGAAATCCACCGCTGGAAATTAGGGCCAAATCCAAAACGACTTAAAACATTGGTAAAAAGTTTTCCAATGTTTTCAGCAAGATACCAGTTTCATTGGTAATATTTATATAATTTAGAGTGTCACGCAAGAGAAATAAATTCTCAAAAATCGTCCTACCTGGGACGGAACAAGTTTGATCTTCTTGAAATAATCGAGGGTAACAATTTTGAAAGTCTGTTTGTAAGAGCTTTTGAACAAATTTTGTTATCAACATTGAGTAGCGAAATGGCCGGGCCACCAATTTTTGAGGTTTTTCTTATCATCTTTCTTGTAAAGTAATCTAGTCACGCTTCCTTGCATTGAATCACTGAGAGAATTATTTTCCAAACTAAATTTATAATTTCGAACAGAATAGGGCCTAAAAGATCCCAGAATTTAGCGAAAAATTGTTGAGGTAATCCGTCTGAACCGGGGGTTTTCCCTGAAGAAAGTCCACGCATTGCGTGGGTAATTTCAGCCAAAGATAAAAATCCTTCGCAGGATAAAATTTCGCTCTCACTTAATCTGTTTACAAGATTGTTAAAAAATTCGGTTTGGACTGTTAAATTAACAGGTTCTTGCAAGTACAAATTACGGTAAAAATCGAAATGGGCCGGAATCTTGTGAAAAGACTTCAACACCGGCGGAGTTATAAATAGATTGAACAGTATTTTTCTGAGCACGTGAATTTGGTAGGTTTTTCACCTTCTTCAAGCCATTTGACTCTGCTACGAATTTGGCTTCCTCTCATTTAGGATAAATTAATGGCCCGAATTTCTCTTTCAAGCGTTTCTATGGTGGTTTTCGCTGAGCTATCTCCTTCAATAAGAGCCCGTTTAGCTTCGATCAAAGAATTTATAGTTGCGCGTTGTTTACTTCGACCAAAATCTATAGCAACTAATTTTATAGATTCTTTAAGAAAATCCCACAAAGCTTGAATGAAAGTAAATGCTTTCCAGTACAATGCATGTTTCTTAATAATTTCTGAGATCATATCGCAAACATCAAATTCTAAATTTAGCCTCCAAAGTCCTGGTCCACGGGAAAATGAATTATGCAAATTGCGGCTTAAATCAACAGAATCATGATCGGAAAAAACACAAGGCAACATTTCAAATTTTAAAAAGGAATCATACAAGTCCTGAGCAATAAAAAAATTATCCAAACGTGTACCGATAGTTTTATCCGCATTATTACCATGTGCATTGTATTTTTCAGTCGGCCGTGTTTTTTTGCGCCAGAGAACACTGTGCAGATCTTTCAAATCCATGGAAATTGTAGGATTTCCTCCAAACTTATCAGAAACGTTTTCAATGCAGTTAAAATCGCCAGCAATAATTTTAAAAGAGTTCGGAAAAAATATTCATGAATTGTGTCATAAAAGTACGTTCACTTGGATTCGTGGGTGCATAAGTATAAAACCAAATTAATTTTCGTGTCGTCGAAATCAGTTAAAACACTAACAATTCTACCAGAAGAATCTTTTTTCCATTGTAAACATTTGAAATCAGTATTTTCAGCGACAAGAATGGCAACGCCGCCTTGTTTACCAAGAGCGGGCGACCAGAAACTTTTACCGCGCCATTTCATTTAGCTGTCAGAGAATTATCGCATTTTGTCTTGTCGCTAAAGGTTCTTGTAAACAAATAAAATCAGAACGGGAATTTTTCGCAAAATCAAAAACAGAGCGTTGTTTCGCTTCATTGCCAAAACCACGGATATTCAAAGTTGTAAATTTAGCTCTGAATGCAAAAACTTGGAGAAAATTCTTCGGGTAAAATTAACGTATTTAACTGAAGCTTAAGCTTAAGTCTTATTATTAAACTAAACAATTTTTGCAAATCACATTTAGACGTTACTTGCTTTTCTGCTTATGTTTGTTTGTCCGATGTCCAGTGTTTCTCCTCTTCGGCAAAGGTTGTTTGCCGTCATATTCATAACGTTCGAGAGTTTTAGTGTCCGTTTTCTCCGCTCCTGTGGTACTGGATTCCGTAATAAAATCAAACATCTCCCCGCTTTGAAAAATGAATGACGTTCCCCGAAGCAAGATTTTATCCCAGGAAGCTCTTCTTTTTCCACTAAAGCGGCTTCTGAGTATCCCTGTCTTGAGTAGCAAACCGCGAAAAAATGCAGGAAAATAACGACTTATAATTTCAACCGTTTTCTCCGCTCAGTAAACACAGCAGACAATCAAAGTGTTTTTCTAGCTGACGTGACATTCGGCCGTGTAACCGCGCAAAAAACAAAGCCTCGCTTTGGTTTCTACATGACGTCGTATGCGCATGTTTTGCAACGTCATACGCGCCCGCGAGCTAGTCCTGCGCGACGGAGCGCGGTCCTGTGTGACACACCACGATGTGACGCGCGGTCCTGTGTGACACACCACGATGTGACGGGCACACGCGCGCCCGCGAAACATTCCGCTATCCATGACCATGAAAAATGACGGCACAGGTTCTATGAGTATGGGGCTGCGCAGCCAGGCCTTCGGCCTGGCGAGTGCTCCGCTAAAATCATACGATTTTTATAAACACTAAGCACTTTAATTTACCAAATGCTTAGCCTTACATGATAAAAACTGAAGAAAAAAATCAGAGCAGTTGATTTTGGAGAAAAAGTAAGGTTCCGGGGGGACACTAAAATTTCTTCAAATCGTCATTACTCGAAAAATATTTGTCGTAGCGAGGAACAGTTTTCGGTATATTAATCCCCTAGCCAAGCTCTTTCAAATGATATAGTTTGTGGTATCAAATTAGAAACTTTGTATGACGAGTTTTTGTGACGTCATCAATCATGACGTCAAAATTTGACATTTTGACATTTTTTTGCAACTGACATCTTTTGGACAGTAATCCAAGTGAATGTGCGAAGTTTGGCGAAGAAATATGCAAAAAAAACTAAATTAGTGTATCAGCCCCTAAATGATACATTTTAGGGCCGTTTGGCCCCACCGTGTAAAGAGTGAATTTGTTCTGTCTACGCTTGAATGACACTATAATTGTTTATTACAATATGTTCACTTTTACGCTTACGATTGTCTCTGCCCAGAGGAAGTATTCCGCATTTGAATACTTGTCGCCCTGCTTATTCGTGAGTTGCTTTTGGACACTTTCTACTCTTGAGGGCTCGCGATCATCGTCATCGTCATCTCCTTAATGTTGTGAATCATCTAAATGTCATTAATAAAAGGGGGAAATTAACTTAAAGAGACACAAAGGCATAAGATAACAACAATTAAAATAAATAAAAATAATCCACCTACCATTCCTGGTGGTCGATAATTTTCGTTTTTGGCATTGGCGTTTTCTCTTTTTTTCTTCAATATAGATGACCAATTCTTCATGTTTGTGAATAAATCTGCTTGTATAAGCGTCGTCAACGTCTTGATCCGTTTTAATCAACCGCTTGATGTTACTCTTGATGTTTCTTCATATTTAAGAGAGTCCTTTACAAGACTATCTGAAAATCAAACTCAATATAATCTACGAAATCTTGATACAGACCTGGTACTTCCAAGGCCGAAAACCAACTATCTAAAGCGTAGTTTCAAATATAGCGGTGCTATGCTCTGGAACAGCCTACCGATTGAGGCTAAAAAGGCAAACACACTATCTCAGTTTAAACGTAGCGTAGCCTCTATGCCTGCCACTGGGTTATGCTGAATATTTTCTCCTAATTGTAAATTGTTTTTATTTTATTTTGTAATATACATATTTGTTAAACGCCCCGCTTGGAAACCAGCTATTGTATATAGTTGTAGTGGCTAGCGTTGTAAAATAAAGTGTATGTATGTATGTATGTATGTATGTATGTATGTACTCTTAAGCCTGGTTTTCACTAGCGACGCAAGCACAAGCGCAAGCATAAGCGCAAGCACAAGAGCCCTTATTTCGCCGTGAAAACGAGCTTGACGCAAGCATAAGCACAAGCGCAAGCACAAGCACAAGGATCAAATATTTTGATCCTTGTGCTTGCGCTAATGCTTGCGTCGCATGTGAAAACGGAACATAACACAAGCACAAGAAAAAAGCAGTGATTCTGACATGATTTTGAAGGAATTTTTGAACAAAACAAAGGTTAGTTAAGAAAATCATCTTCGAAAGTCATTTGTGAGTTATTCACTTATTTTGCTTGCCTTGATTCTACGAATCTTGCTGGTTACAAACGTCGTTGCCGTGAAAATTGTTCGTTTCGTTTTCAAGCGAGAATAACATTATTTGAGCTGTCAGTCAATGAGAAAAACAAATAGATCCACTATGTTTTCCGTCAGTCAAATGCACAAAAACCTGGTTTATTTAACAATGATCATATCATATCTTGCTGGTGAATATTTCGTTCTTAATTGTGCTTGTGCTTGCGCTCGTTTTCACTTGTACAGAATTCTTATGCTTGCGCTTATGCTTGCGCTTATGCTTGCGCTTGTGCTTGCGTCGTTAGTGAAAACCAGGCTTTACCGACATACCCAATATCCACGTCATCCACAGTGACATCGTCCTCAAAAAAAGATACTGTCGCCTCGGAAACACTTCTTTTCATTTCAACGGCGTTGTCGTAAATGCTAAAGTCTTGAATGATTTGCCGCTCAAACGTTCTTTTATCGGAGGAATCGTTGTAAATACGAATTGTCGTGAGAAAGCTCATCGTGTAACGTACAAAAAACAGATGACCTAAAACCTGCTATAACGGACCCAATTATCCATTCTTTTATTTCCTAGAGTATGCAAATGAAAATAATTTTTGACAGGATTTTACATTCTTTTCTTTTTTCACAAATTCAAACAAAGGACACGACAGAAAGAAAATTTGTCAATGAAACGAGAGTTTTCACATGTAGGACAATGGCTGTGTTTTCACGAGGCGGTTTTAACATTCCTGTAGGTGATTTGTTTACTGACCGCGTTAAGCAGCTTAAAAAATTTATGCGTTTTCACGGACAGAACTTTATTCATTTTTCTTATACCATGCGCGATATATTTTCTTTTGTTAAAACAATAGAAAATTAGAACACAAAAGAACGACAATACAATGCCCTTCTTTGTTGTTTAATTGCCGACAAGCTTAAGCGACCTGGTTTGGTGGCTTAAATTTAATGAGAATTCTATTGTAGTTCTCCGACTCGCTTAACTTTAAGCGAGTTGGACAAGCAACTGTTTTCACGAGATTTCCGACTGTCACTCGCTCAGCGACTTGAAAAATCGCTCGTGAAAACACGGCCAATGACAAGTGAAAAATTCGCACGGGCGCACTTGCAAGAAAACAAAAGTATATATCTATCTATATATCTCTCTATATGAAAACCTTCTTGAAAACGGGTGTATATGTATATGTATATATATATACATATATATACATATATATGTATATATATATACATATAGCCTGTATCCCTTGTGGATCCTCCCTTGTCACTCGCTAAGTTGACTTCGGTCGTGTATCATGAATTTGATCCTTAGTTGGGTTTCAAATGGAGTTATAGGCTTCCCCTACCCTGTCACCTTGAAAGAAAAAATCCCGGGAGGCCCACGTCCGTAATCACATAAATCACATCTTAGATTGCCATGTTACCAGCATGGTTGTCCTGATAGTGTAGTGGTTATCACGCCTAACTAGTATGCAGGAGGACGTGGGTTCAAATCCCACTCAGGGCAAATTTTCTTTCAAACATTTATTCAGTAAATATATATATATATATATATATATATATATATAGAAATAAAGAATATGGACTAGTTCAAACACATATATTTGCAACTCCGAGTTTCATGCTTCTCTCGAAGCAATCATCAGGCAACTGCCCAAAAATAACGGATACATTCAAGATATACAAATTTGAAAATTAGGAACAATACCTTCTAGCGTGACGTGTCAAGAAGCAGCCCAATCGTCTTAGTTCGTAAACCCGACGCCTCAGATAGGTTCTGCTGTGATTTCAGACGGGTGAACAGCATTACGAAGGAGGATTCTTACCCTCTCCCTCGAATAGCAGAAACTCTGGATGCTCTCAATGGTACCCAGTTCTTCACGTCCGTAGATCTCCGCAGTGGATACTGGCAGATCGAAATGGACGCTGAATCCAGAGAGAAAACTGCATTCGTCACCCATGCCGGTTTATACGAGTTCAATGTCATGCCCTTTGGGTTGTGTAATGCCCCAAGTTGTTTCCAGCAGGTTATGGAATGTGTTCTTCGCGGCCTAACGTGGAAGATAGCCTTGATTTATCTAGATGACGTTCTTGTCTATTCACGTACCTTTGAAGAACACCTCCAACACCTCCGCCTGGTTTTTGACCGTTTCCGTGAAGCTGGCCTAAAACTCAAGCCAAACAAGTGTCACTTTGGCCAGAAGAAAGTCAAGTTCTTGGGTCATGTGATTACTAAGGATGGTGTGCGTCCAGACCCAGAGAAAATCAGTGCCCTCAAAGAGTACCCAGTTCCCCGCAGGGTCAAAGATGTTCGAGCTTTCCTTGGTCTCGCAAACTACTATCGAAAGTTCGTGAAAGACTTTGCCAAGATAGCTGGCCCACTCCATGACCTAACAAAGGCCTGAAGTTCCAGTGGGATGATGCCTGTCAGACCGCCTTTGACAGGTTGAAGCTACAATCTCCGACAATATTTTTGGGACGCTCTAACTTTTTCTTGACTAAATCCCCCCTTCCCCCCATCACAAAGTTGATTTCGGCGCTTAAAACTGGTTTTCTCCAAACAACTTTGTCCGAGGGGGGAGGGGGAGGGGGGAGGGGATCGTTTCTACTAACCCTGTGGCCGAAATGTTTTATAATCCTTGAAGAAATATTTAAGTGGGCACTTTTATTGAAGTGTTCCAAAGACTTTTGTCGACCATTGTCTAAACTGGTCTTTTTAACTGAAGTGTCAATAAGTACGAATTATGATAAAAAATGAATCGATGATTGTTATTACTTACATTGTCTCGTTTTGAAAATGAGAAAAAGTTAGACTGGTGTATTTTCTTGGGGTGAGGTGGGGTGGTGGGGGGTGGAGTGGGGTTAAATTTGTTTGAAATAGCAGGTTTTCGTTTAGAGTGAAATAGAAGTAATAATTTTAACTTTTTAAAGTGACCTACATATTGTATGCAATGTAACGATGAAATTCAATCATTCTGTGTGAAGATGAGTCACCATTAACTAAAATATAGTCGAATATAATTGCAAGCAGGACACACATTGAGTTTACTAAAGGTAGATCATTCTTTGCAATCTCCGATGCTCCTCTTATTTAGATTAAAGGTTCATCCATCGATACTGCTAATAGAGAAATGATGAATGTGCGCTGGCGGTTTTTTTTCTTTTTTGGAAGCCAATTCATTCAACTGAACAGCAGAATATACCTCCATGTGGTCATTGTTTTGCCAAGCTTATCTTGGAACACAAGTGATATTGAGTTTATTTGCGTAAATGGATATGTTTGTTGTGAATGCCGCCGTGACACTACAGCGGGTAACAGTTCTCACTTGTATTTTGTGATTACTGAGCCTTTTAGTAGGCAATAATTGTAATCAAACTACGCATATCAATTTGAAATAGTAGCCTTTAATGCTTAATAACTTTATGAAGCTAAACCGTACAGGCTTTCCACCTTTTTAAACAGTTCTCACCACAGTTGCGTTACTATAAATAAACTACTAACTCTTATTTCAATATTTTAGGTGAGAACTGTTGAAAAAAGGCCGTAAAGGCCAACAAAGATAGAAATATCATAAAAGTTAGTTCAGATATTCAAAATAGCTGTTAAAAGTGGTATAAGCAGTTCGCCACACACGTAAAATTGACGAAAATAACTCTAAAAACATACCGAGAAATGTTATAAGCGTGCGGTGTCAAGCGTGACTTGTCAAGATACAATTGGTGATCAGCTTAAACAAATACGGTGTTCAATAGAATTTTTTTAGAATGTCTACAGGACGACGTCAGTTCATTTCTATTGTTGAGAGTTGACATTTTCGGTTTACATGGTGGCCACGATAAGCTTGAAAACAACTAATTCGGTGAGATTTTTCGGGCCTCTAATGGCGTTTTAGAGAGCTTACTAGGCGCTGTAATGTTGTATAGATTTGATGAACAAAACCGCCGCCAGGATGTTAATAAACAAAGCCACATTTTGAAATGAAACACACGAATGTTGGAACTTTTCAACTGGATACAAGGTAAGGTGAACATCACTCATATACTACAGGCGGTGACAACTCTAAGAAGGCCTGTTTCGGGAGACTCCAAAAATTTTCGGGAAAACATGAACTAATGTTGTCAAAATTTCGGGAAGTGTGAAATGTTTGCGAGAATGTCTCCGAAAAAATTCGAGAAGATATTCCAAATTTTCGGGACAACTTTAAGTTACACGCAGTATTGCTCAAACAGCGTTTGTTAGAGTTGTCACCCCCCGTTATACTGGTGTAACAGACCATTGATTTTGAGCATACCGCCGCTCACTTAGTGAGTTAGTGAGAGTAATGGAGTCGCAAAATGTAGCTTTGTAAAATAAATTCTAAAAACCGCCGCGAAATTGAAATGTTTTATGCCGAGCGAAACTTCCAAGCAAACATTGCAAAGGTCTGATCAATACTAGATACGGGGCAGCTTCGGAATTCTAACACATTTCAATCGTCGTAACTTTGAAAATTATTTCCCTGTATTTTTTTTTGTAATGAGATCAAAACAGAGGCTTCAACTACGCATGTCGATTAGAAATTTCTGGCGATGTCAAATAATTTGGGTAACTGTCAATCGCAAATAAGGATAATCATTAGGCAAGCATAAAAACCTTTAACTTTGATGCGGATCAAAGCTCCAAATTATGTGTTATGTCTTGGCTCAGCATAATTCGACCGGTATTCGGAAAGTCACTGGTCATATCACGGGCTCAGTCGTAGGAGATTCACATCATGACCATCATCGTCATCATCATGATCATCATCTTTTATTTAAACTGACACGGGATCACATTCATTACAAAAATGGTCTTCCAGAGAGCCGTAGGCTACTACATACAATAACAATTAAAAAACCATATACATTATAATCACAACTATCCAATAGAGTGTTTGCACTTGACGTCATAGCCGCCATATTGGTGTCCCCGAACAAAAGAATTTTAATTAACTTATTTTGTTAGGGACACCAACATGTCTGCCATGGCCTTTGTCATTTGAGTCCCACGGGACTGAGTGAAAACACTCCATAAAAACTATTTATCTAATCATAGCTAATTACCATAAACCTAAATCTAACTTTATTAATAAATTCAATCTTATTATAACTCTTTACTAAAAGCATAGGCGTACGGGCCGTGGGGGCGAGGGGGGCGGCAGCCCCCCCCCCCCCCCCCCCCAGTTTCGGAAATTTCGGGCAAAACGCTCATGATTCGGGCAACAGCACTTGGGAGAAAACGAAAAATAATACCACATACACAACATCAAAGTGAGACGCACTCTCTGGCGATGATAAAGTGGCTGGAATACCGCCAGATGCAGAGGAAACCCTCTTCTATAATCAGCATCATGGATGATGGGCATCGCAAGTACGTCCAACGCAATCGTGTGATCATCGAATGTCTTTTTTACACCGCCCAACAAAATATCGCTCAAAGGATTGATCGAATCTCGAACAAAGGTCATATGTCAACAAGGGTAATTTTCTAGAGGTTTTGCACCTTCGATGTAAAGACATTCCTTGACTGGAAGAGAAGTGAACACTCAGTTACAAAACCACGCTCAATGGACCTCGCCAACCATCCAGAATAAGCTACTGGAAATTTTTGCTGACCTCATAACTGAACTTATCTGTAATGATGTAAGAGATAACGGCTGGTACGGGATTATAATAGATGAAACGTCCGATATATAAGCCGAGACGAGCAGGTGTCGATCTGTCTTAGTTATATAGCGAATGGCAGTAACAAAGAAGCATTTGTTGGATTTCATGGAACGAAAGCAACAGACGGTGAAACGCTTTACCAACTAGTCAAGGACGTCATCAACAAGCTACAGTTAGAGCTCCAGAATATCGTGGGCGAATGCTTTGACGGTGTAATTCAAGTAGTATGAGTGGTGTAAATAAGGGACTCAGTGCGCGAATAAAAGAATGCTCTCCGCTCGCGATTTATGTGCACCGTTATGGACACTTGTTAAATTCGGCACTGCAAGACACCATGACAACAGTGGAACCATTGTGAAATACTCTTGGCACAATCCGGAGCTTGTACAATTTTCTAGAAGCTAGCGCTAGCACAAAGCGACACACTTTGTTTGGAGACATTGAGACTGGAGGGTGGTTTGCTTAAGACATTGAAGTCTCAAAGTGTAACAAGATGGTCATGTCGGTGGGAAGCGGTGAAAGCCGTCGACCAGCAGCTCGAGCGAATAGTGAAGGTATTTCTAGTACTATCCACCGATACGGACGCTAAAACATACTCAGAAAGTCGCTCACTTCTGCATGGAAACTGTGATTTCCAGTTCATCCTCGGTACATGTATGTTTTGAAGATTATTTTATCAAATACGAGCAGCCTGAGTGATTACTTTCAGGGAAAGACTGTGGATGTTAGCACGGCGAGGCAAAATGCCAATTTGACCTTAGTGACCCAACGAAGCTGCCGAAATGAGGAGAGCTTCACCTCAGTGCGGGGACTGTGTGAATGTATCAGTGTTAAGATATCATGGATTGCTGAATCGGATTTTTCATTCCGCGATGCTCGTGTGCCACGACGACAACCATCAACGCGCTTCCCAGCGTTAGTCGGGGAAAACCGAAACGTCAGTACTGCTTCTCCGCCATCGAAACCAGAGGATTACCATCGTGTCAACACATTTTTCACCTCTCTGGATAATCACCCTTAGTAAATCGCCCACCAGTGATGGCTTTGACCTGGTTGCCAGGTACTATAACCTCGACAAGGAGCTACTCCAGGCAGACCAACGCCAGTTCATGCAGTCAATTCAAGACAGCACACGCGGAGAGATCAATTAAAACAGCTGCAGAAGTCATTGACAGAAGCATTGCACGAAAACAGCCTTTATTAAATGACCCAATGTTCTCAAAGGTCGCGTCCATTCTGGCCGTCATCCCCGCAACATCACGCTCAGCGAAGCGCTCATTCAGGGGACAGAATAGACTAAATAGCCTTGCTATCGTCTGTATTGAGGTCATTGAGTGTGCGAGGTTTTCAAAAAAACTATTTTTGGAATTATAACAGTTACATTACTTAAAAAACATTAGACGTAAGAATTGTAAACGTTTTTTTTATGCAATTTGAGTGCGTTTGTATCCCGATTTCAACACCCACGCATTCGGGCATTCTGTACATTTTTCGGGCAAGAAGGTTACCGTCCCCCCAAGGCCAAAGGTGCCCGTACGCCTATGACTAAAAGGTATTTTATTTGACAGGATAGTCTTAAAAGCATCCAGACTAGCATGATCTCTTGCTTCTGCAGGGATTTTGTTCCAGAGGACGGACCCTCTGTAATGAAGACTACATCTAGTTGCTTCTAATTTTGGTCTGGGAATATGCATGTCTAATTTAGAGTTTCGCAAACAGTATGAGAGTGAACATTTGATGTATCATTAAAAACCCTTTTTAAACATGACACTTGTACAAAACACAATGTACAGTAGTAACAGAATGCCTATAAACTCCTTTATTTAAATAAACATAAACCTACCAATTACATGGAAAAATGCTCACAACTTGGAACGAGGGAAAAACATACAATGAACTAAACTAATACAATATAGTAACGTTTTTATTAACACATACCAAATATTTCTAACTGTTTTAAATGTATTTTCTAATAGCAGCACGTTCTATGTTAAACCTGCCCAAAACTGGTCCATGAACCGATAGCTTAAACACAGTTAAAGGAGCTTTTGGAGCTTCGGCTCAGACTCCAATGCATTCATTTATTTAAATAAACAGGTAACAAAAGCAATCTTAACCTGGAATCGAACCCCATGGCGGAACATACAATGAACTAAAACATAGAGTACATTAAAGGGCATTTTTTCTAACATTCAGTAGCAAATATTAAATCATGAGTCAGTAAATTTGCTTTCTCATAGCAGCAACTTCGAAGTCCTATTTTGCCGACACTTGCCAAAAGCTTTATTACGGACTGATGACGGTCTATGCATAGTTTAAAGAGCTTTTGGAACTTAGGCATGTTTTAGGCGTTTATCAAATAAAACCTCAAGGGATAGCAAATTAAGCCTGTAGTGCGGGCGTTTGTTTTTTGGTAAGCGAGTGGAATAGTGTTTTGTCGCCATTTTGGTTTTGCACAACGTCAGGGGCTGGGACCCCAAATAAGCCTGCTTTGCAAGCTACAGCAAATTTGACATCCTGGATCGAATGGATTATTTGTGTAAAAAGCGAAGCTTTAAATCACTCACTTGTTTGTCAACATGTAGTACTGCATAGACAGACAGTAAAAAGTTAGCCCGTTGGGGTAATAGTAACAAAGCGAATTTGAATTAATTCAGTCTGCTTTGTGAAGCAGAATCGATGGAGTGTTTTAAACAGCCACATTTTTTTTCAAGACAACAGAATCCAGATTAAGGTTGTAACCTATGGACTCATAATCTGAATGTGAACTCGTTGACTCAAGAATTCACATTGTTTTTTGATTGATTGATTGTTCGTTTGTTTGTATTATCATAACAGCACATCTTTTTCTTCTAATCTACTGGATTTAAAACGGGAATTGTAATTGTATTTATATATTTGTGACCTTTTTGTTTTGGATCCAATTGATCTGACTTGTCAAATATTTGTTTTTGGATTCAACATGAAGCTATATTTGGTTTTCCTCCAAATAGGACACCTCTATATTCTGAAAACTAATTCCTAATTGCATCTCGATATCTTGGCACAGCAGGTTATAGAGTTTAGATTTGAATTGATGGATTCGTTCTAAGTATAGATACGCAATCCGCTTGAATTTATTAAGTAAAATCTAGTTTTTACTTATTTATTTTTGGATCGAAGATAATCGACTTTTGGATTTTCTAAATGTAAATCACCTTTAGGTTATTATATCTACACCCGTTTGTCTCTATTTGTCTTCGCACAACTGGCTATGGAACAATAATCCGTTTCAACTTTTAGTAAAATCGAATTAAATTAATCCGGAATTGGATTTCATTTGGTGAATTATTTCAAAGAATGGATTATTCAGTTATTTACAAGAATCGCGAGATGTTTTTTTTTAACAAAGCATCTGAAATTTATAATGTAATAATCCGTTGATCTCTGATGTCTCTAATGGCCGATATAGATGGCACGACATTTGTTTACTGCTGTTGGATGCGACTTTACTTGGAACACCCCGCTTACCTCGCGACAGTGCGATAAAATGGTGTATCGTGCAACGTGCAGTCAGTTCTTCGACGTGTCGTACGTGACAACCTTTTGCAAGTTGTAGGTTTGATTTACACCAAAGAAATCCTGTCGTAGGCTTGTTGTGAGCCGCATGAGACTAAGGCAGCGTTTTTTGGGGAGAATCCGAAATTGGATTTGTGATCTCAGATTATATGGATATGAGGACAAAAAATCGAATATTCTAAAACGGACCATTTAACGTAAAACCCAAAAAATCAAATAGAAAACAGTTGGTATACAAGTAAACCTATTTTGATTCGCTTGTGTTTATCAGTCGACAAATAATTTTCAAAATTGTCCATGATATGAAATCGTGAAAGAAACAAAACAGCGTTCAGAACGAGTAAAGTTGCACGAAAGACCTCTTGTCAGATTAACTTGTTTTCGAAACGCTCGGATTTAGATTTGATCTGAAAAATCTCAGATCACCGAAGTATGTATTCAACAGATACATGATCCGTTTTTGGATTTCAGTTAAAAAAAAAATTGTTAATTCAAGAATCCGGATTTGGATATTTCCCCCCAAAAAAACCGCACCCGTTCTTGTATTCTTTTTTGCGGCTTTAACAACACCCGCACAGTTTCAGGCGCAAATCTCTTGTCACAAGGATGTAAACTATTGGATCAATCGCAGCCGCAATATAAGGCAACAGTCCAACTGAGACGGAGAATGCTGAAGGAATATTGTAGCAAGTAGGACAGTAGACCTCCAGGACTGTTATCGCGTAGAAAATGCCAAAAGCCGTTACCATGGGAACTAAGATAATTAGTGTGTTCAAGGAAAGCTTTATTCTCTTAGCAATCTTTTCACTCCGTCCACTTGATTGCTCACGGATGTGAAGTGGCTTTTTCTTGGTAATCCAAGCAACTCTGAAGATACTCACATGAACGAAAATCATAATGAATGCCGGGATCACAAAGTTGATGATAATCAGAGTTGTCATGAATATTTTGTCGGAGAACTCCTGTTTATCCACGAAAAAACTGGACACTCCGATTACGAACATTATCAAGGAATATGCCCAAATAAGGACAGTAGCTTTTATAGCACGTGATCTCGTGATGAGCTCTTCGTATCTCAAGGGACGAGTCACCGCACAGTACCTATCAACGCTCACAGCCGTCATGTTAAGCATCGATGCTGAGAAACAAAGGCGATCAATGTTCACCATAAAAGCTAGCAGAACTCTATCACTTGGATTGCCAAGAAGATCTCTGATGATCCAAGAAGCGAGAGCCGCAATTAAGAGTAGATCAGTTATGGCTAGATTGAGAACGAAGTAGTTCGTGAGTGTTCGAAGCTGGCGGAAACGGAGATATCCGTAGACAATCAACCCATTTCCAGTCAACCCAAGGATGAAAATCAGAATGGCAGTTGTAATAACAGCATCTCTGTTTACACCAGATGATGCACTTGCATTGATGCTGCTGTTAGGTGTGGCCTCTGTGGAGTTCATTGGGTATGTGCTGACTTACACTCGTCAAATTCCTGAGGAAAACCAAAATATTATTTGTAGTCTTAATTTAGTATTATTTGCTAACATTTGTAATAGTTTTTGAGAGAGAAAGGGCAGGAGGGTATGGGATAATAACAGCTCATACTAAGTATGCTTTGAGAGAAATAATTGGAATTTGCGTAGCGTTCCTTTTAGACAATCCTGTTTCAGGTTTAGAAAATGCACATGTTAGCTGTAAGAGAAATCCGAAAAAAAGATCGATCCCTTCGGTTTATTAACCCCCTTTTCTGCGAAGGGCATAGGAATTGTTCTTTTCGGATTCTGAACAACGAAGTGGTTCTGTTCTGAAACTATAGTTCGTCAAAAGGAACGCACAATCTAAAATTAGATTCAGACTCCAATCTGAACGATCGACCTTCGGACGTGTACCTTGAGATTGCAAGCTAAGATTGGTTTGTCCCTAATGGAATGAAAAATCGAATTTTTATCTCAGAAACCGGATTTAAATTTAGTTGAAAGCAACGCAGCCTTGTATTGTCAAGCAAGATTGAAGACAGCAGTGAATCGTGAAAAGCGAGTACGGTATGAGGATTGCAAGAAGCGCGGTATCGTCGAGGGGATGCGGCAAAACTTAGGACGTGACGCCCAAACAAAGTGCATATAAGCCACTCTCTTACTAACAATAGTTTTTAATCTCCAAACAGAAAACTCTAATAATACCTAGCAAACAAATGTGAATCTGTCAGGAACCTTTTATATGCTCATGCAAATCACTGTCTGATTTCGTGGACAGAGTTTCGCACTGAAAAGAAAATTTTGGTATCCGTTTTCAGTATAATTATTTAAGATGAATATAATCATTATGGCTCCTATTTTTTTTTTTTTGTCTCAAGGATACACATTACTACATAATGTTTTGAACACAGAAACGGGATTTCATTTTTAGCAATATTTCACAATATGAAACAGAGCGATTTGTGTTTCCTTATCTAACCCATGTACTATGACCTAAACATTATTATTCCTGACGTTTTGAATTAGCTAGTACCTACTCAAAAAGTTACCCAAACGTAATGATATGGTAGCACTTGCGCGATAGAGTTTATGCAAAGAAATCACATAAGACGCGAAAATCACTCCAGCATTCCATTATTTAAGGTGATACAGTCAACTCTCTCTAAGACGGACACCGTCGGGATCGGTCCCAACTGTCCGTCTTAGAGAGGTGTCCAGCTTATAGAGAGTCTAGGTAACGTGACACCAGTAATTCTGAGATAATAAAACTGAACCTATGCACAATGAATACACGTCTGTTGTAAATCTGTTTAAAGTCTTTTACGTAAGCAAAACCTACAAACTGGAACAAAAATAACATTATAAAAGTGGACTCATTTGTTCGTATTCAGCACTTACATTTCCGTTTTGAAGTATTTTTCACCAAAAAAAAAACACTTCTCAAGTGTCCGTTCATTGACAGTTTCAAAGTGTCCATTGTTATTTTGGGTATGTTGGGACAATATCATTATCGTTGTCATTTACTTTTAGTAATTTTTAATTATATTCATTCATTTATTTACTTTCTTTATTTACTTTTTGGCAGATAATCATCCTGTCCACCGTTTGGCGGAAGTCCGGCGACTTATTATAGCGACTGGGGCCCTTTTACGATTCTTGCCCCTTACTGCCCGGACTTAAAGCCCGTAGAAATGGTTATAGCCAACGCCAAAGCAGCTATCCGAGAACAAGAAGTGTTGTTTGCACGTTCAAGAAGACCAAGGGGTCTAGTTTTATTAGCAGTCCTTCAGGTGACACAGGATTTTTGTCAGGCGTCTGTTAGGCATTGTGGTTATTGAAGTCAGATCAAATAATGACTTAGACTTTTTTTGTTAATTGTCATTTGAATTTTATTGAGTAATATTTCTTAAATCAATAAGCAGCAACTGCTTTTGCTCATCGAACTCTTGCTGGGTTAACACTCCTTCCCTGTGTAGTTCCCCGAGCTCTTTAAGTTGTGCTAGAAGGACTGAACGTAACTGAAAACGAAAAAAAAGTATGGAAAATAAATATATTTATAGAAAAAAACGTGTATGGTATAAGCTATGATGTTAATCCTCAGTTGAATCCCGAATCCCGACCACGATTAGTTGAAGCAAGGAAGTAGAAAAACATGTGGAATGGTAAAACTCAATTTACTTACGTTGGTTGAGCTCTCCTGATTTCCTGTTTCTCTGCGATGGGCGCCAGTTAACACAGAAGTCACCGCTTCTGCAAGTTGCACAAAGGTTTCCCTTGCTGATGTCGAAGCGGATGCCGGTTTCCTCCTCTTGTCCATTCTCTCCGTGAAGGGTGGCACGTTGGGTGGTGTTTCCATGTTTTCATGTACCCCGCTTTCCTGAAAGACAGCGAATATATATATACAATATACAGTCAATCTACTAAAGAGTGAATTTGTTCTGTCTACGCTTGAATGACACTATAATTGTTTATTACAATATGTTCACTTTTACGCTTACGATTGTCTCTGCCCAGAGGAAGTATTCCGCATTTGAATACTTGTCGCGCTGCTTATTCGTGAGTTGCTTTTGGACACTTTCTACTCTTGAGGGCTCGCGATCATCGTCATCGTCATCTCCTTAATGTTGTGAATCATCTAAATGTCATTAATAAAAGGGGGAAATTAACTTAAAGAGACACAAAGGCATAAGATAACAACAATTGAAATAAATAAAAATAATCCACCTACCATTCCTGGTGGTCGATAATTGTCGTTTTTGGCATTGGCGTTTTCTCTTTTTTTCTTCAATATAGATGACCAATTCTTCATGCTTGTGAATAAATCTGCTTGTATAAGCGTCGTCAACGTCTTGATCCGTTTTAATCAACCGCTTGATGTTACTCTTGATGTTTCTTCATATTTAAGAGAGTCCTTTACAAGACTATCTGAAAATCAAACTCAATATAATCTACGAAATCTTGATACAGACCTGGTACTTCCAAGGCCGAAAACCAACTATCTAAAGCGTAGTTTCAAATATAGCGGTGCTATGCTCTGGAACAGCCTACCGATTGAGGCTAAAAAGGCAAACACACTATCTCAGTTTAAACGTAGCGTAGCCTCTATGCCTGCCACTGGGTTATGCTGAATATTTTCTCCTAATTGTAAATTGTTTTTATTTTATTTTGTAGTATACATATTTGTTAAACGCCCCGCTTGGAAACCAGCTATTGTATATAGTTGTAGTGGCTAGCGTTGTAAAATAAAGTGTATGTATGTATGTATGTATGTATGTATGTACTCTTACCGACATACCCAATATCCACGTCATCCACAGTGACATCGTCCTCAAAAAAAGATACTGTCGCCTCGGAAACACTTCTTTTCATTTCAACGGCGTTGTCGTAAATGCTAAAGTCTTGAATGATTTGCCGCTCAAACGTTCTTTTATCGGAGGAATCGTTGTAAATACGAATTGTCGTGAGAAAGCTCATCGTGTAACGTACAAAAAACAGATGACCTAAAACCTGCTATAACGGACCCAATTCTCCATTCTTTTATTTCCTAGAGTATGCAAATGAAAATAATTTTTGACAGGATTTTACATTCTTTTCTTTTTTCACAAATTCAAACAAAGGACACGACAGAAAGAAAATTTGTCAATGAAACGAGAGTTTTCACATGTAGGACAATGGCCGTGTTTTCACGAGTGAGCAAACCAGGTCGCTTAAGCTTGTCGGCAATTAAACAACAAAGAAGGGCATTGTATTGTCGTTCTTTTGTGTTCTAATTTTCTATTGTCTTAACAAAAGAAAATATATCTACAGGAATGTTAAGTGTATCGGCGCCGACTCGTGAGAGTGGTCCGTGAATAACAAAGCAGCAAGATCAACAAACAAACTCGAAAACACCGATCCCATTTGGCTTGAACAAGTTTATTTCGGAACTAAGGCGAACGCCTAGATCCAACCTGTCGAAACTAACGATAAAACGAACTACATAAGTGGTGAAAAGGCGAAATACAGGCGAGAAAAATAGGAAACTTACGTCTTTCCGGGATCTGTGAGACCACATGGTCTTCGAACGGGAAATCTAAACTACGCATGCGCGCAATATGTGTAACGTAATGACTGAAATAAAGTCACGTAAAAACTACTAGTCACGCAATGTTAAAAATATGAAGGCGGCATTCCGGTGCCGCTACATGGCTCCCCTAAATGGGAACTCATTTATGCATGATAGTTCCTTAAAGTCACTAAAGAGTCAACTAATCATCCATCTGCGGTACTGGCTCCTCGGACGGGGATGATATCCTGGTCTGTGATGTCTTCTTGGGCAAGTAATAAAACCAACTTGTGGATTGGTCTTTCTAACAGCTTCCCTGCGGTGAGGAGTTGGACTTTACGAATACGACCATCCTTGCTTGGGTAGAGTTTGGTCACTCGGGCGAGAGGCCAGCGATTTCTAGGTAGGTCGTCATCTTGGATTATGACAATGTCTCCTTCTCTGCTTTCCCGCTGGGGGGTGTTCCACTTTTGTCTCTTGTAGAGAAGTGTGCAGTATTCGCGTCGCCATCTGATCCAGAACTGGTTGGCTAGATATTGCACGCGGCGCCACCTCTTACGTGTATACAGATCTGGCCGTTGGAAACTTCCTGGTGGGGGTAGCACAACCGCGCTCTTTGAAGTCAGTAGATGGTTCGGTGTTAAAGGTTCTGCTGATTCAGGATCTGACAAATTTTCCACGGTGAGGGGCCTACTGTTAATGACATTCTCTGCTTCTGTCATCAAAGTGCGTAAAGCTTCGTCATCTAGCTGCGTGCCTTGCTCTTGCAACAAAACTGAGAGAACGGATCTGACCGTTCTGATGAGACGTTCCCAGATACCACCCATGTGTGAGGCAGCAGGAACATTCATGTTGAAATTGATCCAATCGCAATCCTTCGTCAGGAGAAAATCTTTGACGCGATCCTGATTAAGTTCTTGTAAAGCATCAGCAAGTTCGTTTTTGGCACCTACAAAATTTGTGCCCCGATCCGAACGCAGTTCGCGAACTTTCCCTCGTCGGTTGATGAAGCGGCGCAGTGCGCTTATGAAGGAGTCTGCTTCCATAGTGTTGAGTGTTTCAAGATGGACAGCACGGGATGCCAGACATGTAAAGATGAGGCCATAGCGCTTCAAAGTCTTGCGACCTTCTCTGACGTAAAATGGGCCAAAAACGTCCATTCCTGAGTATTCGAAAGGGGCTGTCTGCGTCACACGCTCCTCTGGCAGGTCAGCCATTTTCTGGGTGAGTGGTCGACCACGAAATCTACGGCAGGTGACACACTGAAATCACTCGTGTTACAGAGGACCGACCATCTACTATCCAATAACCACTTTGCCGGATTGCATTGTGGGTGATTCCACGTCCTTGATGGTGACCAATCACCGTGTGGAAGTGACGCACGATTAGGTCTGTAACGTGGTTACCCTTTGGTAAGATTACGGGGTGTTTAACCTCGTGGGGTGTGTCTGCTCGTCGTATGCGACCACCAACTCTGAGGAGCCCGTTTTCATCGATGAAGGGGTCCAACTTGTACAAACTACTTGTCTTCTTCATGTTTCTGTTCCTGCGACGTGCAGTTTCACGATTTTGGAACTTGCTTGAGTTTCCATCAAGAGTCTTCAGAGTCTCTATCTCAGGGCTGAAATAGTACTGTTGCAGACAACGAAGAATAACCATCTCGGACTGGACTAGTTCTTGGACTGAAAGAGGCGAAACTTGTGTCTTTGGTTCAATTGGTAACTCGTTAGCAGCCTCTGAAGGGTGAGTTTTATTGAAGTTCTTCTGGTTGGCTCTGCGTCGAAGGTTTTCAATTCCTCTTCTAAACCAGGCGACCCACGACTTTGCTTTGTACCATGAAGAAAAGCGGTCAAAATAGCTCATTTCGAACTTGTGTGAGGACTCTCTTTGGGGTTGAGAGGATGCTGCAGTGACGAAGGTGTTTGCTTTCACTTCCACGTCATCCAAAGCCAGCTGGCTTGGGTGATTTGCGTTCAGCAGCGGTGCATGAGGTTCCCAAAGGAAATCTGGTCCATGCAACCATCTTCGATTGCGGAGCAATTGATCTGCTGTAAGGGCGCGTGATGCCTCGTCGGCGGGATTGTCTTTGCCTGCAATGTGATGCCACTGTTGTGGGTCGCTGCGGTCACGGATGTGTTGGACTCTATTGCCGACATAGACGTGGAAGCGGCGAGCATCGTTGTTTAGGTAACCGATCACTACCTCCGAGTCCGTGTAATAGACGGTCTGTAGGTTGTCGTAGTCTAGTTCGTTCTTGAGCATCGTAGTTACGTTAACAGATACGACGGCAGCTGTCAATTCCAAACGGGGAATAGAAATAGGTTTAAGTGGGGCTACACGTGATTTGGCCATGAGGAAACTGACATTCACTTGTTTCTTGGCATTGACCATTCGCAGGTAGGAGACCTGACCAATCCCTGACTCGCTTGCATCAGAAAAACTGTGTATTTCAGTTTGGACTGGACTTCCAAACCCTGGAGGCTTCACACAACGCTGAATTCTGATATTCTCCACTAACGGTAATTCGGTACGCCATCTTTCCCAACGTGGGAGAATTTCATCGGGCACTGGATCATCCCAGTCTATGTTCTGGCTGCAAAGTTCCTGTAAAATCTGTTTGCCAACCAGAATAACAGGTGAAACAATCCCGAGGGGGTCATAAACTGAGCTTAACGTCGAAAGGATGCCTCGACGTGAGAGGGGTCTATCCTTCAGTTCTATGCGAAAGCCGAGTGTGTCCGACTCTATACACCAATAAGTACCTAAAGACCTTTGGATTGGTAATGCGTCGTGTCGAAGGTCGAGGTCTTTAAGGTCCTTAGCACGATCGTCTACAGGAAGGGCTTCCAGAACTTCCTTACGATTACTGGCGAATTTGTGAAGACGTAACTTCGCAGCAGCGCAAGTAGCTTGCGTGTTCTTAATCAACTTAACAGCTTCCGGGACAGAGGGGACGGATTTCAGACCGTCGTCGACATAAAAGTCTTGGCGGAGGAAATTTGCGGCTTCGTCGCCAAACTCTCTGCGTCCAGCTTCTGCTGTCTCGTGTAGACTGAAGTTAGCAACAGCCGGGGAAGATACTGCTCCGAAGAGGTGGACATTCATGCGGAACTCCACGATCGAGCCACTGAGATCATTGTTCTCAAACCATAAGAAACGGAGATAGTCTCTGTGCGCTGGATTTACATAAAAACAGTGAAACATCTTCTCTATGTCGCAAGTGAAGGCGACCTCTTCTTTGCGGAAACGCGTCAACACACCAATTAGGGAATTCATCTGATCCGGTCCTTGAAGAAGATGTTTGTTCAAGGAGACATCGTTAAAGACAGCACTACAGTCAAACACGACTCGTACTTGATCGGGTTTTTTTGGATGATACACATCGAAGTGCGGTAGGTACCACACTTTACCAGGGGGTGCTTGAAGTTCACCGGCTGGGACACGACTGGCGTGATGATGATCAAATATGTTCTGTATGAAATCGATATAATTCTTCTTCGCTGTCTGATCTTTACACAATTTCTTCCTCAGGGATAGGAGTCGTCTAACGCAATGCTCCCTGTTGTCCGGAAGGTTGACCTCATCCGTTTTGAAGGGTAATGGTGCCTCCCAATTTCCTTCTTGGTTCTTGTGAATTCCTGTGCTGAGGATGTGACGGAAGCGCTTATCTTCAATCGATTCGACTTGTTCGGTTCCACGGACTTTGCGGCTGTGGTGGAGTTCATTGTAATCCAGCTCCATCATCTCACGAATTTGCTGAGGGCTAGTGACATCTTTTGATCTCGATGTGCCGGTCAGAAGGGCTACGGGGCCATTCTGTTGGACGACATTGTAAGCTTGGAACTTGGACACGTCTTCACAGTCATAAACAGGTAAGTCTTCTCTTTGAACTGTAACCCGATTCACGGAGGCGGTGAAGTCAGGTTTTCTAGAGTCGTTTCCATCTAGACAGACCGGTCCGATAATTGTCCATCCAAATTTATACTCTTCAGCCCAGGGTTCATCAGTTCCACCATGAATGACGTTTATTGGCTGGAAGGCGGAGGGAACGTTTCTTCCAATCAGCATGCCGATTTCCACATCTGGTCGGTGATGGATCTTGTCAGCAATAACCCTCAAGTGCTCCCATTGCTTAGCTATGTCGGGAGTGGCGATGTCGTAATGGGTAGCAGGTATGCGTTCCTGTGCGTAGGCATAAGGAACCTTGACTGGTGAGTGTTCGCCATTGATGTCCTGAATTTGTAGGCCCGAAACTCGTCTCGTTCGAATGGTGTTGGTGCCGACGATTGTACTCACTTGCAAGTTAACTTCCTGACCGCAGACATTCAGTTCATGAAGGAGAGGGTCTGTTACAAATACGTCGGTAGACTGGTCGTCTAGCACAGCATATGTCAATGTCTCGATCGAGGGAACTGACTGGTTGGAGACCTTTAACAAGACGATCCTCGCACATGACCGGGTGACTCCCTTGCTACATACTTGAGTGCAGGCCGATGAGGTTGGAACAACATTGTTTTCTGGCCTGGAAGGATCATGGAGAAATGTAGAATGTTTGTTCTTACAAATTTTGCACAGAGGTGGACCTTGGTCGCAATGCCTGCCGGTGTGCTTGTTTGACTTGGCACAATTGAAACAAAGTCTGTTCTTGAACAAGAATTCTCTTCGTTCTTCATAATCCAGCTCGCGAAATTTCTGGCATCCATCAAGATCGTGGGATTTTGTCCTGTGATAAGGGCAGAAAAGTTGCTTGGGTGTGGTGGCCGATTGTTGGTTGTTAGGAGTCGCCAGTGGCTTGGGAACTCCCTTTGACTCGTCTCTGGTTGGAGCATCCTTTGTGTTGGGGAGAGTCTGGGTCGTTAATGTAACAGATGAGCCGTGACTGGCGAAGTCTTTACGGCGTGGGGTGGTTGACACATTGGTTGTACCTTTTGAGTTGTGATTTCCAGTCAGCAGTTGTGAAATCTGAGGAATGTTCATTCGGTCACCATGAAATGTAACTTCATTTACAAAGTCAGAAAATGAAGGAAAGGCATTAAGTCCCTGCGACTGTTGCAACCTTTGAACCTTGGTTGACCATTTGCTCTTAAACCATCCTGGAAGCTTTTCGACAAGACTCTGTAGCTTGGACGGAAATTCAAAGATCTTTAGGTTAGGGATATGATCGCTGGCGATCTCGACTTGTTGTAGAAAGTCACTGAACTCTTGTATGGCTTTAGCATCATAGCTTCCGATTTTTGGCCAGTTAGTAAGCTTGTTCTCAAACTCTGTACTTAGTATCGCAGAATGTCCAAAACGATCTTTCAACTTCTTTCTTGCTTCTTTATAGGCTCTCTCGGGATCTTCAATCATGTACTGGAGCTGTTCAACTACTTTTTTAGCTCTGCCTTCCAGATGTTGGTAGAGCAGGTGAAGTTTTTGTTGTGGGCTGACTGGAGCCGAGTCAATGAGCGCATCGAATGCTGTTTCCCAAAGAAAGAACTTCGTCTTGTCTTTCTCATCTCCTTTGAAAACATCAGGTTTCGCTTGTGGCAAACGCTGTAGCTGCGTGACCTTAGCTAAGGCTTCAGTGATTTGTTGTGTGTTGTCTGGTGAAGGCGTGACATACAAAGGGGTGACTTGAGGTAGCCGTGGCTGAGATGGAACGTAGAGTGGAGAATTTCCATAAAGGCTCCCAGCGGTGAAGGTTTGGTATGGTTGATAATCCAGAGTGGAACTGGTTGACATTCTTGACTGGAAGGGGGTGTACATAGTGCTTGCCGTGTGTAAACTTGGCAGGGAGTCTACTGGAGGCATTGTTGTTTCTGAGAACATTGGTTCTTGAAGCGTTGAGGACAATATAACAGCAGGAGACGAACTGGGTGTGGTTAGAGGCGTAAACCTTGCTGATACGAGTGGTGCTGAAGATTGTGAGACAGGGACCGACGACTGTGTTACAGAAACTGACTGTGAAACAGGAATCAACTGCGAAACCGGAAGTGACGGCTGCGTGACAGTAACGGACGGCTGTGTTACAGGAACTGACTTTGGAACAGGAATCAACTGCGAAACCGGAAGCGACGGCTGCGTGACAGCAACGGACGGCTGTGTTACAGGAACTGACTGTGGAACAGGAATCAACTGCGAAACCGGAAGCGACGGCTGCGTGACAGCAACGGGCGGCTGTGTTACAGGAACTGACTGTGAAACAGGAATCAACTGCGAAACCGGAAGCGACGGCTGCGTGACAGCAACGGGCAGCTGTGTTACAGGAACTGACTGTGGAACAGGAATCAACTGCGAAACCGGAAGCGACGGCTGCGTGACAGCAACGGACGGCTGTGTTACAGGAACTGACTGTGAAACAGGAATCAACTGCGAAACCGGAAGCGACGGCTGCGTGACAGCAACGGACGGCTGTGTTACAGGAACTGACTGTGGAACAGGAATCAACTGCGAAACCGGAAGCGACGGCTGCGTGACAGCAACGGACGGCTGTGTTACAGGAACTGACTGTGAAACAGGAATCAACTGCGAAACCGGAAGCGACGGCTGCGTGACAGCAACGGGCGGCTGTGTTACAGGAACTGACTGTGGAACAGGAATCAACTGCGAAACCGGAAGCGACGGCTGCGTGACAGCAACGGGCGGCTGTGTTACAGGAACTGACTGTGAAGTACAAACCGACATTTCTTGAGAGTGCAAGAGACTATCTATAATGCTAACAAACTCTTTGGGAGGTCGTGGGTAAGACTGATCCTCATTATTTATCGCCTCTTGGTAGACTTCCTCTTCTGCTACAGTCTCACTGAGCTCCTGTTGGATCTTCAATTTTGCGAGGGTTTTCTCTTGTTCCTTAATACTATCGGAGAATTTCAACTTTTGTTCCAGGGCGGCGCGTCTGGCTTTAATACTCAAAAGAGCACCTTTGGACGACGAAGTACTCCCGAATGACCTTTGAGAATATTTCGATTTGCGAGATCCGTGCGACGAATTGGATTTCGTATCTTCTTTCTCTTCTAAAAACTCTAGTCGACGTAAAGCAGAGGCACGTGTTCTTTCGAAGAACCTCTGAAGGTCGTTTTGCGCGCCCGTAATTTGGTGTATCTCCTCTGGAACATCAGTTAAGTTGATCCAATCGACGAACTTCTGCATGGCATCGTCTGCTGAGATTCTCAACGTTTGTAAGTCGTTCTTAATTGCATCGCGATCGCACGATACGGCGATGAATTTCTCGAACTGTTCGAGTTTGAGGCGAAATTCCTTGCCTTCTTTTAAGGCCAGCTTCTTCTTCATTTCGAGAGCATATTCATGTCCCTTTTCGGTCAATGTTCTTGCACGGGTTTCCAAACCACTGTCCGATGTACTTGTATGTTCCATGTTCAACTTGCGACGAGAATTCCAAGAAATCACAAGACTTTCGACTGTATCGGCGCCGACTCGTGAGAGTGGTCCGTGAATAACAAAGCAGCAAGATCAACAAACAAACTCGAAAACACCGATCCCATTTGGCTTGAACAAGTTTATTTCGGAACTAAGGCGAACGCCTAGATCCAACCTGTCGAAACTAACGATAAAACGAACTACATAAGTGGTGAAAAGGCGAAATACAGGCGAGAAAAATAGGAAACTTACGTCTTTCCGGGATCTGTGAGACCACATGGTCTTCGAACGGGAAATCTAAACTACGCATGCGCGCAATATGTGTAACGTAATGACTGAAATAAAGTCACGTAAAAACTACTAGTCACGCAATGTTAAAAATATGAAGGCGGCATTCCGGTGCCGCTACATTAAGCGAGAAAAACCGCCTCGTGAAAACACAGCCAATGGCTGTGTTTTCACGAGGCGGTTTTAACATTCCTGTAGGTGATTTGTTTACTGACCGCGTTAAGCAGCTTAAAAAATTTATGCGTTTTCACGGACAGAACTTTATTCATTTTTCTTATACCATGCGCGATATATTTTCTTTTGTTAAAACAATAGAAAATTAGAACACAAAAGAACGACAATACAATGCCCTTCTTTGTTGTTTAATTGCCGACAAGCTTAAGCGACCTGGTTTGGTGGCTTAAATTTAATGAGAATTCTATTGTAGTTCTCCGACTCGCTTAACTTTAAGCGAGTTGGACAAGCAACTGTTTTCACGAGATTTCCGACTGTCACTCGCTCAGCGACTTGAAAAATCGCTCGTGAAAACACGGCCAATGACAAGTGAAAAATTCGCACGGGCGCACGTGCAAGAAAACAAAAGTATATATCTATCTATATATCTCTCTATATGAAAACCTTCTTGAAAACGGGTGTATATGGATATGTATATATATATATATATATATATATATATAGAAATAAAGAATATGGACTAGTTCAAACACATATATTTGCAACTCCGAGTTTCATGCTTCTCTCGAAGCAATCATCAGGCAACTGCCCAAAAATAACGGATACATTCAAGATATACAAATTTGAACATTAGGAACAATACCTTCTAGCGTGATGTGTCAAGAAGCAGCCCAATCGTCTTAGTTCGTAAACCCGACGCCTCAGATAGGTTCTGCTGTGATTTCAGACGGGTGAACAGCATTACGAAGGAGGATTCTTACCCTCTCCCTCGAATAGCAGAAACTCTGGATGCTCTCAATGGTACCCAGTTCTTCACGTCCGTAGATCTCCGCAGTGGATACTGGCAGATCGAAATGGACGCTGAATCCAGAGAGAAAACTGCATTCGTCACCCATGCCGGTTTATACGAGTTCAATGTCATGCCCTTTGGGTTGTGTAATGCCCCAAGTTGTTTCCAGCAGGTTATGGAATGTGTTCTTCGCGGCCTAACGTGGAAGATAGCCTTGATTTATCTAGATGACGTTCTTGTCTATTCACGTACCTTTGAAGACCACCTCCAACACCTCCGCCTGGTTTTTGACCGTTTCCGTGAAGCTGGCCTAAAACTCAAGCCAAACAAGTGTCACTTTGGCCAGAAGAAAGTCAAGTTCTTGGGTCATGTGATTACTAAGGATGGTGTGCGTCCAGACCCAGAGAAAATCAGTGCCCTCAAAGAGTACCCAGTTCCCCGCAGGGTCAAAGATGTTCGAGCTTTCCTTGGTCTCGCAAACTACTATCGAAAGTTCGTGAAAGACTTTGCCAAGATAGCTGGCCCACTCCATGACCTAACAAAGGCCTGAAATTCCAGTGGGATGATGCCTGTCAGACCGCCTTTGACAGGTTGAAGCTACAATCTCCGACAATATTTTTGGGACGCTCTAACTTTTTCTTGACTAAATCCCCCCTTCCCCCCATCACAAAGTTGATTTCGGCGCTTAAAACTGGTTTTCTCCAAACAACTTTGTCCGAGGGGGGAGGGGGAGGGGGGGAGGGGGGAGGGGATCGTTTCTACTAACCCTGTGGCCGAAATGTTTTATAATCCTTGAAGAAATATTTAAGTGGGCACTTTTATTGAAGTGTCCCAAAGACTTTTGTCGACGATTGTCTAAACTGGTCTTTTTAACTGAAGTGTCAATAAGTACGAATTATGATAAAAAATGAATCGATGATTGTTATTACTTACATTGTCTCGTTTTGAAAATGAGAAAAAGTTAGACTGGTGTATTTTCTTGGGGTGAGGTGGGGTGGTGGGGGGTGGAGTGGGGTTAAATTTGTTTGAAATAGCAGGTTTTCGTTTAGAGTGAAATAGAAGTAATAATTTTAACTTTTTAAAGTGACCTACATATTGTATGCAATGTAACGATGAAATTCAATCATTCTGTGTGAAGATGAGTCACCATTAACTAAAATATAGTCGAATATAATTGCAAGCAGAACACACATTGAGTTTACTAAAGGTACATCATGCTTTGCAATCTCCGATGCTCCTCTTATTTAGATTAAAGGTTCATCCATCGATACTGCTAATAGAGAAATGATGAATGTGCGCTGGCGGTTTTTTCATTTTTGGAAGCCAATTCATTCAACTGAACAGCAGAATATACCTCCATGTGGTCATTGTTTTGCCAAGCTTATCTTGGAACACAAGTGATATTGAGTTTATTTGCGTAAATGGATATGTTTGTTGTGAATGCCGCCGTGACACTACAGCGGGTAACAGTTCTCACTTGTATTTTGTGATTACTGAGCCTTTTAGTAGGCAATAACTGTAATCAAACTACGCATATCAATTTGAAATAGTAGCCTTTAATGCTTAATAACTTTATGAAGCTAAACCGTACAGGCTTTCCACCTTTTTAAACAGTTCTCACCACAGTTGCGTTACTATAAATAAACTACTAACTCTTATTTCAATATTTTAGGTGAGAACTGTTGAAAAAAGGCCGTAAAGGCCAACAAAGATAGAAATATCATAAAAGTTAGTTCAGATATTCAAAATAGCTGTTAAAAGTGGTATAAGCAGTTCGCCACACACGTAAAATTGACGAAAATTACTCTAAAAACATACCGAGAAATGTTATAAGCGTGCGGTGAGAATTGTATGAATGTCAGTGCAAGAGACTTCCGGTTCCGCTTTGGAGTCTATATTCTATGGAATTGAGCTTCTATTTTTTTCTAGAGCATTTAAAGCAGCATTACTCGTCTGACTTGGATCATTATCCATCATGAAAATTCTTTGCCCATTTCTCTTTGGACCGCAACGAGCAAAGCAAGCATTACAGAGAGTAACAATGAGACTTAGAATACAGCGCGCGCACCATCACATGTTCTCTGAGGGGTAAACGGCACGTCTAAAACACCACTTTATCAAAATCTTGTCACTGGGTTGCATTTGGTGTTTCTTTAAAACTACAGAATCAGTACTGGTATAAATAATACTTTATTTTATCATTTAAATGATTGTAAAGCAAAATGCATTATCAGACAATTTCCGACAATATTTTTGGGACGCTCTGACCTTTTCTTGACCGTCAAGAGAAATTCTTGCTAAATCCCCCTTCCCCCCATTACAAAGTTTTAAAACTGGTTTTCTCCAAACAACTTTGTCCGAGGGGGGAGGGGGAGGGGGGAGGGGGGAGGGGGGAGGGGATCGTTTCTACTAACCCTGTGGCCGAAATGTTTTATAATCCTTGAAGAAATATTTAAGTGGGCACTTTTATTGAAGTGTCCCAAAGACTTTTGTCGACGATTGTCTAAACTGGTCTTTTTAACTGAAGTGTCAATAAGTACGAATTATGATAAAAAATGAATCGATGATTGTTATTACTTAAATTGTCTCGTTTTGAAAATGAGAAAAAGTTAGACTGGTGTATTTTCTTGGGGTGAGGTGGGGTGGTAGGGGGTGGAGTGGGGTTAAATTTGTTTGAAATAGCAGGTTTTCGTTTAGAGTGAAATAGAAGTAATAATTTTAACTTTTTAAAGTGACCTACATATTGTATGCAATGTAACGATGAAATTCAATCATTCTGTGTGAAGATGAGTCACCATTAACTAAAATATAGTCGAATATAATTGCAAGCAGAACACACATTGAGTTTACTAAAGGTACATCATGCTTTGCAATCTCCGATGCTCCTCTTATTTAGATTAAAGGTTCATCCATCGATACTGCTAATAGAGAAATGATGAATGTGCGCTGGCGGTTTTTTCATTTTTGGAAGCCAATTCATTCAACTGAACAGCAGAATATACCTCCATGTGGTCATTGTTTTGCCAAGCTTATCTTGGAACACAAGTGATATTGAGTTTATTTGCGTAAATGGATATGTTTGTTGTGAATGCCGCCGTGACACTACAGCGGGTAACAGTTCTCACTTGTATTTTGTGATTACTGAGCCTTTTAGTAGGCAATAACTGTAATCAAACTACGCATATCAATTTGAAATAGTAGCCTTTAATGCTTAATAACTTTATGAAGCTAAACCGTACAGGCTTTCCACCTTTTTAAACAGTTCTCACCACAGTTGCGTTACTATAAATAAACTACTAACTCTTATTTCAATATTTTAGGTGAGAACTGTTGAAAAAAGGCCGTAAAGGCCAACAAAGACAGAAATATCATAAAAGTTAGTTCAGATATTCAAAATAGCTGTTAAAAGTGGTATAAGCAGTTCGCCACACACGTAAAATTGACGAAAATTACTCTAAAAAC
Source organism: Cladopsammia gracilis (assembly GCA_022457155.1). Classification (NCBI taxonomy): domain Eukaryota; kingdom Metazoa; phylum Cnidaria; class Anthozoa; order Scleractinia; family Dendrophylliidae; genus Cladopsammia; species Cladopsammia gracilis. Next base: position 195,941 of record JAJGOT010000590.1, read on the forward strand.
ATACCGAGAAATGTTATAAGCGTGCGGTGAGAATTGTATGAATGTCAGTGCAAGAGACTTCCGGTTCCGCTTTGGAGTCTATATTCTATGGAATTGAGCTTCTATTTTTTTCTAGAGCATTTAAAGCAGCATTACTTGTCTGACTTGGATCATTATCCATCATGAAAATTCTTTGCCCATTTCTCTTTGGACCGCAACGAGCAAAGCAAGCATTACAGAGAGTAGTATAAGGTGCGTCAGTCAAATACCACTAAACAAAATAAGGCTCCATCGATAGTGATGAATGCCTATTTCCCCCATTTTTAATATAACCTGCAGGCCTCCTTTCAGTCGGCCCTTCTTTGGTAGATATGGTTTTATCTCTGAGTGAATATATTTTGTTTGTTCAAGCTCTTCCTGGGTCAATATTTTATAGGATTTTCCAAGTAACTGGGTAAGTCTATAGTTAAAGCTATAATCTGTTTTTACCTTGCTTTTACTTTGTATTTTTTTATTTTTGTAAATGTCTTCTCTATCAAAGGCGGTACCTTCTAGTCTTTCAACTCGGTTGCATAGTTTACAGATAAGCTCTGCTGAATCAACCAGGAGTGAAAAAGACCCGCCACAACTTTGGCACGATTTTATGTTTTTGTTTATGCTTTGAATTGAAACAAACTTGATTTTATGGTACTGCTGTATTAAGCCTTGTTTTGCTGACGAAGAAAGATATGAAAAGATAATTTGTAACTTTTCTTTAAGTTGCGAGCGATTCAATTCATCTATATAGTCATTTTCATAGATGCCTCGCAGCCAGATGTGTTTGTGTTTAACATCTAAGGCATCTAATTGCGGCTTATATACATTCTTTTCATCCATTTGTCTGACAATAGATAGCTGTTTATTGAAACGGTTTGCTTCAAGCCTTGCCATGTTTATATTAGAAACAATAAATGAATGTTCAATACGAACGCAATTTCACACTGCAAAGCTTACAAGCAATTTCGGTGCACCCACCCGGTTCTTCTTTCGCGCACCGCGTTTTACAATCCTGGAAAAGGAGGCTGTGGCGCAGGGTCATATATTTCTGGTAAAGCTCGCAGTGATTTCTTTGCAGTTCTTTATACTCCTTTTCGAGATTGTTATAGCGCCTGTTTGCAGCTTGAAGCAATGTGATTAATTCCTTTAGAATAGGCATTGCCCCTATATATATTGTTTTCCTTTCGAGATTTGTAGATTAAACCCAGAGTTTATTCTTTCAAATCTGACTTGGACACAGCGGAAAGACGATTTAATTTTTTTTGGAACTCCACTTTGACTTCTTTGCGGAGTTCTTCTCTGATCTTGTCAAGATCTGGCGCTTGAGGCTGTCCACCCTGTGTGGTCTTTGTTTCACCAGAGCGTATCTCGTTTTTCAGTTTGTTATATTTTTCAAACTCCTTCATGATTATCGTAAACTCTGGATCGTTGATGTTATTGTCAGTTAGAGCCTTTGAGATCATCTCATAGACAGAGTTCCGCTTGGCAACAGCGAGAGTGTAGATTTTCTCGTGTTTAGAGATCTTTCGCTCCAATCTCTTGCTGAACATGGTGAGGACCACAGAGGAAACCCCTGTAACTGCCGCCACGCCGGCAAGGACAGGACTGGCCACAATGCCAACTCCAGACAAGGCTGTCCCCAAAGTGGCTGATGACATGCCTGTAGCAACCAAACCAAGACCCACAGCTGTTGTGTGAAGAATCGTATGAGCCCGTTTGTATTTTTTTGCGACCTGGCGATAGTGGTCGGCTTCTTTCTCAAGCTCTTTCTGCAAGTCTGTTATTTTCTTGAGCCGGAAGTCTTCGACATTTGTTGGTAAGACTGGGTAAAGCGATTGAGTCTCGCTGTAATCTGGTGCCGATGGCAACACATTAGCCGAGCTCATGGTTGTGTATATATATTAATTTATTTCAACTTCAAATTCAAGCGGCATGTTATTGAAGTCAAAAAGGTTATTGTGTTCGTCCCTCACAGACAGAGTTATGCTGTTTACATAATCGCCAGACGAGACGTCACGCAATATGTTTTGCTGTGTCGATTCATAAAAAACTTTCTGATATGGCTTTCCGTGAAGATCAAATCGAGCCAAAACAGTCGAAGGATTCCCGTTGAACAGGTTCTGTTCTTTATCAACCAGATCGCAGTGGATAAAGTAAGTGCTTGGAGCCTCGAATCTTCTACTGATCAAATGAGGGAGTGTTTTTGATGACTCGCAAAGAAATGTTACAAAACCTGGTGAAAGGGCTATTTCATGTCTCTCTCCTGGATTCAAAATCACCATAGCTCCACGAGCTGAATACAATTCAGTTTTAAGATTTATACCAGAGTCTGCAAAATTATCCACTATAACTTTTGCTAAACTGCTAGGAGTGTAAAAACCAGGAATAACGCCAATCTTAGTGTATTTGCCTTCTGAGCCAAATGGTCTTATGTATATTTCCTGATTTTGTTTCAAATTGTGCCACGAGTTGTAGATCGAACACGAGATGAGTCGGATGAAACTCGGTTTCTGAAGCGGGTGTTCGAAGTAGATGGTGTGGGGGTTCGAGGGCGCGACGATTGTTAGCACCACCATTGTGTATATAGTTTTATATTATTTCTATTTCAAAAAATAAAGGTAAGCCATTGAAATCAAAAAGCTCTCCGTGTTCGCTCTTGACTGAAATTGTTAAACTGTTTACAAATTCACCAGACGCTGTTTTAAGATATGCAGCATTATCTCTTTGCGAAGCGTACTCATACTTACCGTAGCCCCAAACGTTGTCCATAATTTTCGCCATCCCTAAAATATCTGAAGGTTTTCCATTGAGTATGGTTTGTTCTTTATCGATAAGATCACAGTGAACGTAATACATCGCCGGCGATGTAAGTTTTTTAATGTATGTATCTCTCTGTAATTTTGTACTTATACCTAACAATTTAGCCAAATTAGGACTAAGTTCTACATCATTAGGAATATGTTTTTTCACATGTACTTTCGCAAATGGTTCATTGGTTACTAAATGTACTTTTACTGGTTGATTCTTAAATAACTCCTCTACCCAAACCTTCAGAGCATAAGCATTGTAATATCCTTCGGGTATTTTCAAGACAGTTCCTTTTTTATTTTCGCCAGTTGTATACCATGTTATTGTTCCATCGCCTTCCAAACTATTCCACGAATTATAAAGCCAGAAAGCGATAAGCCGTATGAAACTCGGCTTCGGAAGCCGCCGATCGAAGTAGATGGTGTGGGGGTTCGAATGTGTGAAGATTCTTAGCATAACCATGATTGTGTATATATAAATATATTTATATACAACCATGTTTGGCAGACGCCCTGGTGGTTTTAATCCTGATTCAAATCTCGGTCTAGACATTGGCGGCCACGATTACGGACCCCCGCCCCCGTTTTTTCCTCGCCCCCATAATCCCCTATATCAACCCCCTCCAAAGCCCTCACCTGCACCAGACCCCACATGGGCTTGGATGAGTTCGCCGGAGGCCAAAAAGCGCTCAGCTGCAGCCCAAGCGAAGGCAATCTCAGACTTCAAAAGGCGTTTCCCTAATGCTGATATGTCTAGGTTTAAAGTAGAGGTCTCTTTTGATGAAAACCACAAGGCCACAGGAGAAGTGCTTTTCATTGAGGGGCCAGGCTCATGGGCGCTCGTTTCAGACATAGAGCCCAAGAATTGGACTCAAGCCATGAAAGATGCCTTAGGTTTGCATCAAGACGGTGGCTTTCCATATCAGCTAAGCCAAGCAGTGGCGCAAAGCCCTAAGCCAATCCCTTCAGTGGAGTTAGGCACTAAGATACAGGCTGGCATTGGTGAGGTTTTAAGCAAAGATCAAAGAATTTATGCCACGCCTACAGAGTACTTCACGGTAAAGTTCAGAGAGCTTTTCAAAAGCACCAAGATAAAGTTCACAACTGCGAAATATGCAAGGAAGTGGCTCGGTGGCCCCAACATGAGCTTCTGGCCGCAGCAGCTAAACTTTGCTCTGTGGTGCGCAACAACAGGCTCAGGGGTTTCAAGAGACATTCTGTTATCCACCAAATCCACTTTGGATCTTTCACCGCAGCTCCGGTCGTTTTATCTCTTCCACGTCTATTTCACAGCAAGGCGAATACTCTTCGAAATGGGCGGCATACAAAGTGTAAATGCTTTGCCGGACGACCCAACATTCAATCAGAAAGGCAACCCCTACGATGTGGCCTCTTACAACAGAATCTGTGCAGAGTTCGGTGTCAATCCCAGTTCTGACTTCCGTTTCACATACGGCAAAAATCACGGCCTTGGCAATGTGTACATCTGGATCTCATATGAAGGCCCCAGTTCCACTGATTACAACTATCCAGACCAGGATCTAGCCCTATTTGACGACGAGCGAGTGACAGACAGAAAAGACCCTAATTACAAGGCCAATGGAATCACTTTTGTTCGCAACGATCAGGGTGCTGATAAACAGTTCGAGTACTTCGTGCCAAACTTTGCACAAGGACTAACACAAGCAGGCCTTTCACGAATGAACCAGTCGATCGAGGCCTTTGTCTACTGTGTTCTTGGCTCTCAAGTTAACACCCGCAGCAGCATTCTTGGCAGCGGCGGAAGGGCTAAGGAGACACAGAGAGAGTTTCTTGTCCTCATGGAAGATGCAATCAGAACGCCAGACATTTCAAAGAGCGTTCAAAGATATCAACTAGCCATAGACGGAGCAAAGGTGCGCCTGGACTTTGCCGTGGCCCCAGGATGTTGGCTCATGCCTTCACGCATGGTTATCAACACAGAGAGCGTGGTGGGGTACAATAACAAGCTAAAGCAGGCAACGCAAGGGATGAAGCTGGGCGTGAACAACAATGTTAATCTTACCACAAAAAAAGCCTCCCTTCGCCCCATGGACGGTGGGCCGACAAAGATTAATCCACCAAACAGCCACCCATCGAACCCGATTCACAAACAGGCGACACAGGCACAGGGTCTCGCGCCAAAAGACCCAAAACCTACAACCAGCGCACCAGACACCAGCGCGCCAGCCCCAACACAAGAGACTAAGATCGAGCCGCATCACGTAAACAAGGCGCTCATTGCTGGGGGCGCTCTTGCTTTAGCAGGCTTGTTTATCTGGATGCGTTAACGCTTGCGTTTGGTGATCCTTTCAACCAAGAAAGCCACAACGGCAAGGATCAGTAGCCAGGCGTGCTCGCCAAGAAAGGATAAAACTTGGCCGGCCGCTTTGAAGATAAAGCCCACGATCGAACCGATCAAGCCTGGCAGGGCGTTGGCTGCTTTTTTGCCAAGCTCTTTAAGCCCATTTCCAATAGCCTTGGTGGCCTTTGCCAGGCCATTCAAGGTGGTTAATACCACAGCGCCTATGACAATGCCGGCAGCCATAACAATCGCTTGAAGGGTCCAGCCATATTTCTTGAAGATATTTTTGACCCTCTCTCGAAGAGGCAAGGCTTCTTCTCTTTCCTGAACTTGTGTTCTTAGTCTTGCCAGTTCTTCTTCTCGCTCAGCAACACGGGCTTCCGCGGCTTCTCTGTCAGAGGGAGAAGTGTTCTCATCCTCTATCACGCGTTTGTCTTCCTCGTTTTGTCGTACAAGCTCGGCCTCTTGATCGTTTAACTCATCCAGCGGCTTGGTGGAGTTCAGTCTTGCTTCAACCTCATTTCTTTCCCTTGTTTTCGCAGAAAGTTGTGTTCTGAGTTTGTCAACCTTTGCCTGCTCTTGGTCTCGTTGTTTTTGTATTTTTTGAAGAGCACCTAATTCTTTTTTCTGGTTTTCAAGATCGCCTTGAAGATTTTTCTTTAGTTGTTTTAACCGATCTAGCTCGGTTTGGCTCTCAACGCTTGAACCGTGTTCCTGATCAAGAGCGTCAATCCTTGCTTGAGTTTCTTCGATTCTGTCTCTGAGGTTTTGCACCTCATTTGCTGCTTGTTGTCGTGCTAAAGAAACCCTTTCCGCCTCCTTTAGTTGTTTCTCTGCCCCCTTCAACCTTTGTCTTTCTTCTCTTATAGCTGTATTGTCTTCAGAGACGATCTCTTCAGCACTTGGGCCAAGAGTTGTTTTGAACTTGTCTGTAAATGATTTAAGAAGCCCTGAACCATCCTGCTTGAAAACGGGAGTTTCACCACCTCTTGCCCCAAAGGAGACTATTTTGCTTTCGTTTCCTGGTTTTCTACCAAACCCAATAGGCCCTAATCTACTAAAATCCACTCTCGGAAAGCGCCTTTTGAGCCAGTCCTTAGCTTTAGCAACCATTCCTTCTCTGTCGTCAGGATGTGTGAAGTCAGTAAGTAGAGGGATGTCCTCAGGATCAAATCCGCTCTGTTCGCGAGGCATTGTGTGCATTTCATGTTGTTCACCGCCATGATATGGGGTGGATGTGCCGCCCGGTTGAAATGGGGTTGTTGTGTCAACTTCTTCTTCGTCGTCATCATCGCCATCGTGGTCTATGTCCCAGTCAAGCCCGGTGTTTTCGTTCTCGCCAGGTATATCATAACCGCCTTCTGCCATGATGTATATAAATATAAATTCATATATATATGGCTGTGCAACCAAACCTCCTCCCAACGAACGCCGAGAAGATTCTTGGGGCAATGAAAGCAGAGCGCACCGTAAAGCGCATCACATTTGATCGCTCTACAGCCCAGCCGGGCGAGACACTGTACGTTACAGTGCCCAAGCTCAACGAACATGAAGTTATCGTGCCGGGCTCGCTTGCCTTGATCTTTAACATCGAGCTTACCGGCGGCCACGCAAACAACTCTCTTGTACAAAATGTCTCCAGAGCACTAGTTGACAGGCTTGTTGTCAAGTTTGCCGCCACCACTGTCCAGGACACCGTCGGGTATGATATTTACAAGATCTTTGAAGACCTCTTCCTCTCTGTCGACAAGCGCGAAAACATGCTTTCAGAGGGCATCCAGAGCGTTGACTTGTGCAAGATCCGCTCTAATGCTGGTGACAAGAAGACCTCTGGAGTGGATGCGGAAGCCAAGCTAGAGGTCGTTTACAAAAACAAATACCGCATCAATCTTGACCACCAGATTCTAACAGACCACGGCGTCATGTACCCGCAGGCCCTCTACAACGATTTGACATTCGAGATTACGCTCGCCCAGGCTTCTCAAGTTGTCAAGGGTTCGGATACAAGCAAGCTTGTCTACAAGTTGACAAATATCCAGCTTGAGTACGAGACAATCCGAAGTAAGCAGCTGGCTGACGAGGCAACAAGTGTATTATCTAGTGGAAAGGAGTTTGCCTACGACCATATCATGCGAGAGGAAGTGGTCCCCTTCTCGAAGGGTTCAGACGCACGGCTGAATCTCAGGGTGAACCCTCAGCGCAGGTCACTGAAAGCCATCCTTCTGCTATTCATAGAGCCATACACGGCTGGAGCCAGGGACTCAGAAAAATACTTCAATCCAGACATTGCCAAGGTGAATGTTACCATAAACGGCTCACCCAACAGGATTTACAACGAAGGCATCAGCGGGACAGACATGTGGAACGAGGTCAGCCGCCTCTTTAAAAAGAGTGGTGACGGCAGGCCCAACATGAATCTGACCAAATATCTCACAGGCAACAAGTTCGGCCTCCTTATCGACCTTCGGTCCATGGCTGATACAACCCTTCATGGTAACGGCCAACGCCTTGTCAACACAAAGGACGGCGTACATCTTGAGCTCGAAAGAGCACCCGCTGGATCAGGAAATGTACACTGCCACATATTCACCATCAGCGACTCGCAGATGAACATCATGGACAGGCAGCTGCAGGCTGTTCAGTATTAAATATAGATGGACCCCCAAAAGTTGCCTTTCAATGCCCTAATCATAGGGCCGACTAACTCTGGCAAAACACAATATCTCTTGAATCAGGTACGCGGGCCCTTCAGGGGCAAGTTTGATTATATCGTTCTCTTGTGCCCAACCTTTGTTCACAACAAGACATACGATGGGTTCATAGACAATGAGCCACGCATTTTCGTGATTGACTGCCAGCAACACGAGATTGAATTTTGGCTAAAACTAGCCAGTTACCACTTCGACGGGACAAACACTCTCATCGTTCTCGACGACTGCGCCGCTTCGAAGGATGTGAAAGGTCGCACGAGTCAACTTGTCAACCTCGGCTTCAGTGCCAGGCACAGCGGTATTTCCGTGTGGGTGTTGTCGCAGCAGTTAACCAGCATTGTCAAGCCGTTTAGAGAAAACGTGGCAGCGATCGTGCTTTTTTACACACCATCAAGCAAAACAACTAAGGCCATCTTTAATGACTATGCCGGGGAGCTCACACATGAAGAGTACAAAGAGCTTATTGCAAGATTGAAGAGGGGCAAGTTTTCTCACATGGTTTTCTCTCTGCGCTACCCTTATGGAGTTAATATATACTCTGAACCATGAATGCCTCCACCGGTCTCCACAAGCTCACAGTCTTTTCACAGCTTCTTAGTGAATTACAGAGCAGGGTGGAAGAGATGCAAATACAGAAAATCAAAGCCGCTGGAGAGGACGATCTACGCCTCATGCTTCTTAGCCGGTATCCTTTGAAAGTTGTTAAAATGCCTGACACAATGGCTTCACTCATACGGGAGATTGAAAATATTTTGCCTGACATCAATAGAATAATTGAGAATTAATATATACACGATGGCAACAAACCCTGGAGAAGAGGTCGCAATGAATGAAATCATGCAGATGCTGGAGTCAGGCCCTGATAGCTCCTTGCCGTCAGCGATTCCTGAAGTCTTAACAGGCCCAGACACTCAAGCTCAACGTGAGCAACTGGCAGTCCTTGTTTCAACAGGCAAATCAAAAGAAGCCATCGGTGCCCAGCTCACACATGAGCAGGTTAAGCGACTGACAGATAAGGAGGTTGAAAAATTCTACAAAAGATATGAAGCCTACGTCGGCAACAAGACAACCGAGTCTCTGATTGACAGCTTCATAATGCTCGTAACCAAAGGCGTCGGCTTGGCTGTTAAGATTGACGATGTGGAGGCTCTGCAGAAAGAACTCAAAAATGACTACATGATTCAACATGAATTGTCATCTCTTGCTGGAGGCCTTGCACTGCGATTTGGGCGATTATTAGCCTTGGCCAATGCTGATTTGATCACTACAAAACACATAGACTTCAAAAAGGAGTCTCCACCCGCTCGCCCAAGCAGCAGGGACAGCGAAGGTTACCCCCTGGAGGGCTTTGACGAAGTTGACGGACCACGAAGGAACCATGAAGGAACCATGAAGGAACCATGAAGGAACCACGAAGGAACCATGAAGGAACCACGAAGGAACCATGAAGGAACCACGCAGGTTTAAAATAAAATATATACACGATGGCGCAACCGCTCGAGACGATTCCTGAAGAAAAAGTCGCTCCTACATCCACGCACGTAACCTCTGATACCCCAAAGACTGCTCCGGCTAAAAACCCTGGCCGTGTTAAGTCTGGCCAAATGCTTGCTGAACGAAAACGTCTGGCAAGAGAGGCAAAAAAACAAGCCAGCCAGGCAAACGAGCCTACCCCAAACGAGGCGCCGACAAAGGCAGAATCTAGCAGCAACACTGTTCTCATCCTTGGTGTTGGAGGTTTGATTGTCTCCGCTTTGGGCGTCTATTACCAGCGCGAGGCCATTATGAATGCCCTTGGGCGCAACAAGACACCACCACCAGCAGCAGAGGCCCCTCCACCAACACAGAGGCCGCCGAGACAAAGAATTCGAGAGATGGAATAAAAATTATAATATACACCATGCTGAGTCACGGCTTGATCAACTTTCTTGGCTGGGCTACCCTCGCTTTTCTTTGGGGTAAAACTAGCGCCATCTTTTTCGGCGCAATTATCAATGCATGTTATGAACACGAGGAAAAGATAATTGCTGCACACCATGAAAAGATAAGACAGCGGATACTTGCTGTGTGTGAGGAAGAGCGAAGACAAAGGGAACTTGAGTTTTACAAAATACTCTGTGAAGACGAGAGTGAAGACGAGGAATAAAAACATAAATATACACCATGTCTGACAACAAGCTCGTGAAATCTGTTCTCGATGCTGCCACAATCACCGGCCTTGTCGCTGGTATTGGCTGGATTGGCAAGAAAATCATCAAAGAAAACCTCACAGGCGACCCCAGCGCGAGTCTGATGAATTACGTCAAGTTCGTAGCTGCCATGACTGGGAGCTTCGCGCTCAAGAAATACCTCGAGGACCAGAAAATCCTCCCTTCTACGATGTAATTATATACAAGATGGCCTCAATCGCTATCATGGTTGGTGGAGCAATTCTCAATGCAGCCGCTTTCACTGGCGGCAATTATCTTGCAAAATACTTGTCAGGTGACAGTGGGAAAGCCGCTCTGGATGAAAAGATCAGGCATGATAAAGCGTTAGAAGCCTATCAAGCGGCCTACGCCAAATACCAGAAAAATCGCACGAAGCTCCTCGACTGGATTGCAACCAATGATCGAATCAAAGATCAAGCGAAAAAGAACTTCTCCAGCACTGACCAAGCTCTAGTGCTCTACAACCAAACACATCGGGAGCAGCAAATAACACTCCCCAAAGAGCCAGAGTTCTCTGACTTCTATAAGCCTGGCCCTCAGCAGAAGCAAGGCGAACTCTTGTTTATCGGTACTGGCGCACTCGCCCTTGGTTATGCAGCGTTTCGCTTTCTGTAAAAATCTATATATACAACCATGGGTCATCGGAGCGCTGCATTTGATGGAGCCCTCTACTGCGCTGGAGCTATAAGTCTCACTTGGCTTTATTTTAAAGGAATGCTCAAATTAAGTAAAGCCTTTAACCAACTGCTGCATGAGGAAAAACGAAATCAGGGGGACTTGTACTTTGCTCTCAAGCTGGGCAAAGAAAATATCGAAAAATCGATAGAGGACTATGAGGAAAAGATTGAGGAAGATGTAAAGATTGTAAATGACGAAAACACACCTTCGTTAGAAGCTCTTAATGCTTTAAAAGCTTTACAATCAGATGTCACTGTCAAAGGCTATCTCATTGATCTGCTGGATAAAGCTAATGAACAAGAACTGCCTAGATACAGCTAATGTACAAGAACAAGAACAATAAATGTTTAATATATGGACTCCAAACTCTCTAAAATCTATTACGGACCCAAAGGATACTGGAAAGGTCTTGCCGCTATCAAAAAGCTAGCTGCAGCAGCCAAGGTCTCAGAAGAGGCGGCAAAGAAATGGCTTGTCAAACAAGCCCTTTGGCAAATATATCTCCCTGCGCCACGGCACATCCCTCGACCTAAATTTGATGTCTTCACGCCCAATTCAGTGCATCAAGCGGATCTACTTTTTTTGCCACACGACAAACTGCCTCATGGGCGAAAGGTTTACAAATATGCTTTGACAGCTGTTGATGTAGCAAGCCGTTACAAAGCCGCAGAGCCCTTGACCTCGAAAGAGTCTGATGAAGTTTCGAAAGCGCTGGCCCGGATATACAGGCGGGGGCCTTTAAAATGGCCACAACTGTTGCAAGTCGATCCGGGGACAGAGTTTATGGGAGCTGTGACTAAAGAGACTGGGGCCCATAAAACAACCATTCGCCGTGGGCGCGTTGATATCCACAGAGATCAAGGGATTGTTGAAAGATTCAACAGAACCCTGGCTGAACGGCTGTTTGGTTACCAGTACGCAGTTGAAATGAATCTACCCTCTGGCCGTTCGACCGCTTGGGTTAAAAGATTGCCAGATGTTATCTCGGCCTTGAACAATGAAGTAACCAGATTGACTGGCAAGAAGCCCGCTCAAGCCATCAAAGAGAAAGCAACCTCAGCCAAGCCCGCAACCCCATATGCTAGACCAGTGGGGGCAAAGGAGAAGAAGCTCCCACCTAGGGTTAATTTGCGATATCTGTATTACCCCGGGGAGCTAGAGGGTGGTGGCAAGCGTGCGACGGATCCGATCTGGTCTTTGAAAGTCTATAACATCGAAAAGGTTGTCACCAAGCCAGATGCGCCTGTGGTGTATTACCTGTATGACGGCCCCAAGCGTGGGTTTGTGCGTGAAGAGTTGATGGTTGTGCCGCAAGCCACTCAGTTGCCACCAGTTGCCACCAGCTGGATTGTGAAACTCGATTGGTTCTGTGTGAATGCCGTCAGGCAACACCCAGCGCTTGTCGTAGTAGGCGCTGAGGCCCAGCTTACGCTGTTCGTACGTGTACATGGCGCCCTCGTGCATTCGAAAGCCTCTGTTTGTTGCCATGTCTTTGAATCCATCGAGGGCTCGCTCGTATCTTTGCCAGTGGAGCTCGTTCTGCTTCTTGTTGACGCCCTTGGAGGACATCTTGGCCTCTCCTCTTTCCTCATCTTCTACGTAATAGCACTTGCTGCACAGAGCGATGGCTCGTGTGCCTTCTTTTTCAAGCTTGAACAGGCCAGGCTCTCTGTTGCTCCACTTGTCCCAAGAGAGCCACTTGTTTTTCTCCCTTTCAAACTGGGTGCGAAGTTCTGGTCTAACTGCCGCTTCTAGAGTGTCGTGCGAAAGGGCGAAGTACATGCTGTCCGTGTCCATCTGGATGAGCTCGAAGTCGCGCCTGTCGATATAGTGATCGAGGAACTCGTAATAGAACTGCAGCATGCGCAACTTGGCAAGTTGATATACGACGATACCGACTTGAAAGGGGCGGTTTATGGTGACCTTGGTTTTGCGCAACTCGATCTTGTATGCGGCCCCGATGTCTTCGAGATCTTCGAACCAGGCTGAGCGCAGGTGTTTGTCAACCTCGTCTTCGTCGCGGGTGTACACCACTTTTGTCTGGCGCTCGACGGCCTCGATGAACTTGCCGTAAGCCGAGTTGCCCAGAAGCTTGAACACTTCTGCGAGCAAGGCTTTCTCTTTGTCGGCGTCGCCTTTCCTCCGGTTGTCTGCAACCTCCCGGACGAACCAGTCGAAGACCTTCATCGGGGTGTAGTCGATCGTGCGATATAGCGCGGTGACTTCGAGCCCGTGGTTGTAGAGCCACTCCAGCACGGGGGCGTAGAGCAGCACCCTTTTGGCCTGGAGCACGCCGAGCAGCTTCTTTTGTTCTGGCAACGGAGTTCTGTTGCTTTGCGCTAGGTACTCCTTCATGTGCTGTGGTACGCCCGCCTCACCAACGCACGTGTTGATAAAGAGTGGAGGGAACTCTTCGTACTGCTCCCACAGATGGCGGGGGACTTCGATGTCGACCTCGGCGAACCCGAACCACTGGCCCGTCACAAGCCGGGTGATAAAGGGGGCAGCAGCCTGTTCGGGGTTCTCGTAATGGATGACCTTCTCTTTGCCGCAGGGCATTTTTTGCAGCATGGTGCTTGGGTACAGAGAGTTGGCGTCGAAGCCGAGAATGCGCTTCACGGGGCGTGCCAAGTCGTATCGGTGCGAGCGGATGCGGGTCTCGCCGGCTACGTGCTTGCGGGTGAACACAAGACTGGGGCCACCGACCACCGCGCCCTTCAGCATTGCATAGGCCTCGGGGCCTGGGGCATAAAGGGGCGGCCTCTTTTTCTTGGGGCCACCCAAGGTCCCGCGCAGGATGTATTGCATCGAGACCCCGGGCAAGGAGACCGCGTCTTTGAAAATGTCGACCCCAAGCCCTGTATAGAAGGCTTTCATTTTCTCGAGCGCTTCGAGGAATGGGGCTACGTCGAGATTGTTGTAATATTGCAGCCAGTCGCCGAAGGTCTTCATCCCGCGCTCTTTGAAGACCTGTTTGCATTGCTTGTACTCGTCTGGGGTGAGTGTGAAGCAGTTACGGAGTTGAGAGTACCAACACCAGTAAGGCGGGAGGCCCTTGTAATCGAGTTTGTCGGCGCTGTCGAACCACTCATACGGGAGCCACGATTTGGTCTGTTTGGCCCCATATGTCTTCACCCATTTGTCGTACGTGATGCCTGGGGCGAGATAGTTGATTATGTCGAGGAACTTGAAGGAGGGCGTGTTGATAAACATGATTTGTCTTTGTTTCTCGCCAGCGAAGACCCCACTCTCTTGCCCGAGGTGTTCGACAAAGTGTCTGCGGATAAGATGCAGATCGTAGCGTCCAGAGTTGAAGCCGACAACGGGGACCTGGTCGCACCATTGTTTGATGAGGGTCTTTTGGGAGTCTGTCAGGCCCTCGAGGTCTGGCGGCATATAGCGCCTGGCTATGTCCTCTCGGATTGCGTTGCCGCGGCGCACAATAGATTGGTAGAACTGGGTGATGAGCTCTTTGGGGTCTTTAGAGCAAATGTACTCAGGCTCAGGCTCTAGAGTGTCTGCGATAGAGACTGAGATAGGGACGTGCTCGCTTTCGTAAGAGAGATCCCTGGTCGGCTGACTTGCCTTGGTTTTGTCTTGATAGGCCTCGAAGTCATAGACTATGGCGTGTGGATACGTTTCGTTTCTTTTGTGAGGGGCCCTAGCGTGCCACCAAGGGGCGGGGCGCTCGTGCTCCCACCGCTCAACTAGATTGTAGCCGAGCATCGTGCGGATCTCGTGGCTGATTTGCATTGTTTTGGCGAAGGCTTGCTCCCGGGTGATTGGGTTTCCTTGCCTGTCATTTTTGACCGCTTCGTTTCTTTGTTCGGGTGCGGGGAAACAGTAGCGGCAGCCATGCCAGTGACAGCCATGAAACTGAAACACGGTGTTGCTCTCTGGGTGATAGCCGTCAACCTTGTAGCCGCCAATGATGCGCTCGCCGCCGTGACCACATCTGTGGTGGTGAATGTGGATACCCCTTTGCCGAGCCTCATATTCAAGCCAACAGGTTGCTCTGATACCAAAATTGGCTTCTGGATAAAAGGCCTTCTCGAAAGCTGACTCTGGGGCAAGGATCTGGTTTCCGGGGCAGGAAATCTTGGTTTCGCCGCGAGTGCATGTCTTGGCGTGGCGGGCTAGATCACAGGATTTTGTGAACCTAGCCCCACACTCACCACAAGCGTAGTTGTTTGTGACTTTATTGATGTCGGTGATCAGAAAGGCGTGTGAGTCATAGATGCCGAGGGTCATCACTGGTGAGTTGGGGGTAACTTTGTCATAATGTGAGGGTGTGTAGCTAAGAACGAAGTTGCCGTCGGCTTTAACGGTGTAAACCGCAATGCCCTGTTTAAAATGTCGTTCAAGCAAAGGAAACTTTTTGAAGGGCACAAGATTGCCGGCCGTCCGAGCCTGCTGAGCATCAAAGAAGCTTTGCGCTAACGCTCGAGCTCTTTGAGTGCAGCGATCTACGCGGGCACCCTTATGAACCGCAAGGCAGCGGAAGACACAGAGATCGTCGTTGAAGGTGTCTAGGGCTATAACTTCGCGCTTGTTGCGAAGCCAGTCAGGCAACCTCCCAAGGCCGAGCAACAGAGGTTGTCTGTCTAAGATCACTTTGAGTTCAACGGAAACGGTGGCTTCGAAGCTCCATTTAGTGTTAGGGCGTTCGATGTGTTCACCTTGAAGGCGAAGCTCTTCTCGTTGTTGCAGCCAGCGTTTCGTCTCTGAGAGCTTAGAAAACCAGCGGCTGTTAACGTTGATGTACCAGAGGATGGTCTCGCCGTTTTCAATGTTTCGTAGTTTGTAACAAAACGAGAGGTTAACTTTGTGTCTTCTACGAACCTCTTGTTTGAGGCGGTTCATCATCTGGGGGACGAGGGGTTTTGTTAGTCCGTGGGTAAAGCGCCATTTTATTGTCCGCTGCACTCTCCGTGGCCGACCTTGTTGGTCCCGTTCACCCGGGGCATAAAGCTCAACAATCCGATTTGGGAGTTTGAAGTCCCCCAAACGTGGTCGGTCTAGGGGGTCAAACCCTGCAAGATTCTCGTTGTGGGGGGGCTTTACAAGGGGTTTTCTTTCTTGCACGTTAAGCCAGTCATTCAACTCCCGCTGACTGATGTCTCTGAATGCATTCTGTGCCCGCGCCATATACATAGGTTTATAAACGGAGACCAGCAAGGTCAGTTTATGCTAGGGGGCTACTCTGTTCAATTAGTAAAGCCAAAGCGCTTTAGTGTGCTTTCCAGTGGTTAAACCCGGTTATAGGGGGGGGGGGGGGGGGTTGCCCAAAATAAAGAGGCTGGGTGATTGAAACCACTTTCTGGCGGTTAAAACTGGTTATTAGTGGTTTAAGCTGGTTCTGGGGGTTAAATAAGCCTCGTGGAGTAAAACAAAAGACCAAGTAATATAAGGTGCGTCAGTCAAATACTCACTAAACAAAATAAGTCTCCATCGATAGTGATGAATGCCTATTTCCCCAATTAGTGATATAACCTGCAGGCCGACTGAAAGGAGGCCTGCAGGTTATATTAAAAATGGGGGAAATAGGCATTCATCACTATCGATGGAGCCTTATTTTGTTTAGTGGTATTTGACTGACGCACCTTATACTACTCAGAGAGTAACAATGAGACTTAGAATACAGCGCGCGCACCATCACATGTTCTCTGAGGGGTAAACGGCAAGTCTAAAACACCACTTTATCAAAATCTTGTCACTGGGTTGCATTTGGTGTTTCTTTAAAACTACAGAATCAGTACTGGTATAAATAATACTTTATTTTATCATTTAAATGATTGTAAAGAAAAATGCATTATCAGACAATTTCCGACAATATTTTTGGGACGCTCTGACCTTTTCTTGACCGTCAAGAGAAATTCTTGCTAAATCCCCCTTCCCCCCATTACAAAGTTGATTTCTGCGCTTAAAACTGGTTTTCTCCAAACAACTTTGTCCGAGGGGGAGGGGGAGGGGGGAGGGGGAGGGGGAGGGGGAGGGGATCGTTTCTACTAACCCTGTGGCCGAAATGTTTTATAATCCTTGAAGAAATATTTAAGTGGGCACTTTTATTGAAGTGTCCCAAAGACTTTTGTCGACGATTGTCTAAACTGGTCTTTTTAACTGAAGTGTCAATAAGTACGAATTATGATAAAAAATGAATCGATGATTGTTATTACTTACATTGTCTCGTTTTGAAAATGAGAAAAAGTTAGACTGGTGTATTTTCTTGGGGTGAGGTGGGGTGGTGGGGGGTGGAGTGGGGTTAAATTTGTTTGAAATAGCAGGTTTTCGTTTAGAGTGAAATAGAAGTAATAATTTTAACTTTTTAAAGTGACCTACATATTGTATGCAATGTAACGATGAAATTCAATCATTCTGTGTGAAGATGAGTCACCATTAACTAAAATATAGTCGAATATAATTGCAAGCAGGACACACATTGAGTTTACTAAAGGTACATCATGCTTTGCAATCTCCGATGCTCCTCTTATTTAGATTAAAGGTTCATCCATCGATACTGCTAATAGAGAAATGATGAATGTGCGCTGGCGGTTTTTTCATTTTTGGAAGCCAATTCATTCAACTGAACAGCAGAATATACCTCCATGTGGTCATTGTTTTGCCAAGCTTATCTTGGAACACAAGTGATATTGAGTTTATTTGCGTAAATGGATATGTTTGTTGTGAATGCCGCCGTGACACTACAGCGGGTAACAGTTCTCACTTGTATTTTGTGATTACTGAGCCTTTTAGTAGGCAATAACTGTAATCAAACTACGCATATCAATTTGAAATAGTAGCCTTTAATGCTTAATAACTTTATGAAGCTAAACCGTACAGGCTTTCCACCTTTTTAAACAGTTCTCACCACAGTTCGTTACTATAAATAAACTACTAACTCTTATTTCAATATTTTAGGTGAGAACTGTTGAAAAAAGGCCGTAAAGGCCAACAAAGATAGAAATATCATAAAAGTTAGTTCAGATATTCAAAATAGCTGTTAAAAGTGGTATAAGCAGTTCGCCACACACGTAAAATTGACGAAAATTAATCTAAAAACATACCGAGAAATGTTATAAGCGTGCGGTGAGAATTGTATGAATGTCAGTGCAAGAGACTTCCGGTTCCGCTTTGGAGTCTATATTCTATGGAATTGAGCTTTTTTTTTTCTAGAGCATTTAAAGCAGCATTACTTGTCTGACTTGGATCATTATCCATCATGAAAATTCTTTGCCCATTTCTCTTTGGACCGCAACGAGCAAAGCAAGCATTACAGAGAGTAACAATGAGACTTAGAATACAGCGCGCGCACCATCACATGTTCTCTGAGGGGTAAACGGCACGTCTAAAACACCACTTTATCAAAATCTTGTCACTGGGTTGCATTTGGTGTTTCTTTAAAACTACAGAATCAATACTGGTATAAATAATACTTTATTTTATCATTTAAATGATTGTAAAGAAAAATGCATTATCAGACAATCTCCGACAATATTTTTGGGACGCTCTAACCTTTTCTTGACCGTCAAGAGAAATTCTTGCTAAATCCCCCTTCCCCCCATTACAAAGTTGATTTCGGCGCTTAAAACTGGTTTTCTCCAAACAACTTTGTCCGAGAGGGGGAGGGGGGCAGGGGGGGGAGGGGATCGTTTCTACTAACCCTGTGACCGAAATGTTTTATAATCCTTGAAGAAATATTTAAGTGGGCACTTTTATTGAAGTGTCCCAAAGACTTTTGTCGACGATTGTAGCTCTCACTCAGGCTCCAGTCTTGGCATATCCAGATTTCGTCCATGAGTTTACCTTGGCAACAGATGCAAGTGATCATGGCCTCGGATATGTCCTGGGACAGGTACAGAACGGTCATGAGGTCGTCATCGCCTATGGAGGTAGGAAGCTCCTTCCCGCAGAGACGAATTATAGCGTCACTGAGCGTGAAGCCTTGTCCGTGGTAGCAGGGATTAAACATTTTCAGCACTATCTCTATGGAGTTCATTTCAAGGTATTCACAGACCACAGCGCAGTACGTTGGCTGATGTCCCTTAAGATGCCTTGTGGACGACTAGCTCGCTGGGTTCTCCTTCTACAGCAATACGACTTCGAGATCATCCACCGGGCAGGTGTCAGCAATGGCAACGCTGATGCTTTATCACGACGCACCTATGAGTCAATCGTGGCGGCACTTGATCACCCTGGAGTTCAAGTCGACCGAGTTCGCAACCTACAACGCCAGGACCACGCCTTTGACCCTGATGGTCTCTTGTGCCATATTTTGATCCCCGGAAACCGCCGAGCTCCGACGCCTAGATCTCAGTTGGTAGTTCCCACGGCCCTACGTCATGAAGTTCTACTCGAGATGCATGATAGCCCATTTTTCCGGACATCTAGGAGTGCACAAGACGTACGGCAAAGTTCGAGACAAGTACTTCTGGCCCCGTTTGTTTGCTGATGTCCAGCACTATGTGCTTAGTTGCGAATCCTGTGCAATGAAGAAAAGTCCTAAACAACGAACCACTGCTCCAGTGCTACCCATCCCAGTATCAGGACCCTGGGAACTAGTGGCGACCGATTGCTGTGGTCCATTTCCCGAATCAACTTCAGGAAATCGCTACGTAGTAGTCTTCACAGATTATTGCACCCGTTGGGTAGAAGCCTTTGCAGTACCAAATATCGAAGCCAAAACTATCGCTCAGCTCCTGGTCAATGAAATTATGGGTCGTCCCGGTGCTCCCCGAAAACTCCTTTCAGATAGAGGCGTCAATTTCCTCTCCAGCCCGGTACGTGAAGTTTGTTTCCTAATGAATACACACAAGGTTTTTATCACAAGCTACCACCCGCAATGTGATGGTCTTGTAGAGCGTTTTAATGGTACCATGGCCCTATGCATTTTCCATTATGTGGATAGCAAGCAAAAGAATTGAGACAGCAACCTCAACGCCATCCTGTTTGCCTTTCGCACCAGCCCCTTGGAGGTCACAGGAGAATCTCCTTTCTATGTAACGTATGGAAGAGATCCAGCGTATCCTGTCGATTGTTCTCTCCTAGTCCCCAGGGAGATGTCCGCCTCAGTAGCCGAACACAGAGCACGCGTGGTCGAGCACATCGAAACCGCCGGAAAATCGCGGCAGAAAATATCCAGCGCGCTCAACAAAGGATGAAGGATCTCCATGATCGTTTTGCAGAACCAACAAAGTTCCAACTGGGAGATCGTGTTTGGGTATATACTCCAAGGAACCGGAAGGGCGTAAGCCGGAAGTTGGCTCATTCATTTCATGGGCCTTATAGAATAGTGGAATTCTTATCGCCCGTACATTGTATTCTACGAGCCACCGATAACCGCCGTGTCTCCACTACAGTGCATGTTTCAAGGTTAAAACGTTTCACCGACCCTACAGATCGCCCAACTCGGGCCCCGCCCATTGAAGTCGACGAACCCTTCTTGGCTGACGCTGATTTGCCAAGTAACAGTTTAGCCGCCGACAATTTGGACCCAGTTCCCCCGACTCAGCCAACAACCAGAGAAGAAGGTGGCTCTCCCGCCCAAGACACGCCTAACAATGTTCCTGCGGATTCCAGTCCGTCTGCTCCACTGCCTTCAACGGACAGAAATGTTCCTAACGGCCGTTTAGAAAACCGGCCAGCCGTTTCCGTACAAGCTTCAGCATCCACTGTCGGTTCACCAGCACGCTCTCAGCCAGACAATGTTCCCTCGGTCTCAGACCCTGGGAATCAGAACACTGAAAAGGAAAGAACTGAACAAACTCCAGACGCGTCGACCATTTATCAAGCTGAAAAGATCGTGCGTCATCGCATTCGTGACGGAAAACCACAATTTCTTCTGAAGTGGTTAGGATTTCCAGACAGCTTTAACACGTGGGAACCTCGTGAAAATCTTCTAGATGAACGTCTCCTCAAAGAGTATTTCAGAAAGAATCCCCGAGCTAAACGCCTACTTAACGAAGATCCAGATTACAACCCTCGAGTTGCTTCGTTATCTATGGCTTGAGTTGTTGTTGGTTCTCATCCTTGCTCCGAGGGTTTTTCTCCGGGTACTCCGGTTTTCCTCCCTCCACAAAAACCAACATTTCCAAATTCCAATTCGATCCGGAATTCGAGGGCCACAGGTTTGTCAGTCAAGAGACTGTTAAGTGTTACCCTCGTTAAACAAAGTCGATTTATTTATTTATTTATTTATTTATGGCTATCAACGAAAATGGCACACGGACAGTGGCTTTCATATCCGCAGAAAATTTCGTGTCAGGTACAACCCCAGTAAGTCCACAGATTTCCCGCCAAAATATCCAGCAGATCAACGCCGCAAAGCGTCATGTACAGCATCCCGAAGCTCCCACCGAACCCGTCGGCGAAGCCTGGGACGAACCAGCTCAACCGCTGACCTGGCTAAAAGAACCCCTTCATGTTTTAACTCACAGGCCGTTTCCCGCCCATGAGTCGTGCCCAGTCCCTGAAATAGCGTCACCGCTGACCAAGATACAAACATGCGCCGAGGAGGTAGTTTCCAGTCCGTCCGTCTCGACGCGAACCCAGACCTCTTCCCAAGGTAAAATGAGTCCCTTTACTATAAGGACTTCATGGCCCCGTTGTTATGTTGTCATACTGTTATGTCTAAGTTGTCTGATCAGAGGGAACCACAATATGACCAATGCAAGTGGATTTGACGCCCTCGGCCGTGAAATCGGGTTTTATCCTAAAGCTATGATGCTGACAAAGAATCCCAAGGCAATGTTGTTCTATCAGGATACCACGGTTGTTAGTTTACACATGGATTTGAGCCTTCCTTCGCGATTTAACTCTCCCGATCTCAATCTCACCTGCGATCCGGTCTTAGGCAAATTTTATGATCGCGTACTTTATTCGCTTCGCTGAATTCGGCGTACAACTACACGTTTGTTCTCGATTCACGGCGTGACTGATCTTTTAGAATGTGATAGTTATCTTAGGCGTTTTTATGCTTATGTTTCTGGCGCTTCGTCGACTTTAAATTGCCCCAATCGCCATTATGCTAATTATTTGCATAGTTGTAAGCGCTGGGCATTTCAAGTGTGTCAAGTCCAAACGCCTAGTGAACGCGAATGGTTAAGAGAACGTCAGAAACGCTCTAGTTATTGGTGCCACGCAGGATTGGCTGGTATACCGCGGTTCTTTTACGAATTAGAGGGCGGAACATGCGAGTCCACGAGTGTCGTGAACTTACTTAAGGTCTTATACGAATTTTCTGCAACTATGTCCGATGCGCATAATTTAATGAAAACTCTAAATGGTAAAATAATCTATCTGGTTAAAACGACAGATATGGTTAATTCTAAGGTAACTCAAGTCATAAATTCTTTGCGCCTAATCTCCGGAGCGCTTTCCTCCTGGAAAGAACATGAAAATTCATTTATCAAACAGGAAAACTGCTATTTTAATATGCAACAAGAGTTCTTGTCCTTGTTTTCCATAGAAGTCAATAGAGCGTTAACGTCTTTGTTACGCCTAACGGAAGTTGATGATCTAGTCCGACAGTTAGCACATTTGACCAAACAAAGCCTTGTTGGTTTTGCAGACTTGCCGCGCTTTCTAACCGAGGAAATAACCTTAAAACTATCATCAGCGCCAACACTTGCCCCAGCCATTGATGCACTAAAAAGCGGTTTTTCCGTAATTATGAACCCCCTTGTGGATACCCAATTCCCTACGCCACGAAAATTGCAATTACATCTATTGTTTATGCTACCAGTTCTTAAGTCCACGGCAGACGTTTGCACAATGGAACAATTGATACCGATCAGTTATAGAAATAATGAGATTTGTTATGGTGGCACCATGCTACGTCAAGACCTTAGGTTATTAACTTGTGAGAACAAACGGTATATTCTTAAGGAAAATGAATTGGCTCATTGTTCACAGACCGCAGAAACCATTTTGTGCCCTCGTGATTTATTGGTCACAGTTGATTTGCCAGATTGGCTCGGATCTCAGTGGTCTCCAAATTCCAAACTAACTTATCAACATGCGCACCTTCCATTGCCAAACTGCAATAACGTACATAAATTGTGTCATATTGGAGGGCGCACGTACTTCGCTACGGATCAAACGACCTTATCAATCACGCGTCGCAACGGCACGTTTCTGCTTCCGATATTTCCGCTTCATGTTTACCATTTTCCCTGTGACTATTATTTTCATTCACAATCAACCGGTCTTACAAACTGCCCAAAACAATTGACTTTTCAATTTCCAGTGTTTTATAACGGCCAATTTCATTTCATCCCTTGGAAAACGCTTTCTACATACAACGAGACTTTATTACCAGATCCTCAATTCTCGATCCCGGAGTCGTTAAAGATTGATAACCAAACTCTTACTTCCCTCGATCGCGTTTATAACTCGCTTGACCAAGATTTTACGCGCCGTCTTTCTAATTTAAATTCAGATATTAAGTCGGTTAAGGAGGTGCCAGGCAACAACTTGTTCTCAGTTCTTGTGTATCTCTCAGTCACGTTCGCCAAAGGCAATCTTGTCATTATGATAATCATGTATCGTATTCTATTAAAAAAGGTTTCATCGCGCGGGGCTCGCGCTCTTCCTGTGGGTGTTGAGGTGATTCCTGTTTCGCAAAGTCGTTCCACTGGCACGTCTATTTGATTATCCCCCCCCCCGGCGACACGGGACATTGTTGTTTTATGTCAACAGCTTTTGTTATTCGTTTTTTGCTTAATTGCCGCAGTACCATGTTTGCTCAAAAGGCGTGTTTTAGTCTTTTCAAGGTCTCATTTTGTACGTGCTCAGCTGTTTTCGTTAAAAAAAAAAGAAAAAAAAACACGTTCACCATGCCGCAAATACGGCAATGTGTTCACAATCAACCATGTTGTTATTACCGGCATTTGATGTCATAGGTCATATACATTCTCGGGGTTAAGTTTCTCGTTGACCTCTTGACCTTCATCCTGTAATCGCAGGTTTTCTAAGGCGGTTGTTTTCCCTCCGCAGTCTGGGTTATACTTCTTCCCTTCCAGTTTTTGGTACTTTTCTGTCATACTACGTGCTTTTCGGTGAATCGTCTTCTGTTAAGGATCAAAAAAGGGTCACGCCTCTCGTAGGAGTCATCAGTATGACTCTTTTGAATGTCGTCTACCTTTATAATCCCGGCTTCACAGAAATAAGTGTTTCGTTTGCTCAGCTAACCAAATAAAACTTTGGTACTATTCATCCCGGCTTGGTGTTTCGTTTGCGCAGCTAACAAAATAAAACAAAACAATTAAAACAGATCACGGTTACGTTCCTCTTCGCTATTATAAAAGGCACTCCCTCATGCATTTTCTCTCAAACATATCAGAGTTAGATCGTTGTCGCACGACTCAGAACTTCACCCAACTACAATCAGACTTCAAGATGGCTTGCTTTTCTATAGTCGCAGAGATGGATGGTTTTTGCCATGGGGATGAACCCTTCTTTGTAAAGGCGTTGGTGTTAGCCTCATTGCCACAACGTTTTTACCAGTTAAGGCGCTTTGACTCCACTGAACTCCTGGCGCGGAGCCCAGCCGCTTTACAGACCTACCGATATCAAGCAACACTACACGGTTGGCTCCTCAATTCAGTGGGATTGCCACAATGTGCCGTAGATGTCGCGCTGCTCATCTTTCTTCAAGATACCCTCCTCAACCTTTTTGAGCAAGGTGCGCCCGTGCCGGGGATCGTGACGATCTGGACTAAAGGACTTCAAAAGGTGAATATCCTGAGAGAACTTGTTTTAGGACTCCCTAACCTCGCCGTACCAATTATCGTCCGGAATTTAGAAGATGTAGAGTGCCCACCCGCCTCCGCGCTGTTAGCAGACACGCCAGCTTCAACGGTGACGAAGGCCTTGTGTTTCACCGAATGGCTGGACGAAAACCAGCTGGGATAAACTGTATGATTACATCGTTGCTGATTACATCGTTGCTGATTACATCGTTGGTGATTACATCGACGATTATGTTCACAAGTCAGGAATAAACGCTGTTGGAACCAAGTCAGGTTTCTTGATTGCCTTTCTGTTGCGTACCAGTTCGTAGTTTGATCCCGTACCTACCGAGAGTGACAGCTCTCCCTTGCAAGCGAGTTGCATATTTGAGTTAGTTTTCCCCCGTTATCCAGCGCCGATTACCCTAAAGCCTTTCCTTAGTCCGGAGTGGTAAAACCATCCGTCACAAAAATTCTCAGAAGTGAATGGGTTAACCTTGTACTAATATATATAGATAGCCCAAGCCTAACAGCGTCGCACTTTGAACAAGCTTAACTAAGGTGAAACTTAACTAAGGTGAAAGGTTGGAAGCACAAGAATTAAGATTGACGAACGAAATTTCATGACATACACCTATTACAACTTGGCTTATTCATGTATTCCTATCAAAACCGTACTCTTCCTTTAAAATTTTATTGTAAATTTACCTTACAGAGACAAATTCATTCATATAATACGAGGAATTCCCACGCTTTTCGTCTACCTTTCTGTCGGACTAATATCAAACAATTTTCCGTTTTTTACCAAGGACCCAAATTTTACAACTCCTTATCTAATGAGATCGTGAACTCGTCCTCCCCTGCCTCCTTTAAAAAAGCAATTAAGACGTTTATTTGAAAAAAATATTAGTAATCTTATATAAATGTGCAAAATTAATCTTTTTGAGTTTTCCTTTTCATTTTGTAACTTTCCATTTATTTTGTAATAATGTATCCGTCGTCGTGTTCTTATTTTGTTAATGTCATCTTATACAAAACTAAAGCTGAGGAGGCCTAATTAACATAAGCTTCATAGTTTCTTTTAGGCCTCCTCCCCATTGTTACCTCTATTCTTCTTATATTAATGTGTTATTGTAGTATGGAAATAAAAAATAAATAAATAAATAAACGGGCTATTTTCAATTTTAGCAATTCTCAAAAACAGTATTACGCGACCGTCTGCACAGTACATTTTTATGGATCGTACAAAAGTTCACAAAAACAACTTTTCTCTGTCTAGAATAACTAGTACCACTAGTTTCCGAATAAAATACAGTTTATGTTTGTCAAAAATTGCCCGAGAAACTGATTTGAAAATCAAAAATTGCAAAAATATACAAACATATTTGCATAAGGCGATGCGAGTGAAGATAGAACTGTACTATAAAATCAAAGTCTTGTTTTGTTTACATAAAATCGCTTTTCAATCTATCTAATGAATGAACAAACACATAAAAATGGACAACACAATCTTCTTTCGAAAAAAATTATTGAAATCTCTATTAGTTTACGTTTAAAAGCAAAACGCGTACCATTTAATTATAGCTCATCGAGTTCAAGCTTTCTTCGATGAAATTCAAGAGATCGATACAACTGAGCACGTTTTAAAATCAATTCTCCAGAACTAACAATAACACTAATAAAAAGTCACTCACAGATTGATATCAACATAAATTCTCATCGAAAACTGTAATCTGTTTTACCTTTAAGTCCCTCGCTTGCTTGGAAATTCAAATCTCCGCTTCTGGTTCTGAAATCCGTAGAAAACAAACATCTCCCGCATTGATAAAAACGTAATACATGAAGTTCCTCGAAGCAAGATTTTATCCCCTGAAAGCTCGTCTTTTTCCACTAAAGCGGCTTCTGAGTATACCTTAATTAGTATCCCTGTCTTGAGTAGCAAACCGCGAAAAAATGCAGGAAAATAACGACTTTAATTTAAACCGTTTTCTCCGCTCAGTAAACACAGCAAAACATCAAAGTGTTGCTGACGTGACATTCGGCCGTGTAACCGCGCGAAAAAAAGCCTGGCTTTGGTTTCAACATGACGTCGTACGCGCATGTTTTGCGAAGTCATACGCGCCCGCGAGTTAGCCCTGCGCGACGGAGCCCGGTCCTGCGGTCCGGTCCTGTGTGTGGTCCGGTCCTGTGTGACGGCGGAGGGCACACGCGTGCCCGCGAAACATTCCGCTAGCCATGACCATGAAAAATGACGGCATAGGTTCTATGAGTATGGGGCAGCGCAGCCAGGCCTTCGGCTTGGCAAGTGCTCCGCTAAAATGTGAATTCTTCCCTTCCACTTGGTATGAAGGTATCATCACCCCTATTTACAAGTCAGGAGACAAATCAGATCCATCGAATTACAGAGGAATTTGTAATATATATATATAGATAGCCCAAGCCTAACAGCGTCGCACTTTGAACAAGCTTAACTAAGGTGAAAGGTTGTAAGCACAAGAATTAAGATTGACGAACGGGCCATTTTCAATTTTAGCAATTCTCAAAAACAGTGTTACGCGACCGTCTGCACAGTACATTTTTATAGACCGTACAAAAGTTCACAAAAACAACTTTTCTCTGTCTAGAATAACTAGTACCACTACTTTCCGAATAAAATACAGTTTTTGTTTGTCAAAAATTGCTCGAGAAACTGATTTGAAAATCAAAAATTGCAAAAATACACAAACATATTTGCATAAGGCGATGCGAGTGAAGATAGAACTGTACTATAAAATCAGTCTTGTTTTGTTTATATAAAATCGCTTTTAAATCTATCTAATGAATGAACAAACACATAAAAATGGACAACACAATCTTCTTTCGAAAAAATTTATTGAAATCTCCATTTAAGCTTAATTATAGCTCATCGAGTTCAAGCTTTCTTCGATGAAATTCAAGAGATCGATACAACTGAATTTAAGCACGTTTTAAAATCAATTCTTCAAAACTAACAATAACATCAATAAAAAGTCACTCACAGATTGATATCAACATAAATTCTCATCGAAAACTGTAATCTGTTTTACCTTTAGTCCCTCGCTTGCTTGGAAATTCAAATCTGAAATCCGTAGAACACAAACATCTCCCGCATTGACAAAAACGTAATACATGAAGTTCCTCGAAACAAGATTTTATCCCTGAAAGCTCGTCTTTTTCCACTAAAGCGGCTTCTGAGTATCCCTTAATTAGTATCCTTGTCTTGAGTAGCAAACCGCGAAATATTCAGGGAAATAACGCCTTTGATTTAAACGGTTTTCTCCGCTTAGTAAATTCACAGTAAAACATCAAAGTGTTTTTGTACCTGACGTGACATTCGGCCGTGTAACCGCGCGAAAAACAAAGCCTCGCTTTGGTTTCAACATGACGTCGTACGCGCATGTTTTGCGATGTCATACGCGCCCGCGAGCTAGTCCTGCGCGAAGGCAAGCTAGTCCTGCGCGACGGCGGAGGGCGGAGGACGGCGGGCACACGCGCGCCCGCGAAACATTCCGCTAGCCATGACCATGAAAAATGAAGGGCATAGGTTCTATGAGTATGGAGCTGCGCAGCCAGGCCTTCGGCCTGGCAAGTGCTCCGCTATTAACAGTTGTCTTGGAAAATTATTCACCTCTGTACTTAACATCAGATTACAAAACTATTTAATGAAAGAAAACATCGTACATCGCGCCCAAATTGGATTTCTACCAAACCATCGCACGTCTGATCACATCTTTACTCTTCGAACATTAATCGATAAACATGTAACACATACCACTAAAGGCAAATTATTCACTTGCTTTATTGACATTAAAAAAGCTTTTGATTCAATTTGGCACGATGGCGTATGTTATAAATTATTGAAAAACAAGATTGGAGCAAAATTTTACGACTTAATTAAAAATCTTTATTCAAAATCAAAATGTTCTGTTAAATCTAGCCATCAAAGAACAGAATTTTTTGACTACGCAAATGGTGTTAGACAGGGTTGTATTCTCACTGCTAAAATTCCCGCGAGACTGGCCCGCGCGGAATTTTTTCCGACTCCAGACGCCTTCTGTGAATAGAACTCATTACCCGGTAACCCTCCAGGGATCTCGCTTGCCTATTTAAGTAATTTATTCTGTTTTATCTGTCTCTTTCGCCAAGTTACGCGGTCTGTCTCGCATTTTAGGATATTTTAGTGTTATTTCCAACGTCGCCGAAGCCTTTTTCCTTTTCCATGGCTGCCCCGGTTGAACCTGATCCCGCGGCCTTGGCCGTTCTTCAAGGCGAACAACCTCCACCACGGCCTCCTCAGCCGAAGCTCACCAAATCCCTGTCGCGCAAGGTCCCGAACACGCTGATGTACGAGATCACGAGGTATTTTCGGTCCGCTCTTTCTTTGCCCTTTTGTAGTTTATTAGGATCTTTTCCCTTCGCGGCTAGTGTTCGCTTCTGTTTTGTCTTGCCGCTCCCTGTTCTTCGGTTTTGCTCTCGCGTCTTATTATTTTGTCTCGCCGGTTTGGCCGCTTAGTTCCTAGCCAGCGCCGGTCAACCCTTGGGTTCGTCATTAGTTTTTTCCCCTAGTTGTCCATTTAGCACATTTTGTTTCTCCCGCTCGCCGTCCATGTTAGTTGTTGCTAGCCTTTACCGTTGGCGGCCTGACGCGCAGTCTGGCTGCTTCTTTTGCCTTTTTCTATTTCCGTTTTTAGTTTCATGCGCTTAGCTCTTGCGTTATAGGTTTGGCCTTTTTGTTAGCTGCCCACGTGCTTGGTGTTTTTAGTCGCTTTTGTGTTCATATTGAAGTTATAGCCATGCGTGGTGTGTTAGTTTGTTCCTGTGTCGGGCGTTAGTTGCTCGTGTGTCGTATTTCATAGTTGCTCGTGTTTCGAACGCGCGCGTTCCCTCGTGCGTTTGGGTCTAACGGCTACCCAGCTGTTGCGTTCAAGGATTTGTGCTTGTGTCGTGCGTGTTTACTGCTCGTGTGTTGAGCGTTTAAGTTTGCTCGTACGCCGAGCGTTTTAGCTCCTCGTGTGTTTAGCGCTAGTTTCGCTCGCCTGTCGGGTGTTATAGCTCCTCGTGTGCGATCGTAACAGTTGCTCGTGCGCCTAGCGTTAACGTTTGTTCGTGTGTCGAGCGGGAAAAGTTTGCTCGTGTGTCGAGCGAGAAGAGTTTGCTTGTGTGTCGAGCGAGGAAGTTTGCTCGTGTGTCGAGCGAGAAACGTTTGCTCGTGTGTCGAGCGAGAAAAGTTTGCTCGTGTGTCGAGCGGGAAAAGTTTGCTCGTGTGTCGAGCGGGAAAAGTTTGCTCGTGTGTCGAGCGGGAAAAGTTTGCTCGTGTGTCGAGCGAGAAAAGTTTGCTCGTGTGTCGAGCGAGAAGAGTTTGCTCGTGTGTCGAGCGAGAAGAGTTTGCTCGTGTGTCGAGCGAGAAGAGTTTGCTCGTGTGTCGAGCGAGAAGAGTTTGCTCGTGTGTCGAGCGAGAAAAGTTGGCTCGTGTGTCGAGCGGGAAAATTTTGCTCGTGTGTCGAGCGAGGGATGTTTGCTCGTGTGTCGAGCAAGGAGTTTTTGCTCTTGTGTTGGGCGTTAACGTTCGCTCGTTTGTCGAGCGTAAGGGTTCCTCTTATGTCGAGGGTGAAAGTCCGCTCGTCTGTCGAGCGTTACACTGCCTCGGGTGCCGAGCGTTTGGGTTTGCTCGTGTGTCGAGCGAGAGAGTTTGCGCGTGCAAGCGTTTGTGCTGCTCTTCTGTGTTCGTATGGATGTTTTTGTCTTTTTATATCGCCTTTTTAGGCACTTTAGCGTGTCTTTCCGGTTTGTTTATCGCCCTGTTTTTACCCCGGGTCCACGTTTCCCATCCCTGGGTGCTCCCTCCGTCCCTCACCCTCCTCCTTGCCGCGACCAGAAGGGTAATCTTAATGACGCCCTATAACCAGTCTTAGGACGGTTTCCTTGTCCGGCTTGGCTGGCGGGTGATTTTCCCTCCGGGTTTGGGGTTCCTTCTCTTTTCCTTATTGTCAGTTTTTCTTTGTCTTTACCTCAGGATTGTTCCCCGGCCCCGTTTACCTTGGCTCTTTAGCAAGCTAAGCCCACCCTCGACCTATGCAATGCTGCGATTGGGAGGGAAATCCCGTTAGCTGGGCCGGACCACTGCCTCCTGTGATGTGTGCCCTTCCCCGGGATTTAGTTAGATGCTTAGAGCTTTTCTCTGGCTCCCTTTCTTGGGTGTCTCTGAGTTTTGGAGGGATGTTCATTAAAGTCGTTTGTGTGGACTTTTCTGTTGTTTTCGTCTGCTGTTTTTCGACTTAGGGTCTTTGCTAAATTTTGGCTCCCATATCTTATTCCGCGTGGGCAGTGAGTGGCTGTTTTGGCAGTGAGAATGGTTTACTATCCTTTCGACAATGCTTTTCAACCTTTATCTAAAAGAAATCCCTACTCTCCTTGACGCAGAAAATACAGATCCAGTATTATTACATGATGGCTCACACCTCAATTGCCTCCTTCATGCTGATGATTTAGTTTTGATTTCTCACACAGCCACAGGACTACAAACAACATTAAATATACTAGCAAAGTTTTGTTCTGACTGGTTGCTAAATATAAATCCCAAGAAAACGAAAGTTCTTACTTTCCAAAAGAAACTTAGAAAATCTACTTGAGATAAACAACACTTGTTAGAAATTGTTAGTAATTATACTTATCTTGGTGTCAATTGTTCAACAAATGGAAATTTCAGAGATCACAAAATAAATTTAAAGGAGAAAACTAGAAGATCTATATTCACAACACGCCGTTACCTAGACTTCTCAAAATTACCAGTTGATATCGTTAACAAAATATTTGATTCTCTGTTTCTTCCTATTCTCATGTATGGTTCATGTATGGTTCAGAAGTTTGGGGAATTTATGATAAAATTAATTATAATTTATGGAAAAAAAGACATAATTGAACGAACGCATTTACTTTTCAAAACTTTTCTTAGGAGTCAATAAACAATGCCCAAATGTAGCATGCAGAAATGAACTCAGCAGATTCAGTATCATTAAAAGGAAAAATCGACATAAATATCATTAAATTTTGGTTACACTTGGAGAATTCACCAGAGGATAATATTGCCAAACAATGCCTCTACCTGTCTAAAGAAATGGCAGGAAAAAATCAATTGAGCTTAATGCAAAAAGTTGAATCTTTATGTAAAGCTTCGAATCTAAATATTTCCACTTTAGGTATTAAAAATTCAAATACCTTTATTACGCGTATTCAATTAACTGTTAACAGAACTTCAGTTGGTCATCAACAACATTTGTTAAATTTAAATAAATTTAAATCAATTTTTCACTTTGCTCAATCTCAATCTATTTTCAAATGGAAACAAAAATTGAAAGTGATATCAATTTATGTTTGCAAAGGTGAGTTGACCTAACGTTAACGATATACCCTTTTCGATTTATTTCTTGCATAAAAATGGCCAAATGGTATTAGATAAAACAATTTTCCAATAAACATTTTAGAAAATCCAAAACGGACATCGATTTTCAATTTTTGATTTAAATAAAAAAAATTAATGGGCGAATGACCCACGGACCCTTATTCTCGGCTACTTCCTTTACCTCAATACAAGCATTATTATTTCGCGTCAATAATGCTTAGTTAATGAATTTCATTTACATTACTGATCTGTACGTACATAAATCATCAACCGAGACAGTCTAGTTTTTACCAAAGTGTAATTTGTTAATCCATATTTTGATTCCCTATATATAGGGCATCTTAAAAAGTTCTCATATACACACCCTTCTATCCGTCTCTGCACAGCAGATAATCCGTTAGAAATAATCCGTTTCAATCACACAATCCCTTTTTTAAAGTTTAGTAAACTCGGATTTCAAATCATGGAATCATTGTCGTGTTGTAGACAGGCTTTCAAACTGAGAAGGAAATGTCGGTGTCAGATGTTAGTATAATCATCAGAGATGAAATATAATCAATGGCTCTTATTCAGTCTTACTATCAAGGTCTTCCAGGTTCTTTCACTAAGACCACTACATTATATTTTGAGCGCACAAACGGATTTTCAAGTATAGGTTTAGCTAAAAATCGTCAGAGAAACTCAGTTACAATGAGTTATGTCTCTTATTGTTTACTGATATACTAGGTAAGTAACTTGAAATTTAAGGAATAAAGTATAGATCTTTCTCAAACAATCACCCAAAAGTCTTGAAAAGGCAACGTTGGCGCAAAATAATTATAATTCATACAAGGAAATCAGATAAGAGACGCGGTGTCTGTTTTTGGCATACAGAGTACAATCATCAGAGATGAAATATAATCAATGGCTCTTATTCAGTCTTGCTATCAAGGCCTTCCAGATTCTTTCACAGAGACTACTACATTATATTTTAAGCACACAAACGGATTTTCAAGTTTAGGTTTAGGTAAAAATCGTCAAAGAAACTGAGTTACAATTAGTTATGTCTCTTATTGTTTACTGATATACTAGGTAAGTAATTTGAAATTTAAGGAATAAAGTATAGATCTTTCTCAAACAATCATCCCAACGTCATGAAAAGGCAACGTTGGCGCAAAATAATTCATACAAGGAAATAAGATAAGAGACGCGGTGTCTGATTTGGCATCAGAGATGAAATATATAGTTTATCGTATTCAGTAGTTTTACAGTTATTATATACATTTTTTTAAAAGAGGTTTTATTGTAATTTGATGCTGAAAAGCCCTGAGGGGAGTATTAATAAAAATAACAATAAAAAAAATCAATGCCTCTTATTCAGTCTTGCTATCAAGGCCTTCCAGGTTCCTTCACTGAGACCACTACATTATATTTTGAGCACACAAATGGATTTTAAAGTTTAGGTTTAGCTAAAAATCGGCAAAGAAACTGAGTTACAATAAGTTATGTCTCTTATTGTTTACTGATATACTAAGTAAGTAATTGGAAATTTAAGGAATAATGTATAGATCTTTCTCAAACAATCACCCAAACGTCAAGAAAAAGGAACGTTGGCGCAAAATAATCCATACAAGGAAATCAGATACGACGATAATTAAAACCACTCGAACATGCTTTGTAATTTGATATCAGAGTCAAATATGCAACCCTAAGAAGAATCATACATGTTCATGTTTGGAAGTTAAAATTTACGTTTTGAAGTCTAGTATTTGAAAAGTAAAAGTAGAATTTATAAGTGCTGAATGTATAAGAACAACTTTTATAAAATTGCCTCCTTTTCTTATTCGTCTTGAATAAACGAACACGAAAAATTGCTATAGCTTCCTGCAGGTAAATTCTAATTGATCTTCATATGCATTGCATTAATTATCCGTCTTTACATGCCTTTGATTTAGCACGATGTTATTGGGTATCTTCGAGAGACTGACAACAGCACTCAGTTTTGGCGCTCAGAAATATTCCAATCAAAATCCCAAGGGGCTACAGTGCACGAAAAACACCACTAATCCGAGGTGTTATGAAAATCAAAATTGAGACAACAGCGCCTGTTCGTGAATTAAAAAGTCAAAGCCCGTTCATAAACCGGACAGTGTAAAACGCAGACTGCAGACCGGGGGTAAAATGCAGACTGAGGGTAAAATGCAGTGGAAAATAGCGAGTTTGGACTAGGTCTAGGATAGGGTAGGGTTTTTTGGTGTTTAGTCTAGAATAGGGTTACAAAATGCAGCTAAAATGGTCTAGTATTGGTATAGGCTAGTGTGTAGTCTGCATTTTACCCCCGTTCTGCAGTCTGCGTTTTACACTGACCGTTTATAAACTACAAAGTTGAAACTGTCCTTGTCTAGCTAATATGAGCACTTCGTAACTCTGAAATCTTGAAACGGGTGGCTTGAGAATAAAACAGTTTCTCATTAGTCGCCATGAAAACTTGACGTTAACTTGGAAATTATCATTTGAATGACAAGATCACAACTTCAGAACAAAGAAACATGTCTCTCGAACACTACCATTTAAATTTTACAAACAACAGAGATCAAGTTTGAAAAACTGTTAGGCAAATCAGTGTTGAAAAATCGCAGTTGCTATCCGTTGTAATATTCAATTTCGTCCTTCCGCGCCTTCCTTCGTATTTTGCCATGCCGAAAAGTGTTCCTTCAGGGTTGTGAGCAGTTATTTAAGAGCCAATGTCTGTAAATATCGAGAATGCCGCGTCACTCGTGAAATTTCTAATTTCTTTATAATTTGCCCAAAGAACTTCTATAGCAAGTTATTTTCGAAAATACTACTCAAAGGTTGAGAAGCGCTTGAGTTTGAACGAAATCGAGGAAAGTCTGAAAAACGTTATTTTGGTGTTAAATCCATGCCGAAAATAAAGCGAAATGATGCATTTTCTTCTCGCTCGTACAGACAAACGTGACAAGATGTATCGATGTACTTTAGCTGATTCATAACACATCTCTTGATCTTTCTAAAACACCCAATATATTTGGGAAAGATGCTATTATTATAATATTTTTGGCCTTTACAAATTCCCTACTTGTAGCGCTTGAGCGAGAGGTCGAATTTAGGCAAACTTTTATATCAGCGAAAACCCGCTGTTACGTTGATTTTAGCGGAGCACTTGCCAGGCCGAAGGCCTGGCTGCGCAGCTCCATACTCATAGAACCTGTGCCGTGATTTTTCATGGTCATGGCTAGCGGAATGTTTCGCGGGCGCGTGTGTGCCCGCCCGCCGTGTTGGACAACATCCGGGATCTTAGCAATTTTGTTTTTCGCGCGGCCACACAGCCGTGAGCTCAGTAAACACTTTAGTTGTTTTCTTGTGTCTAGCGGAGAATTAAACTCGTTATTTTCCTGCATTTTTTCGCGGTTTGCTACTCAAGACAGGGATACTAATTAAGGTATACTCAGAAGCCGCTTTAGTGGAAAAAGACGAGCTTTCAGGGATAAAATCTTGCTTCGAGGAACTTCATGCATTACGTTTTTATCAATGCGGGAGATGTTTGTTTTCTACGGATTTCAGAACCAGAAGCGGATATTTGAATTTCCAAGCAAGCGAGGAACTTAAAAGTAAAACAGATTACAGTTTTCGATGAGAATTTATGTTGATATCAATCTGTGAGTGACTTTTTATTAGTGTTATTGTTAGTTTTGGAGAATTGATTTTAAAACGTGCCTAAATTTAGTTGTATCGATCTCTTGAATTTCATCGAAGAAAGCTTGAACTCGATGAGCTATAATTAAATGGTACGCGTTTTGCTTTTAAACGTAAACTAATGGAGATTTCAATATTTTTTTTTCGAAAGAAGATTGTGTTGTCCATTTTTATGTGTTTGTTCATTCATTAGATAGATTGAAAAGCGATTATATGTAAACAAAACAGTTCTATAGTACAGTTCTATCTTCACTCGCATCGCCTTATGCAAATATGTATGTGTATTTTTGCAATTTTTGAATTTCAAATCAGTTTCTCGGGCAATTTTTGACAAACATAAACTGTATTTTATTCGGAAACTAGTGGTACTATTTATTCTAGACAGAGAAAAGTTGTTTTTGTAAACTTTTGTACGGTCTATAAAAATGTACTGTGCAGACGGTCGCGTAATACTGTTTTTGAGAATTGCTAAAATTGAAAATAGCCCGTTCGTCAATCTTAATTCTTGTGCTTCCAACCTTTCACCTAAGTTAAGTTTAACCTTAGTTAAGCTTGTTCAAAGTGCGACGCTGTTAGGCTTGGGCTATGTATATATATTAAAGTTCAAACTGATATATTCTTAAAGCACAACCTTTATATTCTACTGTGTAAAAATTTCTAACGCGGCCCGATAAAATTATCCCGTTGAGAAACGGAAACGTGAAGTGTATTTTGACACAACGAACATCCGTGAGACAAAGAAACGACTTCACTGCTCCGAACACGACAACTTTTATCAAGGATGAAAATCTGTGATAGGAAAACCTTTTTGCCAAAGAAAAAACTCTTTTTGTAAAGATACAAAGCGGTAATGTACTTTAGTCCAAAATATTATTTCTTATACAGGAAAAAAAGACATAACAGTAATACAATGCTGACCCCCAGGTCATGTATAGGGAAAGCAAGTGCATGCGGCGCAAAGTACTTCATTAGTCAATATTTTGCTCAAGGTGAAAAGTTCATGGAGCTCTGTTCTCGCTAGCCATAATTTTAACCCATATTCTTAAGTTATATCGGGATTATAATTTTCAACAGGTGGCCCATAGTGTAACGCCAACAAAAATAAACATAACCAAGATTTGAGCAAAGAAATGTGGCAATAACATTTTGTACATACGGGGCCCTGTATTATATCAGGCATTGTTATATGGCTGGAGTTTTTCTCAATATAACGCGCGCGTTGATTGGTTGATTCATGGTCACATGACATCTAACAAACAAACTGTTTCCCGCCAATTGTGCTAAGCGGGAAACATTTGCGAAAGCGGGCAACAATTTTGACGTCAGAGGGTAACATTGCACTGTTGCCCGCTAGCACACGTGATCAGACCGTGACAAAAGGTGGCATGATTATGATGGATCGAGTGCTCGGCGCGTTCTTCAAACTGTCTTGTGTTGTGTTTTTTTTGTGTTGCTATATAACAAATCACTTAATGACTGATCTCGAGGGAAACAGTGAATTTTGTTTCCCTCGAATCTCGATGTTTCCCTCGACTTTGTCTCGGGAAACGTCGAGATTCTCTGGAAACAAAATTCACTGTTTCCCTCGGCACCAGTCATTAAGTGTTTATTGTTGAAACAGTGTGGGAACACGAACAAAAAAGAATTCAATCTTACCCGTATGTTTGCAATGGACGTCCTTTGTACACTGCCGGATTGCCACACACTCCGTGTCGTCCCGGCCGTATTTTCCGAACTAGGACCGCGCGCATTCACCTGATTCACCGCAAACGAAGGCATTCCACGCCGGGTCAGCTGTCGGCAATTTTTAGTCACGCCAATGGCGCAAAAGATGGCGGCCTGGCCGTTGTTATTTCTGGTAGACCTGGGAACTAGTTAACGGCAGTATATAAAGCGCTCGATTTGCATCCCGGGAAAGCGCGGGCTGAATGAAAACCGAACTGCTGCGAAAGCGCGAGAAACAAGGTTCATTTTGGTACCAAAATCAACGGGAAAAGTTAAATATGTGATTTTTCCTTCGTCTTCACTTTAGCCTCTTAATGGCGCAAGAAGGAACCGGCCTGAAAATGGCTAACTTCAGCTTCAAAAGGCTTTTTCGTTCTTCTGAACACAGAGTCGAGTGCTGCAATCTTTGAAACTTCAAACCTTCGGTAAGAATCCTATGTTTTTTGTTTTGGTGATTTCACTTTAGTTTTACAGAAATATTGCTTTTCTTATGGGTGTTTTGTATGAGATTCTCGTACGAATCGGCTGGTACTCAAAGGACTAATGCTTATTTTCTGAATCTTCAACACCAGTGATCGCACCCTGGATCCAGAGGTCCGTTCTCTGAATATCATGAGTGAAGTTAACCGCATAAACGGTTAGAATAAGCTCGCGAGACGGACCTCTGGTCACTCGAATATACAACCTCATTTCCATGCGAGGATCTAGTTCAGAATCTGAACTAGGTCGCTGATTGGTTACTCCTACTTGTTTCAGACTCTCCCGGGAGTTAATGATGCAACAGCAACTTCGATTGGCTGGACCAAAACATAAGCTGTAAGCCCTGAGGGAGAGATCCTACAGATGGACTTAAACTACTTCACTCTGAGAATTAAAGGTTAAACTAAAAACTATAATGTTAACATTGGCCGGTTCGTAAAAAAAAATCAAAGGGTCTCTTCACCTCAGTAGCTCGGGCGTGCCACCTGTAAGCCCTGAGGGAGAGGAGATCCTACAGATTGACTTAAACTACTTCACTCTGAGAATTAAAGGTTAAACTGAAAACTATAATTTTAACATTGGCCGGTTCATAAAAAAAATCAAAGGCTCTCTTCACCTCAGGAGCTCGGGCGTACCACCTGTAAGCCCTGAGGGAGAGGAGATCCTACAGATTGACTTAAACTACTTCACTCTGACAATTAAACGTTAAACTGAAAACTATAACTTTAACATTGGCCGGTTCATAAAAAGATCAAAGGCTCTCTTCACCTCAGGAGCTCGGGTGTAAGCCCTGAAGGAGAGGAGATACTACAGATTGACTTAAACTACTTCACTCTGAGAATTAAAGGTTAAACTGAAAACTATAATTTACTGCTGTCTTAAATGGATCTTATCACCTCAGGAGCTTGGTCTTCCCGCCTGTAAGTTCACATAATGGAGTAGAGACCTTTAAGACTTGTTTTTTAAAAAAAAATTCCTAGTCTGCAAACTTCGTTACCATTAGTTAGTCTACTTCCACGAATGGGTTCTAATCTCCTGATCACGCCATAAGCTCAAGCACGCCGATTGAAAGCCAAATGAGCTAAATATAATATATATACATAGCCCAAGCCTAACAGCGTCGCACTTTGAACAAGCTTAACTAAGGTGAAACTTAACTAAGGTGAAAGGTTGGAAGCACAAGAATTAAGATTGACGAACGGGCTATTTTCAATTTTCAAAACAGTATTACGCGACCGTCTGCACAGTACATTTTTATAGACCGTACAAAAGTTCACAAAAACAACTTTTCTCTGTCTAGAATAACTAGTACTACTAGTTTCCGAATAAAATACAGTTTATGTTTGTAAAGATACGAGTCGAGAGCGAACTACACTTCAGAGCACGACTGCAAACTCAGCACACTTTATTACAAGAAAACTACAAGAATGAATAAATTTCACAAGCACATGGAATATATAACTATATGATAACTGCGCATGTGCGGAGAAGCTGGAGACCGGAAGCGGAAGTCCAGCTACAAAACCTAAACTATGACATCTCTCTCTTTCTGGAGAAAAGATCATGGCAGAAAGTTCTACATAATCACTGAATGCTAAATTCCTACTTGACAACACTATATAATTATTGTTAGCTAAAGAAAGAGAACAATGTTCAATGTCCAAGGGTTCACATAGGTGAATTCCAGTTCACAGATTCAGCCTGTCTGGTGGTTTCACAATTCTGCTAGATCGGCGAAGCGTGTTGCTTGGTGGGATACAGGGGCTACTGATAGATGGGCCTGCATGCTTGGACTCGGGGCCGCTGGGTACAGGTTCTGGTGAAGGGAGAGGATCCCTCGTTTAGGTGTCTGGCACATCACCCGTCGTTGAGGTATCTGGCACATCAACCGAGGCTTGAATCTTACTAGTTGGGCGGATGTGTCGCCGGTTACGGGTGAGGGTAGAACCACTTTGCATGTCAACAACATATGAGCGAGGATACGCCGCTGCATCTTTGATTACATCTGGCTCCCATGTTTTGCTTAATGGATCACAAACGCGCACTGGGTTACCCGGATAAACTGGTGGAAGCGACTTTGCTGATCTGTCGTAATACATCTTCTGTTGGTCTTGCTTCATCTGAAGCCTGACATTTATATCTCCGTCCGCAACAGGGTGCAACTTCAGGTTAGGGAAGGAAGGAAGGTTGGTCTGGTATACCCTTGAATTCAAAAGCTCAGCAGGTGATGGAAGATGGTGACCAAGACGTGTCGTCCGCAGACACAACATGGCTAAGTGGGGGTCTGTACCTGACTCCTTGCACTTCTGCATAAGGTTCTTGACCGTTTGCACATTTCGCTCAATGAAGCCATTTGCCTGAGGGTAGTATGGGCTCGTGGTTGTGTGGGTGAATCCGTACTGCCGGCTGAAGTCTTGGAATGCAGCAGAAGTGAACTGTGTATCGTTGCCTGTTACAACCTTGCTGGGGATTCCCTGCTCCTCGAAGATTGATTTCAGATGAGCAATGGTGGTGTTTGACTGGATATTATTCAGTTTTCGGACAAGAGGAAACTTGCTATAATAATCACAGACAAGCAGGTATGCAGAATTATTCCAAAAGAATAAGTCGGAACCGACGGTGTGCCAAGGCCGCTGCGGAACATCATGTGGATGAAGAGGCTCTTTCACGTTTGCACTCTGGTGGCGCTGACATGGGGCACATCCTTTAACCATCTCGTCGATATCTGCATTGATACTTGCCCAAAAGACGGATCTCTTCGCCCTCAATTTGCATTTTTCGGCGCCCTGGTGGGCATAATGTAGCTGCTCAAGCACCACTGGCTGAAGGGTCTTGGGAACAACAATTCGTGTCCCTTTGAGTACCAGTCCATCATCAACGGTGAGTTCGTCTCTGTAATTCCAGTAGGGGTGCAGATGAGACGGGCACTCAGCTCTCTTGTCCGGCCAACCCTGCATAATTCGTGTTCGCAAGGAGCTCAGTACGATGCCTTTGGCAGTTTCATCTCTGATCTCACTGATCCTGGTTGGGCTTGCGTTAAGGTGCAGGTGCAGTTCATGCACTTGTACGTCAATGCCTGCGATTGTGCCGCCTACACATGGGCTGATTCGCGACAGGGCGTCGGCCAGTGGTATCTTCTTTCCGGGAACATATCGTATTTCCGCAACGTACTTCTGTATACGGAGCATCATCCGGGAAATGCGTGGTGGGGCACTAGACAAATGCTTCTTAAATATCGCCTCTAGCGGTTTATGGTCAGTTTCTACAATAACATGCCGGCCATAGGCATAGTAGTGTAGCTTCTCCAGGCCGTGAACCACAGCAAGCATCTCTCTCTCGATGTTCGAATATCGGGTTTCAGTTTCCGTTAACAGTTTGCTTCTGTACTCAACAGGGCCTTTATCCTGGATCAAGACTGCCCCAAGACCACGCTGCGATGCGTCCACTTGGATTACTACTGGTTTACTGTTATCAAAAAACTGGAGGGAACTGGGTGAGGTGACCAAACTCTTTATTTTCTCCAGGGCTGAGCTGTGCTCTGGTCCCCACCGGAACTCACTGCTTTTCTTTGTTAGGTCCCATAGGCTTGCCGAGAGTGAAGCTAGGCTAGGCATGAAACGGCTGAGGAATTGCGTCATTCCCAGGAAGGTTTGGAGATCTGCTAGACTTTTCGAAGGGTCCATGTTGACAATGGCTTCGACTTTCTGTGGGTCTAGCTTAAGGCCATCAGCACTTATGACATGACCAAAGAATGGTATCTCTGTGCATCTGATCTTGCACTTGTCAGGGTTAAATCTCAGACCAGTTTCTCGCGCACGTGCCATAACAGCTTGAAGATTTCTATCGTGATCGCTTCCATCTTCCTTGTATCCGCACACAACAATATCATCCGCAATGCCAGTGACCCCAGGGAGGTCACTGAAAGTCTCATCAACCTTCTTCTGAAAGATGTCCTGTGCGCAAATCAAACCGAACGGGAGTCTTAGGAACCGGTACCTCCCATGCGGTGAATTGAAGGTAGTAACCATTGAGCTCTCGTGTTCCAACTGAATATTCCAATAACCGCTACGAGCGTCAACTATCGAGAAAAACTTTGCACCATTCAGCTTTGGAAGCACTTCATCTAGCGTCGGGGTGCAGTGATGAGGGCGCTTGATGGCACGGTTTAGATCCTTTGGATCAAGACATAATCTGAGGCTGCCATTACTCTTTGTGACACATACTAGAGAATTGACCCAGTCTGTGGGTTCATCCACTTTGGCTATGATTCCTTGGTCTACAAGCGAATCAAGTTCCTTTTTTAGAGGCTCGCGGAGGGCTTCGGGTACTCGTCGTGGCGGGTGCACAACAGGAGGGACATTGGGGTCCAAAGTGATGTGGAATTCACCTTCGAAACATCCGATACCCTCGAAACAATCTGGGTACTGTGAGAGTAGCTTTGCCTTAGCTTCTGGATTCCCAGCGCGCTTTGAAGTGGAGCCTGGAGATGAAGGCGACTGCTTTTGAGTTGATATGCTACAGTGCAGAGTCACAAGATTCATGTCAGTGCAAGTTGGAAGCCCTAGGATGGTAGGTCCTCCAGCATTAACTACATGAAAAGGATACGACTTTGATCGGCCATCATGTTCGAGGTTGAGGGTACATGTCCCATAGTGTTGCACATTGGTACCACCAAATGCGGTGATAGTGGTAGTTGACGGGGTCAAACCGATAGGTGCTCCACTTGAATCGCAGGGCGAGTCAGGGCATAACTCCTTGAAGAGACTAACAGGAATGACATTTCCCTCTGCACCTGTGTCCACTTTGCACACCAAGGGTACACTGCGCTGCCCAATACTAACTTGCACCTTGACCACTGCCTGTTTGTTGTTCGCTTCTAAGCCATCTACAGTTAAGGAGTCAAAATACAGTTGAGGTATATCTGGAGTGTTTCCTTCCTCTGTCACGGTGTGAACAGGTAGACTTGAGCTGGGCTTGCTTCTGTCCTTGTTTGGACCATGGCTTTGTTTCCTTCTCGGAGGGTTCTTTACTTTGGCAGAACGGCAGACTTTTTTCCAATGGTTTGGCTTGCCACAAGCCTTGCACTCACTTCCATATGCTGGGCATAGGGCTTTCTTGGACAGGTCATGCTGAGTTCCACAATTTCCACACAGTTTTGATTGAACTTGTTTCGCGGGGTTCGAGGGTTTTCCCTTCTGTAGTGCATGTATTGCAGTACTGCTCGTGTTTCCTCGGATATCTTGTAGTTGCTGGTTCGTTGCCTCCTGTGTCCTCGCAATATCTATGGCTTTGTCGAGGGTGAGCGTTGCATCTTGCTCGAGGAGTTTTGATTGAACATGAGCGCTTTTTGAGCCGAAAATCAAGGCGTCAATAATATGCTCTTCCGCGTTGGCGAACTTGCATTCATTCACGAGGACCCGAACTTTCTTGAGAAACGAATCGACGGTTTCATCCTTTTGCTGCTGGAGAGTACGAAGCTTGTACCTCGCCAGTCTGAAATTACTTTTAGGAGACACGTAGTTCTCGAATTTCGACCAATACGTTTCGAGTTTCTTTTTCTCGTCGGCGCTGAGCGACCATGTAGATGCAAGCTCTATCCCTTCCTCTCCTGACCAAATTAGAAGGTAGCTGATCTTTTCTTCTTCGCTTTTGTCACTTAGCGAGCCTTTGAAGTACAGTTCAGTGAGTGCTTTGAACTTTTTCAGGGCTTGAGGCGCGTCGGAACTGTGCCAGTCCATTCGAGGAACAGGTAAGCCAGCCAGCTCCGCCATTTTGTAAATATGTGGCGTGGCGATCGACGATCGGAGATCCAAAACGTGCCGTTGTGTACACCGTCCTGGTGTTCTAATTCACGAAGAAATCAGCACGAAAACATTGTACCAACGATCGCTTGTCTTGTCCTGACACCATGTAAAGATACGAGTCGAGAGCGAACTACACTTCAGAGCACGACTGCAAACTCAGCACACTTTATTACAAGAAAACTACAAGAATGAATAAATTTCACAAGCACATGGAATATATAACTATATGGTAACTGCGCATGTGCGGAGAAGCTGGAGACCGGAAGCGGAAGTCCAGCTACAAAACCTAAACTATGACAATGTTTGTCAAAAATTGCCCGAGAAACTGATTTGAAAATCAAATATTACAAAAATACACAAACATATTTGCATAAGGCGATGCGAGTGAAGATAGAACTGTACTATAAAATCAAAGTCTTGTTTTGTTTACATAAAATCGCTTTTCAATCTATCTAACGAATGAACAAACACATAAAAATGGACGACACAATCTTCTTTCGAAAAAATTTATTCAAATCTCCATTAGTTTACGTTTAAAAGGAAAACGCGTACCATTTAATTATAGCTCATAGAGTTCAAGCTTTCTTCGATGAAATTCAAGAGATCGATACAACTGAATTTAAGCACGCTTTAAAATCAATTCTCCAAAACTAACAATAACACTAATAAAAAGTCACTCACAGATTGATATCAACATAAATTCTCATCGAAAACTGTAATCTGTTTTACCTTTAAGTCCCTCGCTTGCTTGGAAATTCAAATCTCCGCTTCTGGTTCTGAAATCCGTAGAAAACAAACATCTCCCGCATTGATAAAAACGTAATACATGAAGTTCCTCGAAGCAAGATTTTATCCCTGAAAGCTCGTCTTTTTCCACTAAAGCGGCTTCTGAGTATACCTTAATTAGTATCCCTGTCTTGAGTAGCAAACCGCGAAAAAATGCAGGAAAATAACGACTTTAATTCTCCGCTAGACACAACAAAACAACTAAAGTGTTTACGGTTGTGCCTAAAGAATACCGTTTAGAGGGACAGCCGATAAGTACTGGAG
Source organism: Cladopsammia gracilis (assembly GCA_022457155.1). Lineage (NCBI taxonomy): Eukaryota > Metazoa > Cnidaria > Anthozoa > Scleractinia > Dendrophylliidae > Cladopsammia > Cladopsammia gracilis. Next base: position 240,581 of record JAJGOT010000590.1, read on the forward strand.
ACGACTTTCCGACTCGGTTGGCTCTCGGAAAATTCTCGGTAAATTCAATATGGCGTCTCGTTTCTATGCTTGTGTTCAAGTTCGCATCGAGGAAGGAGGCGAATAACAAGAAGAAAAGTATGTTTTTTTAATAGCGGAGCACTTGCCAGGCCGAAGGCCTGGCTGCGCAGCTCCATACTCATAGAACCTGTGCCGTCATTTTTCATGGTCATGGCTAGCGGAATGTTTCGCGGGCGCGCGTGTGCCCGTCCGCCCGTGTTGGAACAACATCCGGGATCTTGAAAGCAAGGCTTTGTTTTTCGCGCGGCCACACAGCCGTGAGCTCGGCAAACACTTTAGTTCTTTTGTTGTGTTTAGCGGAGAATTAAAGTCGTTATTTCCCTGCAGTTTTTCGCGGTTTGCTACTCAAGACAGGGATACTAATTAATGGATACTCAGAAGCCGCTTTAGTGGAAAAAGAAGAGCTTTCAGGGATAAAATCTTGCTTCGAGGAACCATATACGTTTTTAGCAATGCGAAGAGATGGGTTCGTTTTACGGATTTCAGCACCAAAGCGGAGGTTTAAAGAATTTCCAAGTACAGTAGTCGCCGGAGGGACTTAAAGGTAAAACAAATTACATTTTTCGATGGGAATTTATCTTGATATCAATCTGTGATTGACATTTTGTTTGTGTTCTCGTTAATTTTGGAGAATTGTTTATAAACGTGTAGCTTTAAATTTTAAATTTAGTTGTATTTTAATTTCTTGAATTTCATCGAAGACACGGCTCGGCCTCGATGCACTGTAATTGTACGCGTTTTGCTTCTAAACATAAACTAATTGAGATTTCAATAAAGTTTTTTCGAAAGAAGATTGTGCTGTCCATTTTTATGTGTTTGTTCATTCATTACATGGATTGAAAAGCGATTTTATGTAAACAAAACAAGACTTAGATTTTATACTCGCGTCGCCTTATGCAAATATGTTTGTGTATTTTGGCAAATCAGTTTCTCGGGCATTTTTTGACAAGCAACAACCTATTTTATTCGGAAAATAGTCGTAATAGTTATTCTAGACGGAGAAAAAGTTGTTTTTGTGAACTTTTGTACGGTCTAAATGTACTGTGCAGACGGTCGGGTAATACTGCTTTTCAGAATTGCTAAAATTGAAAAATAGCCCGGTCGTCAATCTTAATTCTTGTGCTTCCGACCTTTCACCTAAGTTAAGTTTCATCTTAGTTAAGCTTGTTCAGAGGGTCTTCAGAGGGCGCCGCTGTTAGGCTAAGGCTAACTATATATATTATACTAGTTTGAATTCCCATTCCATGAGAACTCAGGTGCTCGTTTTGAAAGCGTTCATACTGTTTGTTTGATATCATATCTTGTAGGATAGAGCGAGCTTAGCTTATGTACTTTTGTCCCTCTAACCGGTACTATATAAGAAGGTAATACCGTTTAGAGGGTCACACTTCATATTATTAAAAGTATATGATTTCCTTCAAGTGTGACTTGGAATTTTATTAAACAATCACAGGCTTTCTTGTTTTAGTTTTCTTAAATATAGGTCATAACATCTTTGAACATAATAATTTTGATCCAGACTTTTGTCCCTCTAACCGGTACTATGTAAGAATGTAATACCGCTCAGAGGGTCACACTTCATATATAAGTGTATGACCTCCCTAAAGTCTTGCTTAGAATTTTATATCACAATCACAGGCTTTGCTGTTTAGGTGTTAACTAGATCAGAAATAATCATAAAATTTTTGAACATAAAATATTATTGTTGCGTCTGTTTTGTTGACTTGTCCCTCTGAGCGGTGCTATGTAAGAAGGAAATACCACTCAGAGGGTAACACTTCATATAAGGTATATTAACTCCATAAAGTTTCAGTTTAGTTTTTGTTTTGTTTCTTATTTAATGTTTCCACTGTCAACTGCCATGCCTTAGGGGCACTCTTGCATAAGTTGACTCTTGATCTTTAGACGCAGGGAAGGGATGTCATTCTAAATCAAAATAATAATAATAACAACAATAGCATCAGTAAATCGTCAGACTTCGTTTGTATTACTAGCGTTGTTTAAATGTGTATAAGGTTGAACCTGGCAATTGTGATGAATGTAACTGACCTGAACAAAGTTTGGAGTTGCTCCTCTGGTAAAACATTCTGCAAACTGAAATGTAATTTAATAACTCAGGTTACCATATTTAGCCTCCAAATGTTAGTGATGATCTTAGAGTCAGTTTTTCATTGCAATATGATTCTAGAAATAACAACCCAACAAGTCTGTCTTACCATGCACACGAATACCGCACAGTCATCCTTGTTTTGTTGTTTTGGCACATTCTGTTCATTAAGAAATGTAATGAAATCCAATCAGTGAAGTGTTCATATATGGCTGTTATAGCATTACTGTCCTTTTATCAAAGCGTTATTCTGCAAGTCAGGTAGCTACGTTTATATAATGGGTGCCAATAAAGTAATTTTAATTTGCATTAAGTAGTAATTATGTCTGCTTTTTACCTCAGGGATCTGTTCCTTCCATTCCTCCTCTTTGAAGGGTGTTCTCCTTTTCATCCCTTCTTCCTTAATGAAACTCCTAGTTGAAATCAATGTATTTTTATATTATGTTATAATTTTCACCTTATTTACATTTGAGTGGCTTTTCCATCCAAGAAAAAATTATTATTATTTATTTTGAAATAATTCTAGATTTTATGGTTTTCAGATTTTTACAGCAAGTTCAGGGAAATTGTTTGTTTTGGTATTATAGTTTGCTCATTGTTTATAGCTGTCTCCTCATTTTATTTAATGAGTGAAATATTCATAAAATAAATAAAATAAATTACCTGATGTTGTTGTAGAATCCAGTTGGGGAAGTTGTGCTGATGGAATCCCAGTATGATGTGCTCTTTTCAGACATATTCAAAACCTAGAGGTAGCCAGTAACATGATAGTCTTTAAAGTGGCTCAGTAAAAAAAGCAATCAGTAAAATAATGTGTTGTTTAAATAAATGATTTCTCTTTATTATCCCTATTACAGTGCTAAACAAATTGAGCTAAGAGAATTCACTTTTGACTATAATACGAGGTAATAGAAAATGAGCAGAAAATTACAGTAGCTTGCATATTTACCACTAGTGCCCAATGACTTTTTGGGAGGTGAATTGGAATCACGATCAAGTCAAAATCAAAGATATTGACCTGAAATTAAAAAATGACACAATGAGTTACTAATTTAGTGTACCTTTTTTTGTAAATGTTATTTGTTTGAACAGATTTAAATCAGGTTATTTTTTTATTGTCCTTTTCTTCTGATCATAGTACTAATAATTCTTAGATCACTTACCCCAGATAGAAACATCCCGACAAGTATTTATTGTATAATTGATGGAAAAAAGGAATATATATATATATATATATATATATATATACACAAGCAGTAGTTTAGATTAATCTTTTCGTGAGCAACACCTACCCCCACCTCTACCACCACCCCTCCCCCAATTCACGCTATTGATAGAAATGTAATGTAATGTTTTTAATTGTCATTTTCCTTTGTATGCCACCATGTGAGAGTTATTATATAAATAGCCGGCTGATACTACTTAGTTTCAGAGACGCTTGGGTGTTTAACCTACCAAAAACGACTATTACATGCGACGGTCGTTTTAAACAGATTTAGAAAAAAGATGCTGTTACCCTCTTTTTGTCTCTGCCATAAACCAAAACAATTTTTCGCCGAAGGTTCTTTTTGCCTTACCCCACCCCCCGCAAGGACTGAAAATTGCTACGTCCATCCACGCGAGAACGATCTTTCGAGATCTTAAATACTGTGTTATAATCGCATCAAATACATTAATTTATGTACAGAGAGCAAAATGACAGACTGCAAAGAGAATGAAACCACTTAATATACGAACTACGGAATAACAATTCCACATAACATTTCCATGCGTTTTAACATTGAAGTTAAGCTGCACACGAGGCATTACTGTCACTACTCGACGATATAAAATCTGATCCAGTAAAATTTCTGGATGTATCTGTATGTATAGAGCAATCGGTTATTTCGCATCAGATCAATCGAAGGTACATGGAACGTGATGGAATACGACTATGTTTACGTTCTCTGCACTGGGATCATTGACAGAAATAAAATGAATACACAATGTACATAAACAATGTCACTGACCTTTCGCACCGAACTGTTTGTCCACTCGCCGCACAACAAATTTGCTGATTGTGTCCTTTTCATATTCACAGATCACCTGATTTACTTGTTCTAGTGTGGGGACTACTATTTCTCCACCAGAGGCCCACACATTGTCAGACAATTCCATGGCAGGATTTTTACATGCATGTGAAGGCAGCTTGGCACTTCTTGTCAATTGTATTTCCCGCCGATTCTCATTTCTCGCGGGAACGCGTGGTTGTTTGGGGACTGGGCTAGTAAATTTAAATGTATCTTTTGTATATAAATCTATAACTTTAATCTCTGTGTATTGACCAATTGATCTATTTGTGCACCTAAACACGCCAAAATTGATAAAACAGGCAATGTGTTTTCTGCAGTTATGGCAAGTCCACTCAATTCTTATTTCAAAACTTCAACATCCTTTAAATTGAATATTGGATTCTTGCTCTCCCTCCCTTCCTTTCATATTTTATGCACCTACAGCCCCCCTTAGAAATTACAAGTAAACTTCATATATTTAAACAAATTGTTTAGCTTTTAAGCCCCACCCCTACCCCCAGGAATTTTTAATACTTTCCAACAGGATAGTATGGAGAAACTTCTAATATACTTGTCAGGGGAGTGGAAAATTATAATTGCCATGGGATGAAACATGACCAGTGTTTAATCCCTATATCAGAAAGAATATTTGTATCATTGACAGCATGGTTTGAATGCAGGTTGTTTGGTCTGCATATATTTAGGTTAATATGACCCCACGTGATAATATTTTTCAACAAAGAATCACATTCAGAAAGATACATAAACTTTGTTTATTATTTTTATTAGCAATAATTTGATATAAATAAAGAAAAATTCTAAGCAAGACTTTAGGGAGGTCATACACATATATGAAGTGTGACCCTCTGAGCGGTATTACATTCTTACATAGTACCGGTCAGAGGGACGAGTCAACAAACAGACAATAATAATATTTTATATTTGAAAATGTTATGATAATTTCTGATCTAGCTGGCACCTAAACAGCAAAGCCTGTGATTGTGAAATAAAATTCTAAGCAAGACTTTAGGGAGGTCATACACTTATATATTAAGTGTGACCCTCTAAGTGGTATTACCTTCTTACATAGTACCGGTTAGAGGGACAAAAGTCTGGACAAAAGTCTGGATCAAAATTATTATGTTCAAAGATGTTATGACCTATATTAAAGGAAACTAAAACAAGAAAGCCTGCGATTGTTTAATAAAATTCCAAGTCACACTTGAAGGAAATCATATACTTGTAATAATATGAAGTGTGAGCCTCTAAACGGTATTACCTTCTTATATAGCACCGGTTAGAGGGACAAAAGTACATAAGCTAAGCTCGCTCTATCCTACAAGATATGATCTCAAACAAACAGTATGAACGCTTTCAAAACGAGCACCTAAGTTCTCATGGAATGGGAATTCAAACTAGTATATTAAAAAACATACTTTTCTTCTTGTTATTCGCCTCCTTCCTCGATGCGAAATTGAACACAAGCAGAGAAACGAGACGCCATATTGAATTTACCGAGAATTTTCCGAGAGCCAACCGAGTCGGAAAGTCGTCTCCAGTACTTCTCGGCTGTCCCTCTAAACGGTATTCTTTAGGCACAACCAGAGTTTACCGAGCTCACGGCTGTGTGGCCGCGCGAAAAACAAAGCCTTGCTTTCAAGATCCCGGATGTTGTTCCAACACGGGCCGGCACACACGCACCCACGAAACATTCCGCTAGCCATGACCATGAAAAATGACGGCATAGGTTCTATGAGTATGGAGCTGCACAGCCAGGCCTTCGGCCTGGCAAGTGCTCCGCTATAAAGCTAACTGAAATATTTATATATGTTTTGCAAAGCCGCAGTAAATAATTTGATCAGATTTTTTCGAATAAAAAGGAACTGTGTAAGTCTATCCAGGAATCAAAATAGAGCAGAATACTAATTTTTAAAAGGCGTCATGAACGTGAACATTTTGCCGGAAATTCTCTGATTTCTGGCGGGCTTTCATTTGACGCTAAGGATCTGTCGTGGTTTTCATAATTTGAAATGGTTCTTTATATAAAATCGAATACTAAGAACTTACAGGATTTCGCTTCACCTATTCGCGGACTTGAAGCATCATTACAATGATGTTTGTGCGAATTTTTTAAAAAAGGTCACACGTATTCTGTCGTCCGTCCGCATGGCAGAATTAATGGTGCCTGATAGTAAATCTCCTGCGGCAGAGTTTTCCCCTCCAGTAAATCTGCTTAAACTGTCGACCATCACAAAATAATAAAGCATCATCTACATACCTTCCCTTGAAGCCTCGGTTTTATTTCTTAGTCGGTCACTTACCACTGCGGTCCGCCGTTTTCCTCGTTTGCATCGCTAGCCATTTATACGCATTGCATTTCTTTGCGAAACATAGCAAAGACACTTTCACCGGATGGATCGACGCACAAGTAACCAATAAAAGCAAATCAATTCAATTGGAACCCAAGAATGGCGATAAAACGCTATTAATATTGACAAATCCTTCGCTAAACCGGCAGCGCTAAAGAAACGCAGCAAAATATTATTTCCCATGGTTTCGAAATTTATGTCTAGTCTGCCGCAAAGAAATCAAATTTATTTTTACTGAATATTAACTACAATAGCTTTTTGTAGTGTTTAAGTCTGTTCTTGTCCACAGGAAACGATAACTTTAGACAGACAGACAGACAGCGGTTATTGGGTGCGAAAGGGAATGTGTGAAAACTAATAAAGATTTATTAAAACGCGTGAATTTCCAGGGCGAATTTGTACCCCTAATGCGTGCAATAAAATCGACCCTCTGACGTGTGATGTAGACAGGCTTTAATACTGAGAAGGAAATGTCGGTGTCTGATTTTAGTATAATAATCAGAGATGAAATATAATCAATGGCTCTTATTCAGTCTTGCTATCAAGGTCTTCCAGGTTCTTTCACTAAGACCACTACATTATATTTTGAGAGCACAAACGGATTTTCAAGTTTAGGTTTAGCTAAAAATCGTCAAAGAAACTGAGTTACAATGAGTTATGTCTCTTATTGTTTACTGATATACTAGGTAAGTAATTTGAAATGTAAGGAATAAAGTATAGATCTTTCTCAAACAATCACCCAAACGTCATGAAAAGGCAAAGTTGGCGCAAAATAATTATAATTCATGCAATGAAATCAGATAAGAGACGCGGTGTCTGTTTTTGGCATACAGAGTACAATCATCAGATATGAAATATAATCAATGGCTCTTATTCAGTCTTGCTATCAAGGCCTTCCAGGTTCTTTCACAGAGACTACTACATTATATGTTGAGCACACAAACGGATTTTCAAGTTTAGGTTTAGCTAAAAAATCGTCAAAGAAACTGAGTTACAATTAGTTATGTCTCTTATTGTTTACTGATATACTAGGTAAGTAATTTGAAATTTAAGGAATAAAGTATAGATCTTTCTCAAACAATCACCCAAACGTCATGAAAAGGCAACGTTGGCGCAAAATAATTATAATTCATACAAGGAAATAAGATAAGAGACGCGTGTCTGATTTGGCATCAGAGATGAAATATATAGTTTATCGTATTCAGTAGTTTTACAGTTATTTTAAGCATTTTTTTTAAAAGAGGTTTTATTGTAATTTGATGCTGAAAAGCCCTGAAGGGAGTATTAATAAAAATAATAATAAAAAAAATCAATGCCTCTTATTCAGTCTTGCTATCAAGGCCCTCCAGGTTCCTTCACTGAGACCACCACATTATATTGTGGGCACACAAACAGATTTTCAAATTTAGATTTAGCTAAAATTGTCAAAGAAACTGTGTTGCAATAAGTTATTCCTTTTATTGTTTACTTATATACTAGGTAAGCAACTGGAAATTTAAGGAATAAAATATAGATCTTTCTCAAACAATCACCCAAACGTCATGAAAAGGCAACGTTGGCGCAAAACAATTCATACAAGGAAATGAGATAAGAGACGCGCGCGGTGTCTGATTTTAGTATGCAGAGTAATCATCAGAGATGAAATATATAGTTTATCATATCAGTAGTTTTACAGTTATGATATATATATATATATATATATATATATATATATTTTTTTTTTTTTTTAAATGAGGTTTTACTGTAATTTGATGCTGAAAAGTCCTCAGGGGAGTATTAATTAAATAATATATTATAATTATAATAAAAACCTTCCCAGCACCCTTTGCACCAGAAAAATTTTCGATGCCAAATAACTCTGTCAATTTTGAGTGAATGAGGATACTACACCACGTGCTATTTGCACCTACCATAAAATACCTATTTTAATTGACTGAGTGCGATGACGTCATCAGTCACGTGACTATGCCCCCAAGTGCCTTTCAACGATTTTTAGGAACATGCTTTGATGAATGCAAATACAGCCAACGTGGCAAGGAAGGCATTCACTTGCATCATTTCGTCATGCCGGGTTTGGTTCTGGATTTTCAAAATTAAGGGGGCTATACACATGAGCAAATAGGGGGTCTGGGGACTAGTATCTTTGTATGCGTGTATCTTTGAAAGGGTGAAATGCAAAGTAAAAAATTTTGCATGTTGGTAGATATAAGTCTAAAAATAAGTTTTTTATCAACGTTATTAGTATGACGTCATGAATCACGTGACCAGAACGCACGGAAGTTGACTGATTTTTGGCCCGGTTCCGGTTCCAGTTCCGTTTTTATTAACTTAAATAAATCCCCGTTTTTCCACCCAGTTAAAATTTATGCCATTTTTGTGTATAAAAAAGGCCATTATTACTCCTCCAGTAAAACTGAGTAAAAATGAAGGTGACGAAAAAAGTTTTACTCCTTGGAAATCCATCCTTTCCTGATCCTGTTCAGCGACTTTTCGGTTTAAAACTATAAACAAATCTGCATAAGTGGTTTTTATCTTACCTCTTACCAATGGCGTTGCCAGATTTTCTGTAGCATTTTTCTTTCATACCGATCAGGGGTTAGATTTTTGTTCCCCTACCCTCCCCAGTCCCCCGCTCGGGTTTGCAGGACATGGTCAGCGGGAAGACTGGTTCGAGTTTGAAAACGTGGTCACGTCAGTCACGTCAGCCCGCGCCAGCTTCGAAAACTTTCATTTTCGTGTTTAGCGAAAAGTACGTGGTTTGCTGTCTTGCAAACTGCTCTTTTCGTTGTCAACATATGGAATAGCGGAAAGAAGGTCTCAGAGTTAACATTAGGTCACATTTGTGGCCGCGAAACTCCGTAGTCCGCAACTCCTGTTCCGGAGAAAGCCAACAACAAAAGCTAAGTGATTTATTATTGTACTTTAAAGTCCAAGAGTGGCTTTTGCCTTCTAGGCGATTGATTAACATTTTGTAAGCTTATTTAAAACTGTGTAGTACGTGTGCAGAACTGATTTACAATTTGAACTGATTTACAATTAAGCGTAATTTTAGACGTAATTAGCTGAGCCTATATTTGTTTACAAACAGAGCGAGCAAGCGGTGAGGACCATCAAAGACTCAAGCGGACCTAGAGCGGTGGACTAAATTATCAGCTCGGTAAGTTTAAGGACGTCTTTAAGCTTGAACTAGACTTGCTACAAGTCCCTTCCAATACTCATTTTCGCTAACCCAGGTTCTCCGTTGGAAGGGACTTGTCCCACTTGCAGCGCGGGAAATCTTTACCGGTGGATTTTTCCACCGGTGACGTAAGAAGCATATTAGCCAATGAACAAGCAATTCCTGATCTACGTCATAGGTTCGCGCGCGGTCAACATGCTGAAAAATCGATCTTACTCGGACAAGATCACAAGAATCGCCTGTACTTGGTTGTTGAAACCGTAGTTTCGCATTATCCGAGTAATAGCACGTATTTAAAAGATATAAAATGGAAAGAAAAAGTTTTAAGAAAACTCAGTTGCCACTATAGTGGAAAAAGAGGAGCTTCAAGCGATGAAATTTTGCTTCGAGGAACTTCAATGTTTATATTCATGCGGGGCGATATTTCTCCGGACGTCAGTACCGAAGAAGCGGAGTTTTAAAGAATTTTCAAGCAGATGAGGGACATCACGGTAAAAGAATATAATTTTCGATGGAAATTTATGTTGATATCAATTTGTGATTGACCTTTTCTTTGTTTTTTTTTCGTCAGATTTTAAGAAATGTTTACAAAACGTGCCCAAATTCACGAGTTTCGCCTTTTTGCGAGGGCAGTTTCTCGATACGCTAACGGTACACGTTTTGCACTTAAAGATAAACTAACGGATATTTGAATAAAATTTTTCAAAGCATCAAATGCAGTTCATTCATTTATACATAGGATGAAAAGCGATTTTATGTAAACAAAATAAGAATTTATACGTTGTAACTTCACTCGCGTCGCCTTTTGCAAAGATGTAAGTTCTTATGTGCATTTTTTGCAATTTTGATTTCCAAATCAGTTTCTTGGGCAATGTTTGATACGCAACTGGTGTATGTTATTCGGAAATTAGTCATTCGATATTCTAGACTGAGAAAAGTTGTTTTTCTAAGCTTTTCTGTACCCGAAATCTACTGCGCAGACGGTCCGCGTAATACCGTTTTTGAGAATCGCTAAAATTGAAAAATTGGCCGGTCGTCAATGGGTTAAAAAATTTAAGTGCCGCCATTGCTGAAAGTGCTGTTTTGTTTTCACACCTGATATGAACATCAGATCTGAAATAATTAACAAACATGGATTTTTATACGTAAGCTATTCAGTACGGGTTGTCCAAAGTAAAACATGACGCGTTGAAAGGAGTACAGGAAACTGTAGTAGAGGGTTTAATATTTATCGGCAAAGAGACGTCCAGTGTTTTTCGGGAAAGATTTTGTGTTTTGAAATTGCACCGTTCATCGACAACTGAATGAGTTGTGGTCCTAATATTAACATCATTCAACGACAGTTTGTATCATTGAACTCATTGAACGATCCGTGCTCCTTCATGGGAAATAAAACTTACATTCTCGAGGCATGTTTTTTCTCACTTATAAAACTATTCGGTTTCAAGTTTGGTGATCATTGTGTTTTTTTTTTATTTTGCAAAATTAGCCAAAATATCTTTTATTGTTTGTCAGTATTGTGATCGGTTATTGTTCGTCATCGCTTTTCAGCCAAGAGAACTTTGACGGCGTTGAAATTTTCTCTCGCTGACTCTATTTTCTTCGCCAAAGTCGCAGTCTTGTCGTAAGCTTACTGCTGTCTTGACAAAGTCATTCTGACAAGTGTTTAACCAAGCACTTTTTCTACGCTTTGTTTTTTTTTTGGGGTCGGCGAATGAAATAGCTTTCGGCGGTTACCCGAGTTTTAGACTTCTTCTCCGCATAGGATACAAATTACTTCTCTTGATCTTGGCGAGAGAACAACTTAACAAAAGGTTTTCGTAGTAGACGAACTCTCGTCCGACGCCATTCAAGTTCGCGATGACCACGCAGAGCTTCGCGTGGAGCGCGTAAAATTTGTGACTGTCAATCATTTTTTCGCGCCAAAAAAATGCGCGTGCGATTCAAATTGCTGCAAGTGAAACAAGTCGTCCTTCGCGACTAAACTCAATTCCGCGCGCAAATTTATCGAATAAAACTCGACTAAAAAACGAAGGTCGACTTGTGGCAAGTCTAAGCTTGAGCTTATGTTAATTAAAGCATTTAAAACGGTTAATATTTAAGATTAACGAGCGGTTTATAGTCGCTTTATAATTTAGTGGCAATTTCCGAAGTTAATCCATAGATAGACCTCTAGATAGTAGTAAGCTAATAAGCATGCCGCCAACATGTTTATTCGTTTACCGATTTTACAAAGTGGTTTCGCTGCACGTTAATTCACTGCATGCCATATTTCATGCAGTCGTTTCACTACATCTTGTGTTGTGCTGTAACTTTTCCTAATGGTAATATAATGATAGCACCAGTAGCGTCGATAATAATTCACTGAATGCCATATTTTTAACAATGTTTCATGCAGTCGTTTCGCTCCATCTTGTATTTTCCCAATGGTACTTTTCCTAATGGTAATATAATGCTACAAGCACCAGTAGTGTCGACAAATTGAGCAATTTACAGCCAGATGTAAGCATATGTGATAGGAAGTTTGTGCCAAACATTTTCACCCTTATGATAATGTGTACAATGAATGAATTAATATCATCTGAGAGAATGTGATCATCACCTTTGTTCATTCTCTTTTGTTATTACTTGTGTAACAAAAGTAAAAAAATAAAATAAAACTAGTAGTAATCATGGATTGAAAGAGTGCGTTCGTTTGTTGACAGCTGAAAGAATTAGTATTGATGTCGATTTTTGCCCTGCTAAATGTTTTTGTTTACATTTAGCCGCCACTTGAGAGTGCAATCAACTCACAAACATTTTGCTTTAGTGTTATTGTTGTGATTCGGAAGAAACATCGTGACAGCTTTGTTACTTTTTTTATAGAGACCTATTCCAGTTCGCATTAACTCAGCTATATGCAAATATATATAGAAAATTCGACTAAAGTCATAAGCGAATAACATTGAATATTTGACATACAGGACATGCAAGCAGCAGCACAGATGATGTGATTCAAACATAAGCTTACTCACTCGATCTTCGATAAATCTGAACAAAATCATATTAAACAAATCAAATTTTATTTAGTGAAATAACACATAAACTTACATAGTCGTGAGATCCTAGCAGTGATAAAGCAAACAAGGACCGTCGATCCTATTTATAGATCAACGGCATTCATATTTAAAAACAATTTCGTCACCCTGAAATGTTCGTAGTCAATTTTGTCGTCAAACTTCTGCCAGACTTCATTTCACTTGCCATATAGTAAAAGGCAGTCAATTCTCAACTAATTTTCCAGCCGTTGAAAAGGGTAAAGTTGCTTTTATATGCGCTACATAGACCTACAAAAAGCGAACACTTTGCGACATTGCAGCCACGAGCAGGTACCAGTCTTTGACTGAAGTGTGCGATAAAGGTGCATGTTAATGCACATGACATAATTCAAGATGGCGCCGAAAAGGTACACGAACGATGAAAAAAAAATGAACAAAAAGATCTCCACTTGGTATCACAGGACACCCAAGATTAGGATGTGTTCTCCTAACATCGAACCCAAAAATCACAGTTATGCAGCAACTGAAGGAGTTGCAATTTGAGGCTAAATCATACTTGTGATTTCAACGTTGGGATATCTGTTTACGGTCTGTATTTCAGTTTTTGTTCTCAATTTGCTTTTGCCATTCATCGGAAATAATTTTAAGATTGGTTCCGTTTGGTGCTTCAGTTACGATTCTTACTAGCCCAAATGGGTAGTGAAAGCAAAAATCCACTAGCCAAAACTGAATTTTTACTAGTTGGCTAGTTGGTTACCGTTAGTCTTGAGTCCTGAATTTATACATTTAATAATGCCCAATCTTGCAGCATGTGTTCTTTCTACAATATTTTTACAAGCAGCTGGTAGAAATAATTAAATTTCTAAAGAGACACAATGTAATGGGAAAGTTTACTGATATACATGTATAACAAATTAATGCTATATGCTATAATTAATGGTGTAAAAGACAGTAAAATTTTACTGTTTATGTGCCAATCAATTTGAACCTTCAACATCCCTTTCCCCTCCCTCCTCGTGGGCAAACCCTGGGCATTTTTGCATCTGGCGAGAAGGGAATTGACATGAAAGGCCCTTGCGAGTCTCCAGCAGAATAGATGTGGTCACCATACATGTAGTTTAATGAGATGGATGAGTGTTTTGTAACATAAAGGGCTCTCTAAAGCTCATTGGAATTATTTTTTAAAAGTATACATGTAGAATGCAAAAACTAAGTACAATCGATAAAATAACAGTTTGTAGATTTTGTCGCTTGAAATAGTGAACAGGAATTGAAGTAGTGAATTGCCAGTCAATGTGTTGAAAGTGACGGTCACAGATCTCTCCTGTTTCATAAAATGCATACTATCCGCAGAGCAAAGGCCTACTCTGGGACCTTAGCTCGCCTTAACTCGCCTTAACTCGCCCTAACTCGCAACTTGAGATTATGTTCAAATTTCCTTAACTCGCCTTAACTCGCTTAACTCGCCTTAACTCGCCTTAACTCGCCTTAACTTGCCTTAACTTGCCTTAAGTCGCACAAACTCACTCAATCTTGCCACTAAGCAAAGTACCAATTTAATTGTTTCATCCTACTTTCAGTGTAATTTCAAAATCAATCCACAAAGGGAAGTCGCCAAAGATTATGGATTTCAAAAGTGCAAAAGATAGTGATTTGTAAGGACAACAGGGTCTTTACGTTTACAAAAATACATAAATTGACACATCCCATCCTTCTGGAATTTCCAATAGCCTCTTTGGTAAGGGTATTTCACAACTAAAGATTAGATGAGGTTTCTCTTACTTAACCTTATCATGCCTTGGAGTCACCACTGGATTGTCAGTGGAACTACCAGGAACGACCTGAACGTGCACTAACTAGTTTGCTGATGCCTAACAAAAAGGCTACAATGCTAAGCATGGCAGAAATTCCAGAGGCATGGGGTCACAGGGTCTAGGGATATTTTTAAAAATCCCACATTGACTGTTAATATTTTAGCTTATTTTGGCCCACAAGGTATGTGACATTAACTAAGATAACAAATAGTGAATCCACAAAAAAGTATTCATAAAATAGTAAATTTTAGTCTTATACTTCTAAGCGAGACAAAAAATAATAAAACAGAATAACAGAATATTAAATTTTCAGTTTTAAGCTGAGTGATGATTTACAAAAAAAAAATGTGTTTGTAGTGGCAAATCTAATTACTTTGGAAATTATATACATAGAAGCTGTTTATGTTAATGAATAGCAGCCGCAATAGTAGATCATCTTATAATCTGATGGAGCTCAATGAGGATTCCAGCTGACAATGAAAGCCTGGGATGTAGCCAGAATCCTTTAAATACTCCACATACTAAAATTATTGCATTCCATATTTCTTATAAAGTTACCTGGTACTAGAAGATTTGTACATCGATTCAACGTGACATCCTGTATGGCTTCCATTGTAGTTAGCCTGGCAAACATAATCCATGATTCATAAAGACCTGTTACATTTAGCCCTTCACTGAATAACGGATTGCTAATAAAGGTACCATTTTTGCATTGATCGCTAGCTTCGTTCGCCATCTTGGAAATTACCCAGAAGATACTGGTAACTGGTGTCTTCCCCAGGGCTTTGTCATTCTATAGGTAGGACGCTTCAATGTGACGTACATGAGATGAAAACACACACAACATGGCCGGTCAAGAAAGAAGATTCATCGCTGACAACTCTTAAGGGTTTTGATAATGCTAGACAAAGCATGCAGATAATGGAAATTAAGGGATGCTTTGTGATGAGGAAAGTATTTTTGTTCATCAACTCAAATGAGGTATAGCTCTCTTCTGAACAGAAAATAATTTATGGTCATTTGCTTTTTGCTGGACTGAGGATGACGAAGTTAACTTGATCCTCCTTTCTTTTGTAAAAATCAAGGTTTCTCTCACAGGATTGTCCAAGCTTAAGGAGGGAGTTTCCAAAATTCAAGAACTGCTGTCTTTGAGAAAAGGCGTCAACCTTCATTTACAAGAAATTAAATTGTTTTATTCCGAGGAAACGAAAAGGCAATTGGTGTTTTCATTTCTGGCAGTGACAACAAACAATTGGGCTGGATTCCAAGGGAAACCATCAGTTTAGTGCAGAGGATGGGTCTAATGGAAGACTTAAAGTTAAGTCTGATTACTTTCAAAGAGAAAGAAATTTCATTGCATTTTAGTAAAATTGATTGTCATTAAAATCTCCTCAGCTGAGTTGTATAAAAATTCGTTCACTTCCCTGGATTTTTATACTAGTTGTTTGAAAAACATTGGTACAGACTGTTAGAACTTTTTTTTTTTAATTCTGGAATCAATGAAAGTAATTCATGCTATGCCATGTGATGTGGATTATGCTTACCTGTCTATTAAAACATAGTGTTATTGAATTAAAATAATTAAATAAAATATCCTACCTGTGTTTATACTACAGAAACATTGACTTATCTATTCATGATTGTTTTGTTTACATTAGTTTCTTTTTTCACTATTTTATTATTCTGCCAACTATGTAGCTATAATAATTATTATATTATAGTTTATTATTATTTATGATGATGATGATGAGTATTATTATTATTATTATTATTATTATTATTATTATCATACAGCCACCTTATGGGATAGTTTGGTGCCTGAATGCTATATAATAAATAAAGAACAGGACTCCATATCCATACTTAAGCTTGTCCAATTAGGAAAAAATTCAATTCCTAAAATTAAATAAGATTTGGCTTCATTCAATTTTGGAGCTCATCTGAAATTTTTTGTTTAATTTTTTCGTAATTGGACAACATGGAGCCTTATTTAATTTATACAAGATATACAAAGATTGCAAGGCATCTTTTGCATGTATGTTACTAGAGCATATTATATGTTTTAACCCTTATCACCTCAACATAAGGTGGGTGATTTTCCCCTAACTCGCCTTAACTCGCACAAACTCGCAACTGATAGGCAAGCTCAATTTTTCCTTAACTCACCTTAACTCGCCTAAACTCGCATTAACTCGCACAATCTCGCGGCGAGTTAAGGTCCCAGAGTAGGCCTGAGCAAGAACAGCCATTGTATGGCTAATGAGAAAACACTGTAAATTGAACAACCGTGCTCAAAAAATGCTACTTTGCATTGAGTTGAGTTGCTAAACATGTTTAGTATAATATATATAGATAGCCCAAGCCTAACAGCGTCGCACTTTGAACAAGCTTAATTAAGGTGAAACTTAACTAAGGTAAAACTTAACTAAGGTGAAAGGTTGGAAGCACAAGAATTAAGATTGACGAATGGGCTATTTTCAATTTTAGCAATTCTCAAAAACAGTATTACGCGACCGTCTGCACAGTACATTTTTATAGACCGTACAAAAGTTCACAAAAACAACTTTTCTCTGTCTAGAATAACTAGTACCACTAGTTTCCGAATAAAATACAGTTTTTGTTTGTCAAAAATTGCCCGAGAAACTGATTTGAAAATCAAAAATTGCAAAAATACAGAAACATATTTGCATAAGGCGATGCGAGTGAAGTTAGCACTGTACTATAAAATCAAAGTCTTGTTTTGTTTACATATAAAATCGCTTTTCAAACTATCTAATGAATGAACAAACACATAAAAATGGACAACACAATCTTATTTCGAAAAAATTTATTCAAATCTCTATTAGTTTACGTTTAAAAGCAAAACGCGTACCATTGAATTATAGCTCATCGAGTTCAAGCTTTCTTCGATGAAATTCAAGAGATCGATACAACTGAATTTAAGCACATTTTAAAATCAATTCTCCAAAACTAACAATAGCACCAATAAAAAGTCACTCACAGATTGATATCAACATAAATTCTCATCGAAAACTTAATCTGTTTTAGCGGAGCATTTGCCAGGCCGAAGGCCTGGCTGCGCAGCTCCATACTCATAGAACCCAGCCCATCATTTTTCATGGTCATGGCTAGCGGAATGTTTCGCGGGCGCGTTGTGTGCCCGCCGAACGCCGCCGAACGCCCGCCGTACGCTTTTTGGCTAGCTCGCGGGCTCGTATGACTTCGCAAAACATGCGCGTACGACGTCATCAACATCCGGGATCTTTGAGGCTTTGTTTTTCGCGCGGCCACACAGCCGTCAGCTCGGTAAACACTTTAGTTGGATTGTTGTGTTTAGCGGAGAATTAAAGTCGTTATTTCCCTGCAGTTTTTCGCGGTTTGCTACTCAAGACAGGGATACTAGTTAAGGGATACTCAGAAGCCGCTTTAGTGGAAAAAGAAGAGCTTTCAGGGATAAAATCTTGCTTCGAGGAACTTCATATTATCAATGCGGGGAGATGCCTTGTTTTATTACGGATATCAGAACCGAAGAAGCGGAGTTTTAACGAATTTCCAAGCAGTCCAGTGCTTTAAAGGTAAAATAAATCACATTTTTCGATGGGAATTTATGTTGATATCAATTTTTGATTGACTTTTCCTTTGAGTTCTCTTAAGTTTTGGAGACATGTTTATGAAACGTGTTCAAATTAAGTCGTGTTGTTATCTTGAATTTCATCGAGGACAGCTGTTAGAAATAGTACGTATTTGGCTTTTAAACATAGATTAATGGAGATTGAATAAAATTTTTCGAAAGATGATTGTGTTGTCCGTTTTTATGTCTTTGTTCATTCATTACATATATTAAAAAGCGATTTTATGTAAACAAAACAAGACTTAGATTTTCTGTCTTCACTCGCGTCGCCTTACTTATGCAAATAAGCTTACGTATGCTTGTGTTTTCTTATGTATGTTTGTGTATTTTTGCAATTTTAATTTCCAAATCAGTTTCTCGGGCAATTTTTGACAAACAAAAACTGTATTTTATTCGGAAAGTAGTCGTACTAGTTATTCTGGAAAGAGAAAAGTTGTTTTTGTGAACTTTTGTACGGTCTAAATGTACTGTGCAGACGGTCGGGTAATACTGTTTTTGAAAATTGCTAAAATTGAAAATCTATAGCCCGTTCTTCAATCTTAATTCTTGTGCTTCCAACCTTTCACCTCAGTTAAGTTTCACCTTAGTTAAGCTTGTTCAAGGTGCGACGCTGATAGGCTGGGCCTATCTATATATATTACCTTTAAGTCCCTCGCTTGCTTGGTTCTGAAATCCGTAGAAAACAAACGTCTCCCGCATTGATAAAAACGTAATACATGAAGTTCCTCGAAGCAAGATTTCATCCCTGAAAGCTCGTCTTTTCACACTAAAGCGGCTTCTGAGTATCCCTTAATTAGTATCCTTGTCTTGAGTAGCAAACGCGAAATATTAAGGGAAATAACGCCTTTAATTTCAACGGTTTTCTCCGCTTAGTAAATTCACAGCAAAACATCAAAGTTTTTTTCTAGCTGACGTGACATTCGGCCGTGTAACCGCGCGAAAAACAAAGCCTCGCTTTGGTTTCAACATGACGTCGTACGCGCATGTTTTGCGACGTCATACGCGCCCGCGAGCTAGTCCTGCGCGAAGGTCCTGCGCGACGGCGGCGGCGGAGGTCGGGCGCACGCGCCCGCGAAACATTCCGCTAGCCATGACCATGAGAAATGACGGGCATGGTTCTATGAGTATGGAGCTGCGCAGCCAGGCCTTCGGCCTGGCAAGTGCTCCGCTATTAAGTAAAATTAATTTCCACATCATGGATAGCAGCTTGCAAGGGATTTTTCCAAACCCCAACAACATTGCTAAAAGCTAATAAAATACATGGGGGGAGGACATTCGGTACTAGGGTAGGGCAGTTAAATGTGTCTTTGACAAATGCCAGGGGAGTTGCCTGGAGGGCAGAGGCAGTTGAAGTTTTGAATTGTTGTCACATTACTACCTGACAATAGGAACCAGCTCTCCAACACTACATTTTTAACCTCCCGTAAGCTGACACAGACACCTACATGTACATGTACTTGGGGTCCGCACGGTCTAAAATACACTGCAACCTCCTGTGCACAGACAGTAAATGATTTCAAGAAAATTTCTAACAAAATTGGTTCGGTTGTTATGGTTTTAATAATATTGTACTTGACTTGAACAAAAGCGAAGTGTGAGTCTGAACAGTACAGTTCCATGTTGGTAACAGAGTCGTTTCGATTCCAAGGTTACGGATAATTACACTTGTATCTTAAGAGGCCTTAATGTGGCTCCCAACAGTTTCCAGCACTTTCCAAGACTTAGATTTTGATGGGTCATTAAAACCACTCTTTATCAGTTGATGCTACAATCATGATATCAAACGAATGCCCAACGATTGGTGAACACGTTATCATTTTTGTGACACAATATGTTACTATAGTAACAGTATAACGTGCTGAAAACACCCTTCATTTTAGCTTTAAGTGTTAATAACTCAAAAATGAGTCGGTGAACCCCATTTTTTATTGTCAAATTTTGATCAGTAGGATAAGAGGTAACTTTTGGCAAAGTTTAAAAAAATCCTGTAGGTGGGGTTCAGAGCCACCAAAAATGATAACAACGTGTTCACCAATCATTGGGATTTGTTTGATATCATGATTGTAGCATCAACTGATAAAGAGTGGTTATAATGACCCATCAAATTGTAAGTCTTGAAAAGTGCTGGAAACTGTTGGGAGCCACCTTAAGATCAGGAAAACACGAAAACAGACACTCATCAATAGTTTCTTTTTTCATACCTAAAGGCAATGTGTTTTAGAAAATAACTGCATGCACTGCACATAAAATATGTACTTTTTCTGTTCTGTTCACCCCCGAAACATGGGGGATTGAGTATGTTACTGTTTTTATATAGCTTACATCAGTTCATGTGACAGCAATGTGAGAGCTTTACAGATTATGTAAATTTATTTAGCCACAAGTCTTTTAATGTTTTTTTTTTCCCTGTGATGGATAACACAATTACAAGTGGTCTTAAAAGCTTCAAAAGACATGTACTGGTGCATGATAAGCCCTCTAGTGTACTATTTTGTTTTCAACCTCCTGTACACCTGGACACCTCCCGTAACCGGACACCTCCCTTAAGGGGACACTTCCCGTAAGCGGACACTTTCCCTTGATCCCGAGGGTGTCCGCTTACAGGAGGTTTGACTGTATGCATTGTAATTTAATTTGATGCACTATTTAAACTCCAGAAAATTATTTCCTAATAATGAGTTTTATTCCTAAATTTGTCTCCTAAGACATGTCCAAAAAAGACTTCAAGGACAAATCAAATTGGATATTAAAGGTACATGTACATGTCAAGTCTGCTTTTTTTGTCATTTTGGACATGTGACCTGAAAAAGCTGATCCCCAGTCCAATTTGGACTACCCTGGTGAACCCTGGTCAGTGGACACAATGTTTATCAATAATTGAACAGCTGTTGGGACCTCTTAGCAGATGCAATAATCAAATATCACATGGTATAGTAAGGTCTGTTGTACATGTAGTTGTTTAACTTGCCAGTACTCTAATTTTAGGAAGTGCATTTTTTTTGTAAAGATTGATCATTGACAGTTCTTAATCAGCCCTTCTGGCAGGCTGCTAGTAAAAAGTATTACACTGTCTTGAAGTGTCTTCATCGACTGAAATTTGTTATAACATCATGAACCCTTTGGAGAATGGGCCAAAAAATTAATTTTTACCACAATTGCCGCTAAACTCGCAATCTGATTGGTCGACGTGAGTGGTAAATGAGAGTCGAGACAACGGTGCTGACGCTTACATCACGCGCGCCTGAAAACAACCAATCAGATTGCGAGAAAGTTATAGACAACGCTTGCTCTTTCCTTGCTGTCACGTTTTGTAACAAGACTTAGATTTTTCCTTGTATTTTTTTCTAAATATTGTTGTAAAAAACAAATTTACACCGGTTTTCTGTGGTGTGGACTCTTATTTACCACGATTTACGTCATCACATGGTCAAAATTTGTTGCTGACTCACTTGGCTGCGCCTCGTGAGTCCACAACATTTTGACCATGTGATGACGTAAATCATGGTAAATAAGAGTCCACACCACGATAAACCGGTGTAAATTTGTTAAATTGACTCAAGGTAAATAAAAAGGGTGACACTGATTGCTGACTTCATACACAGTG
Source organism: Cladopsammia gracilis (assembly GCA_022457155.1). NCBI lineage: Eukaryota > Metazoa > Cnidaria > Anthozoa > Scleractinia > Dendrophylliidae > Cladopsammia > Cladopsammia gracilis. The sequence goes on from JAJGOT010000590.1 coordinate 262,433, forward strand.
TATTTCAAGATGGTTTAGACAATTATGTAACTTATATAAATTAAACAAAACCAAGCTAAGCTTAACTTGCAATGTTGTCTAAATTTTTGTTATAGTTATGTTTTTGTCTTGCTGAATAATATGGCTCCCATTGTGGGGTTCCTGAAATGCTCAACATACACCTACCGGGTTCAGCTTTAATATATGAGATTTAATATATGGGTACAGATGTCCCTCAGTCGTAAACTTTTCACTTCCACTGGCCAGTCAATTATGTGTTCAAAGATAATTGCTGTTATTGAATAAATGGTGTGACTTTGAGTATAACACATGCTGCACGTGAGTTACCCGGTAAATAATTTTATAGCAGAGTGTACATGTGAGCGGATGTTATATAATGTATGTTACTTGTGAGTTCATATGATTTGGTGCATATTTATGTCACGCAAAAATGTTTAAAATATTATAAAATCTGTTTGCTCTTCAATTCTTGGACTTCAAACTAAGTGTGATGGAAAATTACATGTATAACTGATCTGTGGATTTCAAAATAATGGCTTTGTAGCATTTAGGGGAAATGTCACTGTATTGCTGTCATTGCTTGCTTACTCGGCTCATCCAGTTTTGTTGTTCACACAATGGATATTTCTGTCATCCTAAGATGTGTTAATTACCACAGTGATGTTGCAGGAGATGCATGGCTCTTAGAGCCCTTTCATTGGACTGTGCATTAGGGGATTCCCTCTGTCCTCCCATATAATGCTTTTGCCATAGCTTGGTAATAAGTAACTCATGTCAGATGTCCCCGGATAAATAAATGACTTAAAAAAAATGAATGCAAAAAAATGGAGGTGACACCAACTTTTATTTAGCAAAGTGAATGCAGTGGCTCACAGCTGTTCACGTGGTTAGTTTTCTTCCTCTGTGCGCGGTCTGAGTTGCATGACGTATCATGGCATTGTGACATAAACTGTATGTGCAGTAAGGATGCACATAAACAATAAGTGCGAACATGCTTAAATTAAGTTTTCTATTATTTTCATCAGACTGCTGAAGAGGCATCCCTTGGTATATTCAGTATACGCATAAGGTGGATTTTCTACAACAACTGAAACAGTGAATGGAATTTTTTACAATGACTAAAATATTTTCAATTAATATTGATACTGTCTGTTTGTAAAAAGCGTTGTAATGTAATTATCTGACCATCCCTTTAAATCATTAAAAGGGTCATTCTCAACCAGGGTACATTGCTTTCTGAAGTTCTGTTTGTGGCCATTTTTGGGTGCTGGGAAAATGGCCACCCAGAGATTATTGCAAAAATTTAAGGTTGTATTGAGGTACATGTACAGTGTACATTGAAACATTGGCAAACTGGATTCCAAACAAAAATAATTGAAAAGCTGTCAAAGTGATTTAGATCACTTGATGGATAGGACATTCTTCTTAGTGAATTGGTTATATACATGTACATGTACTGTTTGATCATCTCCAGATCATACAGAATAGAGAATTTAAGCATCATGACAACGTTCTTACTTTTTTCAAAAGCTTTGTCATCTTCCAAGTGAATGTACACTGGTTGATATGGGGAAGATATGGAAAGTGACAATAGTTTTTATAATAATGACCAGTACATTTTGTCAAATCAATAACCTTTTATGTGTATGAGAAAGTCTTTTTAATGTATTATTTAAATTTAAATAAATATTTATTTTTTTCAAATACTGCTGTATTATAAATCAATGTTAATGGTGTTATTATGCAACATACATCTAGCATTTGACATTGCAAATATGCACCAAGACAATGCAAATACAATGTATGATACATTATTATTTGACAGCATTCTAGAGTGCAAATATGCATCAAAACGAGTGCAAATAAGACATTCTTCTGACCATGCACTAGCAAAAACAGCTTCAAAAATTTAGTTTTAGGAGGAGATTTCTGTTGTAATCGGTATAATAAACAATTATTATTATTCAATGAAAAGTTGTGCAATACGGCTGGGCATTTTTACTCGTCAGTAAATACTATGTACTTATTGACTAAGTGGGAGGGCCGGATGGGAAAATATTTGGCTCGAGGTCATGGCGTACGGACCGAGCGCAGCGAGGTCCGTGCGCCATGACCGAGAGCCAAATATTTTCCCATCCGGCCCGACCTAACTTAGTCAATAAGCATTTTATCATATGACCAAATTGGAGACAAAATTACTTGAAATTTTAACGCGCGAGGCCGTCCGCTTTTGTAGTAGGGCCGTACGCCTTTTTCCGGCCCCGCTCGCGCAAATGCGTACGGCCCTCATACGGGACTTTCATCAATGGTTTTGCAAAGAAATGGTTCGCAGGGCCGTACGGGTCATATGATAATCAGCCGTATTACACAACTTCACGCTGAATAACCTCTATTTACTCTTAAGGGTCAGCGCATTTTTTTTTGGTGCCCCCTCAAACTCTATATAGTTAGTATGAACCCTCCCAACACCACAATCACACGTAGCACCTTTGAAAAGCAGGCCATGTGGTGTACACATGTTTATTTACAGGATTTACTTGAACGGCGCAGATTTTTCTTCAACATTGTTGAAGTTCTTTTCTGGACTATAGTCTACAGAATATGTTAAAATTATTTATAAAATTCATTAATAATTCATAAGGAAAATACAAAAGAAATGAATGTTTAATGAAGGTTTGTAAACCCCAATACAGATCAACTGAGTTGATGAATTATTAAACAGTAGCATTAACTTTTGATACAGATCTCTGCTGAGCTAATTAGTATGCATTAACTTTTCATACAGATCTCTACTCATTGTTTCATTTCGTAAGTCAGACAAAATATTCGCGTCCGATCTGTATGGGCGTTTACAATGGCGAGCCGAATGCCCATACAGATCTCCCGCTCATATTTTATCTATCACTTAATTATAATATATTATTTCCGGTTTCACTTGTAATAATAATAATAATAATAATAATAATAATAATAATAATAAAAAAAATAAATGCCTCTTATTCAGTCTTGCTATCAAGGCCTTCCAGGTTCCTTCACTGAGACCGTTACATTATATTTTGAGCACCAAATGGATTTTAAAGTTTAGGTTTAGCTAAAAATCAGCAAAGAAACTGAGTTACAATAAGTTATGTCTCTTATTGTTTACTGATATACTAAGTAAGTAATTGGAAATTTAAGGAATAATGTATACATCTTTCTCAAACAATCACCCTAACGTCAAGAAAAGGGAACGTTGACGCAAAATAATCCATACAAGGAAATCAGATACGACGACAATTAAAACTACTCGAACATGCTTTGTAAGTTGATATCAGAGTCAAATATGCAACTCTGACAAGAATCATACATGTACATGTTTGGAAGTTAAAATTTACGTTTTAAAAGCCCAGTATTTGAAAAAAAAGTAGAATTTCTAAGTGCTAAGTGTATAAGAACAACTTTTATAAAATTGCCTACCTTTTCATATTCGTCTTGAATAAACGAAAACGAAAAATTGCTATAGCTTCCTGAAGGTAAATTCTAATTGATTTTCATATGCATTGCATTAATTATCAGTCTTTACATGCCTTTGATTTAGCACGATGTGATTGGGTATCTTCGAGAGACTGACAACAGCACTCAGTTTTGGCGCTCAGAAATATTCCAATCAAAATCCCAAGGGGCTACAGTGCACGAAAAACACCACTAATCCGAGGTGTTATGAAAATCAAAATTGAGACAACAGCGCCTGTTCGTGAATTAAAAAGTGAAAGCCTGTTTATAAACTACAAAGTTGAAACTGTCCCTGTCTGGCTAAAATGAGCACTTCGTAACTCTGAAATCTTGAAACGGGTGGCATGAGAATAAAACGTGTTAAAGGGACAGTGTCACGGCAGTTCCTGATTAGTCGCCTTGAAAACTTGACGTTAACTTGGAAATTATCATTTGAATGACAAGATCACAACTTCAGAACAAAGAAACATGTCTCTCGAACGCTACCATTTAAATTTTACAAACAACAGAGATAAAGTTTGAAAAACTGTTAGGCAAATCAGTGTTGAAAAATCGCAGTTGCCATCCGTTGTAATATTCAATTTTGTCCATCCGCGCCTTCCTTCGTATTTTGCCATGCCGAAAAGTGTTCCTTCAGGGTTGTGAGCAGTTATTTAAGAGCCAATGTCTGTAAATATCGAGAATGCCGCGTCACTCGTGAAATTTCTAATTTCTTTATATTTTGCCCAAAGAACCTCTATAGTAAGTTATTTTCGAAAATACTACTCAAAGGTTGAGAAGCGCTTGAGTTTGAACGAAATCGAGGAAAGTCTGAAAAACGTTATTTTGGCGTTAAATCCATGCCGAAAATAAAGCGAAATGATGCATTTTCTTCTCGCTCGTACAGACAAACGTGATAAGATGTATCGATGTACTTTGGCTGATTCATAACACATCTCTTGATCTTTCTAAAACACCCAATATATTTGGGAAAGATGCTATTATTATAATATTTTTGGCCTTTACAAATTCTCTACTTGTAGCGCTTGAGCAAGAGGTCGAATTTAGGCAAACTTTTATATCAGCGAAAACCCGCTGTTACGTTGATTTTAAAGTTAAAACTGATATATTCTTAAAGCACAACCTTTATATTCTACTGTGTAAAAATTTCTAACGCGGCCCGATAAAATTATCCCGTTGAGAAACGGAAACGTGAAGTGTATTTTGACACAACGAACATCCGTGAGACGAAGAAACGACTTCACTGCTCCGAACACGAAACTTTTATCAAGGACGAAAATCTGTGATAGGAAAACCTTTTTTCCAAAGAAAAACTCTTTTTGTAAAGATACAAAGCGGTAATGTACTTTAGTCCAAAATATTATTTCCTATACAGGAAAAAAAAGACATAACAGTAATACAATGCTGACCCCCAGGTCATGTATAGGGAAAACAAGTGCATGCGGCTCAAAGTACTTCATTAGTCAATATTTTGCTCAAGGTGAAAAGTTAATGGAGCTCTGTTCTCGCTAGCCATAATTTTAACCCATATTCTTAAGTTATATCGGGATTATAATTTTCAACAGGTGGCCCATAGTGTAACGCCAACAAAAATAAACATAACCAAGATTTGAGCAAAGAAATGTGGCAATAACATTTTGTACATACGGGGCCCTGTATTATATCAGGCATTGTTGAAACAGTGTGGGAACACGAACAAAAAAGAATTCAATCTTACCCGTATGTTTGCAATGGACGTCCTTTGTACACTGCCGGATTGCCACACACTCCGTGTCGTCCCGGTCGGATTTTCCGAACTAGGACCGCGCGCATTCACCTGATTCACCGCAAACGAAGGCATTCCACGCCGGGTCAGCTGTCGGCAATTTTTAGTTACGCCAATGGCGCAAAAGATGGCGGCCTGGCCGTTGTTATTTCTGGTAGATCTGGGAACTAGTTAACGGCAGTATATAAAGCGCTCGATTTGCATCCCGGGAAAGCGCGGGCTGAATGAAAACCGAACTGCTGCGAAAGCGCGAGAAACAAGGTTCATTTTGGTACCAAAATCAACGGGAAAAGTTAAATATGTGATTTTTCCTTCGTCTTCACTTTAGCCTCTTAATGTCGCAAGAAGGAACCGGCCTGAAAATGGCTAACTTCAGCTTCAAAAGGCTTTTTCGTTCTTCTGAACACAGAGTCGAGTGCTGCAATCTTTGAAACTTCAAACCTTCGGTAAGAATCCTATGTTTTTTGTTTTGGTGATTTCACTTTAGTTTTACAGAAATATTGCTTTTCTTATGGGTGTTTTGTATCAGATTCTCGTACGAATCGGCTGGTACTCAAATGACTAATGCTTATTTTCTGAATCTTCAACACCAGTGATCGCACCCTGGATCCAGAGGTCCGTTCTCTGAATATCATGAGTGAAGTTAACCGCATAAACGGTTAGAAGAAGCTCGCAAGACGGACCTCTGGTCACTCGAATATACAACTTCATTTCCATGCGAGGATCTAGTTCAGAATCTGAACTAGGTCGCTGATTGGTTACTCCTACTTGTTTCCAGACTCTACCGGGAGTTAATGATGCAACAGCAACTTCGATTGGCTGGACCAAAACATAAGCTGTAAGCCCTGAGGGAGAGATCCTACAGATGAACTTAAACTACTTCACTCTGAGAATTAAAGGTTAAACTAAAAACTATAATGTTAACATTGGCCGGTTCGTAAAAAAATCAAAGGCTCTCTTCACCTCAGGAGCTCGCGCGTACCACCTGTAAGCCATGAGGGAGAGGAGATCCTACAGATTGACTTAAACTACTTCACTCTGAGAATTAAAGGTTAAACTAAAAACTACAATGTTAACATTGGCCGGTTCGTAAAAAAAAAAAAAAATCAAAGGCTCTCTTCACCTCAGTAGCTCGGGCGTGCCACCTGTAAGCTCTGAGGGAGAGGAGATCCTGCAAATTGACTTAAACTACTTCACTCTGAGAATAAAAGGTTAAACTGAAAACTATCACTTAAACATTGGCTGCGAATTCATAAGAAAAAAAAATCGAAGGCTCTCTTCACCTCAGGAGGTCGGGCGCGAAACCTGTAAGCCCTGAGGGAGAGGAGATCCTACAAATTGACTTAAGCTACTTCACTCTGAGAATAAAAGATTAAACTAAAAACTATAATTTTAACATTGACCGGTTCATAAAAAAAATCAAAGGTTTTCTTCACCTCAGGAGCCCGGGCGTGCCACCTTGTAAGCCCTGAGGGAGAGGAGATCCTACAGATTGACTTAAACTACTTCACTCTGACAATTAAAGGTTAAACTGAAACTATAATTTTAACATTGGCCGGTTCATAAAAAGATCAAAGGCTCTCTTCACCTCAGGAGCTCGGGTGTAAGCCCTGAAGGAGAGGAGATCCCACAGATTGACTTAAACTACTTCACTCTGAGAATTAAAGGTTAAACTGAAAACTATAATTTACTGCTGTCTTAAATGGATCTTATCACCTCAGAAGCTTGGTCTTGCCGCCTGTAAGTTCACATAATGGAGTAGAGACCTTTAAGACTTGTTTTTAAAAAAAAATTCCTAGTCTGCAAACTTCGTTACAATTATAGTTAGTCTACTTCCACGAATGGCTTCTAATCTCCTGATCACGCCATAAGCTCAAGCACGCCGATTGAAAGCCAAATGAGCCTGAAATATACAAAGCTAACTGAAATATTTATATATGTTTTGCAAAGCCGCAGTAAATAATTTGATCAGATTTTTTCGAATAAAAAGGAACTGTGTAAGGCGTAAGTCTATCCAGGAATCAAAATAGAGCAGAATACTAATTTTTAAAAGGCGTCATGAACGTGAACATTTTGGCGGAAATTCTCTGATTTTTGGCGGGCTTTCATTTGACGCTAAGGATCTGTCGTGGTTTTCATAATTTGAAATGGTTCTTTATATAAAATCGAATACTAAGAACTTACAGGATTTCGCTTCACCTATTCGCGGACTTGAAGCATCATTACAATGATGTTTGTGCGAATTTTTAAAAAAAGGTCACACGTATTCTGTCGTTCGTCCGCATGGCAGAATTAATGGTGCCTGATAGTAAATCTCCTGCGGCAGAGTTTTCCCCTCCAGTAAATCTGCTTAAACTGTCGACCATCACAAAATAATAAAGCATCATCTACATACCTTCCCTTGAAGCCTCGGTTTTATTTCTTAGTCGGTCACTTACCACTGCGGTCCGCCGTTTTCCTCGTTTGCATCGCTAGCCATTTATACGCATTGCATTTCTTTGCGAAACATAGCAAAGACACTTTCACCGGATGGATCGACGCACAAGTAACCAATAAAAGCAAATCAATTCAATTGGAACCCAAGAATGGCGACAAAACGCTATTAATATTGACAAATCCTTCGCTAAACCGGCAGCGCTAAAGAAACGCAGCAAAATATTATTTCCCATGGTTTCGAAATTTATGTCTAGTCTGCCGCAAAGAAATCAAATTTATTTTTACTGAATATTAACTACAATAGCTTTTTGTAGTGTTTAAGTCTGTTCTTGTCCACAGGAAACGATAACTTTAGACAGACAGACAGACAGCGGTTATTGGGTGCGAAAGGGAATGTATGAAAACTAATAAAGATTTATTAAAACGCGTGAATTTCCAGGGCGAATTTGTACCCCTAATGCGTGCAATAAAATCGACCCTCTGACGTGTGATGTAGACAGGCTTTAATACTGAGAAGGAAATGTCGGTGTCTGATTTTAGTATAATCATCAGAGATGAAATATAATCAATGGCTCTTATTCAGTCTTGCTATCAAGGTCTTCCAGGTTCTTTCACTAAGACCACTACATTATATTTTGAGAGCACAAACGGATTTTCAAGTTTAGGTTTAGCTAAAAATCGTCAAAGAAACTGAGTTACAATGAGTTATGTCTCCTATTGTTTACTGATATACTAGATAAGTAATTTGAAATGTAAGGAATAAAGTATAGATCTTTCTCAAACAATCACCCAAACGTCATGAAAAGGCAAAGTTGGCGCAAAATAATTATAATTCATGCAATGAAATCAGATAAGAGACGCGGTGTCTGTTTTTGGCATACAGAGTACAATCATCAGAGATGAAATATAATCAATGGCTCTTATTCAGTCTTGCTGTCAAGGCCTTCCAGGTTCTTTCACAGAGACTACTACATTATATTTTGAGCACACAAACGGATTTCAAGTTTAGGTTTAGCTAAAAAATCGTCAAAGAAACTGAGTTACAATTAGTTATGTCTCTTATTGTTTACTGATATACTAGGTAAGTAATTTGAAATTGAAGGAATAAAGTATAGATCTTTCTCAAACAATCACCCAAACGTCATGAAAAGGCAACGTTGGCGCAAAATAATTATAATTCATACAAGGAAATAAGATAAGAGACGCGTGTCTGATTTGGCATCAGAGATGAAATATATAGTTTATCGTATTCAGTAGTTTTACAGTTATTTTAAGCATTTTTTTAAAAGAGGTTTTATTGTAATTTGATGCTGAAAAGCCCTGAAGGGAGTATTAATAAAAATAATAATAAAAAAAATCAATGCCTCTTAATCAGTCTTGCTCTCAAGGCCCTCCAGGTTCCGTCACTGGGACCACCACATTATATTGTGGGCACACAAACAGATTTTCAAATTTAGATTTAGCTAAAATTGTCAAAGAAACTGTGTTGCAATAAGTTATTCCTTTTATTGTTTACTGATATACTAGGTAAGCAACTGGAAATTTAAGGAATAAAATATAGATCTTTCTCAAACAATCACCCAAACGTCATGAAAAGGCAACGTTGGCGCAAAACAATTCATACAAGGAAATAAGATAAGAGACGCGGTGTCTGATTTTAGTATGCAGAGTAATCATCAGAGATGAAATATATAGTTTATCATATCAGTAGTTTTACAGTTATGATATATATATATATATTTTTTAAATGAGGTTTTACTGTAATTTGACGCTGAAAAGTCCTCAGGGGAATATTAATAAAAATAATAATAATAATAATAATAATAATAATAAAAAAATCAATGCCTCTTATTCAGTCTTGCTATCAAGGCCTTCCAGGTTCCTTCACTGAGACCGCTACATTATATTTTGAGCACCAAATGGATTTTAAAGTTTAGGTTTAGCTAAAAATCAGCAAAGAAACTGAGTTACAATAAGTTATGTCTCTTATTTTCCACATGGCTCGGTTTTCTTTGTTTTGTTTGTTTTTTCTCTTGTTCCCCGCCAATAATAAACTGTCTGAAAAGCTGGTGGCGGCTTTTGATTGTAACAGGGGAGTGCGGGGCTGAGTTATTCCCCTGCAGTTATTTCCCTCCAGTTATTCCCCTCCAGTTATTCCCCTCGACTTATTCCACTCATAACGGAATAACATAAACGGGAAGACAAAATAGGACATAACAACGAAAACATTCTAGCATCGGTCAATATTTTTTGTTTACATAAAAAGACAACTTCATCAATCTTATTCCTACGTAATTAAGTTGCCGGTCGCGACCAAAAAGCGAAATGTTAATAACATTATTCGATGGTATGGTACCTCGATTCAGGTTTCGGGTCTTCAATACTGTATGTTTCCGCCGGTTTCCCTTGGAAAACACACCGCAACCACTCATGCGTAGTCCATGTGTCATGTTTATTACCGCAGTTTGTTTTTTATTCCTCACAAACCAACGACTTAAGAACTCACAATTCCACCAGAATGGAAACTTTAATTTCTTGACCGTCTGCCACTAAATCAAAATTGATGAAAGCCTCTGTAACCACTTCCATCATGTTCCATCCTTGCAATCCTGAACTTTTTCTCCAAACTGGTGCTTCTGTTTTGTTCTACAGATCTTTTTATCCAATTTAATTGCATATTTGGTGGCGTTTGGTGATATGGCATGGAAATTAAGTGAGCACATTTTAGTTTTTTCTGGCGGGACAATGTCCGTTTAACCGTTGATTTATGATTTTTTTTTTTTTTTTGCTTCTTCTGCTTTTTATGTCTGCTGCTTCTATTTTTGCTCTATGGCGTAATATTTTTATCAAGTTTAATGGTATATTTGCTGGCATTTGACGATATAACAAAAATTATGTAAGCAGAATTTCGTTATTTTGGCGAAACAGTGTCCCTTTAATGAAAGAAGCCTGAGTGATTCGCCGGTGTCTGACCTTTGAGAATTTTTCGGTTATCTTCGTAAAAAATGAATGAAATCCAAACAGCTAAGCAATGTGCAATTTAATCTAATAACCATTCGTTTGAAAGGTCACATGTTAAAATTTCTCAGTCCACAGACGATATAATAAACAGCACCAAATGAAAGTACTGCATGCTTAACAGCCATTTTTTTAAAATAATGATTACACTTTCGGATTTCATCTACAGACTCAAAACATTGGAACGAGTTCTACAGCAACAAAATAAACAGTACCCCAGGAAAATACTGCATGCTTAACAGCTATTTTTTTTAAATAATGATTACACTTTCGGATTTCATCTACAGACTCAAAACATTGGAACCAGTTCTATAGCAGCAAAATAAACAGTACCCCAGGAAAATACTGTTCAATAGCTATTTTTTAATGACTACACATTAAATTTCATTTACATTGGAACCAGTTCTTACACTAAAATAAATAGAACTACAGGAAAGTGCTGTTTCTGGGTGAGTAGCTTTTTCTGAGAATGGTCGAAGTTTAATCCAGACTCAAAAGTTGGAAACACTTTCGGGCTTGTACTAACATCGAATCGACTTGCACAGCATGCTTAGCAGCTACAATAGTGAATTTCTACTCTACTATGGATTGCCTATGTCAGTACAGTGTCCGTAGTGTAGCCGTTCCAGAAAAATGAATGAAAATCAGCACCATCCATGAGAAAATTTGATCCAACGTACACCAGCAGGATTGTCGTCAAAACAGTTAGTAGTACATGTGTTGTAAATGGAACGTACAGACCATTTGCTATACAGGCGTAATCACCAACTAAAACCTTGGGCAGCTCATGGAATGTGCGCAAATCAAATGTACATTTCCCACAGTTCTCAAGTTTCTATTTTATCTCCAAATGATATGGCATAACCCTTAAAAGAGCTTTGACATTTTTGGGTCACAGATACCTGAAATTAAAACTAAGCACCTTTGTATACGCTATCAACCCGAAATGCTGAACCATAATCTGAGCATCAGCGAGTTTTCCAAGAAAAAAGGTGACAAACTTGAAAAATTGGTCCAATTTTATCAAGTTGCAATCCATTCCATCCTTGCCGACCAAGACACTTAGAGCATTAGTAGGCTAATCACCATTATTTTTCGGTTTCCACTAAATACGTCTTTTGGGCTTTTAAAAGTAACACTAAAAATAATTATAATTATTATTATATTCATTAATAAGGCATTGAGAACACTATTTTTATTTTTATTTCTCTTGTAATTTTTCTTTTGTAATTTTTGGTGATTTTTCTTAATAAGATGAGGTTTTGTTGCATTCATAAGTCAACATAACCAGACATAAGTTACGTTAGGGCACCCAGGACCTAGGTTGCTAAGGATGTAGTGTTGCAGTTGCAGTCGATCGGCCAGTTGAGATGTAATATAGGCAATTTTAAAGATTAAAATTATGATGATTATTATTATTATTTTTTTATGACAATGATCAGTTCATTTTAAAAATGCAATGTTGAGGAGTCTTTCATTATTATATATTTTGTAATTATTATACATGTGTTGTAATTTTATATTGTAAATTTAAGATTGTTTTAAGAAATTTGTTAATAAAGTTTTATTATTATTATTATTAGTTCATTTTAAAAATGCAATGTTGAGGAGTTGTAAATAGTTATTTTAATTCATAATTGTAAACGTAAGATTGTTTGAGAACTATTATTATTTTAATTATTATTATTATTATTATTATTATTATTATTATAAACTTTATTATTATTATTAATGACCATTATTTTTCCTTTGTTTTATTAAGATCCGCATTAATCTGCCTTAGAGGATCGAGAGTTAGAAGAAAAGCCTTTTGTGATTTTAAGAACATAGATATTGACATTGAAACCCAAGAAGGAGCCATAATGTAATGTTAAGAATTCTTTATTGCCGTCACCTTGTAAATACAAACGTCTTACATAAATTTTATTTTTAATGAAGTTTTTTTAGCAATACTTTTACGATATTTATACGGATTGTAATTATGAATATTTTTAGCATTTTAGTAGATTAATAATTGTTAACGTAAAATTGTTTGAGAATTTGTTAATAAAGATTATTTAATTTATTTTTCGGTTTCCACTAAATATGTCTTTTGGGCTTTTAAAAGTAACACTAAAAATTATTATAATTATTATAATTATTATTATTATTATTATTATTATTACTATTAATCACCATTATTTTTCGGTTTCCACTAAATATGTCTTTTGGGCTCCTTAAAGTAACACTAAAAATTATTATCATTATTATTATTATTATATGACAATGATCAGTTTCATTTTAAAAATGTAATGTTGACGAGTTTTTTATTATACCATTTCAAATGTACATATTTTATCGTAATTAGAATTTTAATGTATTGTAAATGCAAAACGATAAAGAGGAATGGAGCAAGAGTGTCTCCTTGTAGTACTCCAGCCAAGATCTGGAAGGTTTCAGTCTCACCATCAGCTGTGCGAACCTTGGCCCAGGTTTCAGAATAAGTGGCCTCAATTGCCACTATCATTTTGTCGGGTACACCGTACGCTCGCAGGATTTCAATCAACTTGCCTCTGTGAATCTCTATGACACGCTTCCCCGGGTTACCGACAAAATCAGAGCCAGAAGAATGGGCCTCGCTGGTCACTGTGTCCGTCACCCTGAGCTGGTTGCATCAGATCTCATCCTTTGGGAACCAAAACACGGTACTCGCAGTAAGGGAAGACCAGCAACCACTTACATAGACACCCTTAGAAGAGATATTGGACTCAGTAACACTGGCGAGAATCGCGCCCTTATGAACAACAGTGACCTGTGGAGAGCAGCCACCCGTGATTCCCGAGTTGGTGTTGGCTAATACCCTCGTCTTTAGTAGTAGTAGTAGTAGTAGTATTGTAAATAGTTATTTTAATTGTTAATAAACATCTTGTTCTATTTTTAAATTATTATAATTGTTATTATTAATAAGGCATTGAGAACACTATTTTATCTTTATTTCTCTTGTAATTTTCTTTTGTAATTTTTTGGTGATTTTTCTTAGTAAGATGAGGTTCTGTTGCATTCATAAGTCAACATAACCAGACATAAGTTACGTTAGGGCACCCAGGACCTAGGTTGCCAAGGATTTACAGTGTTGCAGTTGCAGTTGATCGGCCAGTTGAGATGTAATATAGGCAATTTTAAAGATTAAAATTATGATTATTATTATTTTTTTATGACAATGATCAGTTCATTTTAAAAATGCAATGTTGAGGAGTCTTTCATTATTATATATTTCCTAATTATTATACATGTGTTGTAATTTTATATTGTAAATTTAAGATTGTTTTAAGAAATTTGTTAATAAAGTTTTATTATTATTATTATTATTATTATTATTATTATTATTATTATTATTATTATTATTAATGACCATTATTTTTCGGTTTCCACTAAATATGTCTTTTGGGCTTTTAAAAGTAACCTAAAAATAGTGACATAACCCCCTTAAGTATGAACCAGTTATCAGTTGAATTCCCAAGATTTCAGTTACTTTCTAACACTGCTGTACATTAAGCTTGATAACGATTAGGTATCTTTTACTTATTATCAGATCGTAGCCTATCTGTATGCAAACTTTACGTTATATGATATCTCGTACTTTAAACCGTTCTTCTTTTTCACCGGCAAGATTGCCCAAGGTCAAAAATGAAATCTAACCTAAGAAATATCTCAAGATATTGAAAAATTATTGAAATACAAACTTTATTATAAGAAAGTACTGCCTATTATTTTCCGCGTTACAACCAATTTATACAGAGTAATGAACAGAACCTCAGAAACGTACTCCTTAACGGCTTTCATAAGAACGGTCACATTGTAGGATTTGATCCACAGCCCAAACTACCTTGCACAGCATATACTACAAACCAGGCACCGCATGAAAATACTGCCCAGAAGTTTTCATTTGAATGGTCACACTTTAAGATTTCATCCGCAAACTCAAGAAATTAAACCACAATGTACACCAATTTTGGATTATAAATGGATTTCATGCACAGATTGAAATGTAGAATCTACATTGCACGACTGTTGTTTTGCTGTAGCTAGGAGTAAAAGGGGTCAACGTTTTTTTTTATTATCAGTATCTCGTCTTATCTTGACCTAATTCTTTACTTTTCAGACACTTTTCGACATTACCTACAATGACGCGCGACTTCAAAATTGGAAAAACAAATCAAAGTTGATTTTACGGAAAAACAAGCAATCCCACAGCAGACTGATAACAGTACTGCTCGGTAGCTCTCATTTGATCACACTTTTCAATTTTATCCACAACCACAGTTTCGAAAGTTAGCCGATGCACGCACAACATGCCTATTAAAGTCTCGTGTGGGGAAGTGTCTGGTTTCACCCCCTACCCTTTCACATACCAACTTTCATCGAAATGATGCCCCTTTCACATACATGATAAAAAATTGTACCCCTTTCTTGTACCTCAAGATACGTCAAAGACAAAAGATTATTCAATACGGGGTCCAATAAACGCTGTGTAACAGAAACAAAGAACTGTATCTTTAGGATTACATTTACGGAGTCAACACTTGGAACCACCTTGTACATAATAAATAATACCACAGGAAATGACTGCACACTTTAGGATTTAAAGTACAGACTCAAAAGTTATAGCCACTTTGCAAAGCATACTTATAACTAGCAAAGGAAAGTACTGCTCGGTGCCTTTGATCTGCGAATAGTCACGTTGTAGAGTTTCGACTCAAAAGTTATAACCACATCCCCACGGCTACAGGTTTGATGCTGGGTGCATGCCCGGGGGGGGGGGGGGTACTCCCATATATGAGCTATATAATAGGTATGTGCCGCTGTGAAGGATATGGTTTTCAGGCAGTTTTGTCTGGGAAAGGGTATAGTAATCAGAGAGTTTTGGTCTAGAATAGGGTATCATTTTCCGCGAAACTGATCAGTTGCGTTAAGAATTTAGTCTAGGCGAGGTTTACTGGCAAATGACATTTAAAAATCGGTACGGTGGACAGTACGGCATTTTTACTGACCCCTGGTATCTTAGACTGTGATAGTGAACGAGTTTCTGGAAAACTAGCGAGTCTGGAATAGTTCTAGGATAAGGAAGGGTTTTTCGGTGTTAAGTCTAGAATAGGGTTGCAAAATGCAGCTAAAATGGTCTAGTATAGGTTAAGGGTCTCAGAGTCCCAGCGACACACCCCTGCCCAAAAATTTGCGGAGTCCCCCCCGGGGGTGCATGTGAAAGGACTAAATAATGATCGAAGGAGGACGTAAAAGATGGAGAAAAAAAAGCAGCAACTTTTGACCATGATTTTATTCCAATTGATTTTTCGATTACGTTGCCAAAACTACAAAAGCAGACAAACTTCTCAACGTACACAGAAATATAACAAGGAGAATTTCAATTTTGGTCAGCTTATAACCGGAATGACTATGATGTCACCAAAATCCGACAAAGGCTTATCAACTGAAAATAGTTCATTCAGGCCAAAAACAAAATTCCAGAAATTCAATTGGTATAAGTTCGCTTATCATACTTTAACAGAGGCTACCGCAAACGTCTCCTTTCTTCCTTTTCTAAACAATTTTAATGCTGAGTTGGGCTTTTCATATTAAATCTGTCTGTACTGTTAATGTATGCCATTTTATTTAGAGAAGAGAGAGTCTTTTTTAAATACATTAAGCAACAGAATTGTGAGTTCAGAATGGATACTTGGATGGTTCATTAAATCGAAATTAATTCCCCTGCATAACCAACTTCAATCAAAAACACTTTGGTCCCGGGGGAAAAGGATGATCTCATATATAAGCTATATGGGCAGGGTATGTGCCGCAATCGAGGATAGTTTTCAACAGTGTAGTCTGGGATAAGGTATAGAAATCAGGAAAAAACGGCAAACTGATCCATACGACAAGGAGAAGAGATTGAGACAAAAGTGAAATAGTAATAAAAAAAAAACAGTTGAATATATTTGCCCAGAACCGAGTTTTGGTTTAGAATAGGAAATCATTTAGCGGGAAACTGAACAGGGGTTTGAAGATAGAGTTTTTTTTTTTGGAATATAGCGAGTCTGGGATAGAGTAGGGATTTTTTAAAATGTCTAGTCTGCTACAAAGGTCCAAACTACAGCTGAACATGGTCTGGTATACGGTAAGGGTTTCAAAGTCCCAACGACACAACCATCCACATCCCCATCCCCCCCCCCCCCCCCCTCGCACCCCTTCAGTCCACCCCGGCCCTCTGGCACAGGTATTTAATGCTTCCGGAAACCCTTGTCGCCCAAAACGGGCAAGAAAATATTCCACATGCTTTTGATTTTAAAATTAGTCGTCAAGATGATTTGTTATCTACGTTTCCGTACAACACGCCAACAAGGAGAGGCACAAGAATGGCGATGAAATCCACCAACTAAGATTACCGTTACATGCACGCAATCGGATTTCTTCATGATTCGATCAGATGGGCTTCACAAGGTTAAGCAACGGTTTATTTGATAAGACAGGAAGGAGTCGAAGGTTTATAACCAACAATGACTGTTCCTTGTAAATGATGTCTAGAAACAAGTCTAACCATGACCACAAGTTCATGGATAATCCTACATAAAAAAAAGGTACACTCGTCCCGATGAAGCAATGCAGAATTTCTGGCAATTTCTAAGACGATTTCTTACCTTAAAATATAATTAGCCAAACGTAGAAAGGGTAAACTAGTTTCACTTTGCCTTACCTTAGAATCTTGAATATGAAATCTGTTGTCAGCTCCAATCCACAATCAACCTCCTCAAAAGAGCCTTGCGCGGTAATGGGCCCAGATTAGTGAAAACTTATGTTTATCACAAGATCTGCCAGATAAGTGTTTATCGGCAATTTCAGTCTTGAAGAGTTTGCATTGTGGCTAAATATCAGAAGAACGTGTTTAAAGTGTTGAGTTACAAATCTGAAAAGTACTGGAAGGTTATCGGCATGAACTTTTAAGAAAAACAACTTTTGCCTCATGTAGAGCAAGTTTTCAAAAGTTCATAACTCGCACAAGTTTCCAACTGCATGGAATTCGAATCGGTCGCTAACCAGTCATTTCTATGACGCTGTGACGTAATATTATCAATGTCAATCTACTCAATCTCTATGTATAATCTCTTGATAGTCTAGCACAACTGACTGCCCATTGTCTTGGAGGTACCGGGGGAACGAGATTACTCTATTATATTAGCTATTTTAGCGATTTCGTCCTGAAACAGGGGAATAGATGTTTGCCGTCTCATACCCCGTTCGCGCCAACGCTTAAACATATTTAAATGTTGTTTAGTTTAAAACAGGTTTAGAAAAAACATCTCCTAACCTCCCGGAATATTTGGAGTAAACCCTTTACTAAAAGAACATTTATTGACTTTTATTACCATTCCAGGTAGTTTCAGTCCTTTAATTTAAAAACGTTCAAGATAGAGCCTAAAAGCGTAGTTAACCTAAACAAATGGTGCTTTAGTCTGAAAAAGAGTATTGAGTTTTAGTTTGAACAAGGGTTAAATAAATGTTTGCTCGGTTTTTAATTTCTGAATCTGAAAGAGCATATGTCTTTTTAGCGGTTTTAATCAGAAAAAGGACATAAATGTTTGCTGTTTTAGTGCGAAATATGGCAAAGACAGTAAATTTAAGCTAAAATAGATTTAGATGTTTACTAGTCTACAATAGGATATGGTTGTTTGGCCGAAATTGGACATAGATGTAAAGAAAACTTGCTGACAGTTAAGTCTAAAATAGCGTAATAATTTTTGCTTGTTTTGGTCTGAAAAATGTATATAATTTTTCTTTCTGATCTGGAGTGGGGGCCTGATGTTTACCGTATAGTACGATTAATACAACATGTTGGCTTGACTTACAACAGTGTTAAGATTTCATACACCAAATCTGAAACTTAGAGATTAATCTCATGGTTCAGGACTCTGAAAATAGGTTAAATCTTCAGTGTCTAAGATGGGGAAATCTTATCAAAGCCCATGCAGCACAACCCACAATAAACTCCAATAAGTACCCTCCGGGTATGGTTTAAGATGCAACAGACAATGCATTCGTCAAGATATCCATCCAACAGGTTGAATTACGGAAATTCCACGATAAAGCCATTAACAACACTACATCCGCACCACCATATCATCATGTACTAGCTCTTGAATCAGAAAACGGCTGTTGTTAATTACTGTTAGTTCGCCGTTGCTAAAAAAATGTGAATTATTTCAGCAATTTGAGCAAAACTCTACCCAATCTTGGAAAAATGTCAGCAATATAAAAGCGACTACAGAGATGATCGTTGTTCTGACTTTAAAATGTTGAAGGTAAAAGACTCTTGCCTGACGAAGGAAGGAAGTGAGGACAATGCACTCCACTTCCCACCAAAGTGGATTTCAGAAAGAATATTTAACCTTGAAACTCCTAAGAATGCCAAAAATCAAAATTTAAGAAAAATCCCAAATTTTTTTTGTAAAATATTGAATAACAAATGGTACGGTTTGGTACCACGCAAAAGTACTGCCGAAGACGTTTCATTTGAATGGTTACACCATAGGATTTCGTCGACAGTCTCAAACGTTTATGTCTCCATAATTGACTCTGAGAGTAAAAGGGGTAACTTATCCTTCAAGACGCTCGCTGGATCCAGTAAACATGACCTTTTGTGCATATGGAGTGGGTTGATAGCAGCGTTAACTGGCCAGCAGTTTGTTTCGATTACCGCAAATTTGTTCGGGGTTAAATTGCATTAAAAGCCGACTAAACGGCGCTGATCAGGCTAACTACTTAATTTAAACCAAAGGTGCTTTAGGGCGAACCGGGCAGGAACAACTGCGACGAATTTCCTGCGATAGTTCGCTTGGCGACTCTCAGGTTAACACTGATTTAAATCGCTTTACATTATAGCCTGCGTGGCAGGCGTTCGAAGGGGGAAGAGGAATTTAAGAGAGAGAATTCAGGCGCGCGAGAACGCCTTCCTCGCGCGCTTTCGCGTTCCATTTGCTGTTGTGAAACCTTTTCCGTACAAACTAACGCTTAAAATTTGAAACAATTCCTAAATTCAGCTTTATGCCAATTCCAAGACTAACAGCAACACTTAAAAATAGCATCTTTCACAGTCTCAAAAGTTAGAATGAATCCCGGGGGGAATACTCCAATATGAAATTGACAGGGATGACCGTTTTGAAAGGAACCCCTTACTGGGTTCCAGAAACCTGTTTTTTGGGTGTAGACTCACATTAATTTTTATCTCGTGTAAGTTAATGTTTAACTTACAGGAGTATAATGTGGTCTAACATGCATTTTTGTTATTCCTTAGAGGTAAAAATTCTTTCTGAAAAGTTGTTCCTGTCATCAAATGTTTCTGACTTAATACCCTAAAATGTCTGATCACACACTGTTTCGATTAACAGTACACATCCTAAGTGGTTCCAAACCAAGAATTTTAACCCTTACTCGGTCTCTTTTATCTGGGAGTTCTCCCCTCCCCTCGGTGGGTAATTACATGACGACCGGTACAACTGTGATACCATGCAGTACAGAGTCATTGCATGAGACTGGTATGAAAGTAGTTAGTGTTTACATGAGAGTGGTACGCGTCTTCAAACGCACACACATTCACAGCTCATGATCACTCACTTTTCATTTGTATCAAAATCATTGAATCCCTCCTTAATCATCTCATCCTAGCCTGTTCCAGGCTCTCAGATAGTGGAGGCGAGCGAAAAATGTTGATAGCGAAGAAAAAAACGAGTGGGGACTGAACCCTACCCTCTCCTTCTGCCCCTTCCCCCCCCCCCCCCCTTTTTTTCTTCGCTCGCTCCGACATTTTTCGCTCGCTTCCACTATCTGAGAGCCTGGAACAGGCTATCTCATCCACGTTATAAAAGAGGCAGTGTTACCTATTTTTAATATCACTTTTAATAAACAAAAAACATATTTGCATCAATAGAAACCGCAAAATATTGCTCGAAACGGTTGGAACTGAGGCAAAATTAAAAGGGTTTCTATGGAGTCATCAGAGCGTAACAGGGCCAAAATGAAATAGCATGCTAATTTTTGGCAAGCGGGCTTTTTTCATCATTCTTTTCCGAATATCTCATCAAATTCCATAATTTCACAAACTTTTGTGACGTCACACTTTGGTACTCTATTCTATGATTAAATATCCCTCTCTCCTCCTCTTGTTCCTGTCGTCATATTTTCTGGCTCAATACCCTAAAAGGTATCAAAATAATTTTTTATGGGTTGGGGCGCTGCTGGGGATTCGTGACGTCATCCAAAATGGCCGCCAAGGTGGCCGCCATCTTGGATCGACTCAAACACTCTTAGTGTTAACCCAATCATTAATTTTAACCCCTAAAAGGTACGACGATCCCCCCCCCCCCCATATAAAAATGACGGGGGTCAGGAGCCCAAAATGGGTCAAAATTTGGAGATCGGTACCGCTTCGGGTACTAAAATCTAAAATGACCACCGTTAGAATTATCGCGGTACCTTTTAGGGCATGAGCCGAAAAAATATGACAGCATATGACATGTATTGTTTTAGAATTGGTACCTCTTAGAGTAAAAATTCTTTTGAGCCCCGCCCATCAAACGAGATTCTGGTACCTTTTAGGGTATTTTTCGAAAATTTCCGACGAGCACCCCGTCATTTTTATATGGGAGTCCCCCCCGGGCGACGATCACCCCGTCATAGTATTTTTTATGGGAATCCTCCCCCACCCCCCCCCCCCCCCCCACCCCGGCGACGATCACCCCCGTCAGTTTTATATGCCTCCCGGTGAATGAATCATATACGGTAGACTTCGAGTTAGCCAGACCTTCTGAAAGGCCAGGAGCGAAGCGAGCCGATTTTTCTTTTCTTTTCACGGCCTTTCTTTTCGCCCTATCCCATACCAGAACAACTGTTCACAGTCTACTTCAAGTCAAAGTATGAACCCAAGAAAAGAAAGGTTATAGAAAGAAAGAAAGAAAGCTCTGTAGAAAGCTCTGTAGTAACTGTGCAAATAAAGCTTTTGTTGTTTGTTATTATTGTTCAACGTAAAGAAAATTTCAAGTTATCGGCTGCGGTTTAACCCTTTCACTCCCAGAGTCAATTATGGTGTAGTGTGTACAGTAGTTCTTACTTTTGAGTCTGTCGACGAAATCCTATGGTGTGACCATTCAAGTGAAACCTCTTCGCGATACTATTGCATTGTACTATTTGTATTTCAAAATAAAATTTGGGATTTTTCCTGAATGTTAATGTTCGGCACTCTTGGGAGTTATTTAATAAAGGGTTAATTATCGTAAAAATGGAGTAAAACAGGGGAAACTGCTTTAAACCGACACTCGACTGAGTTATCAAGAGCTACCGCTTCTATTTAGTTATAAATTTTTTACTTTTTTAAAACTGCTACAGACTAGCAAGTTCATTGATGTAAAATTCGCGCCCACCAGATGAAAACAATTTGTAGGAAGATTATCATAATCAGAGAGAGAAGGCGATTACTCAGATTACTGGCTTCCCGCCGGAAAAGCCTCACTCGATCACAAAGGTGTAAATCACTCCAATTTACGTCAAAGTTATTGATGTTTCGTATCCATCAGATGGAAAGAATTTGTGGGAAGACAATCAAGGTTAAGCAGACAATAACTGGTTTCCACCGGAAAAGCCTCACTCAGTCACAAAGATGTTAAATCACTCCAGTTTACGTCAATCCGACGCCATGTACGGTGGGTTCTGATCGCAAGCAAGACAATCCCAGGCAAGACAATACTGTCCCAAATGAGGGTATTCTTGGTTTTCATTCCATAGGTCAAAATACGTTTGCTTCCATTAACCAAAGATCCAAACTCAAAAGCATTTAAACATAGGTAAAAACAAACTATTTTTTACAGCGTGAGAATCCAGCTTTGTAGTTGTCTTCCGAACAACGAAATTATGGAGAAAACAAGGAGCCCGATGGGCTTCGAAACTGGCTCGTTTGGTCCCAGTTTCCACCCAGTTTTCATTTTAGAGTTTTATATTAGCAATCCACAATATACAATCTAGTATCTATCAATATGCACAGTCCAGTCCAGTCCACATTTACATTTACATTCCACAGCCCGCTTCAAGCACTTCTTTGGGACAGATCATTTTATTGTTAAAGGGGGGGGGGGGGGGGGGTGGTGGGGGGTTTGGCAATTATTAAAAAAATAAATCCCTGCGCAGGAAAAGTAAAGAAAAAAATAATGCACAGCGAGCCAATGAAAAAAAACAGATATGGAACAATCCTAATAAAAATTCTTGGTCAACATCAAGACAGAAAAAAACGTTAACTTTAGGAACACTGTCACTGGTTGACATGCGCCGGTTCTCGTCTGATCACCGAAGTTAAGCCCTGTCGGGCGAGGTTAGTACTTGGATGGGTGATCGCTTGATTTGTGATTGACGTGATTTGTTCAACGATTTATTCGATCTAAACTCAACTGTTCGACAATTGATTTGGTTACAAAAGTTCAACCCGCTTTCCTTTTACCAGAAATAAAACACATCCGAAAATCACAGCGAATTAATGTTTAACAATTCCGTCGAAATTAGAACGGTAATTATTTCAATTGTAGTTGCTTAATTATTGGTTACAGTTCGCAATACTACTTATGAAAACACAATAAAATCACACACGGTAGCGATATACAAAGGATATAAATCGCAAAGCAGAGCCAAAAACATAAGTTTCATAGAACTTGTATATTTTTTTCGCTTTAAAATCCTTGAAACCACCTACAACAAGGAATCAGGATTGTTTAAACACAGGCATTTTGGAGAATCGGTGATAGGATTTCGAATAAACAAGGAGCCCGATGGGCTTCGAAACTGGCTCGTTTGGTCCCAGTTTCCACCCGGTTTCATTTTAGAGTTCGCAATATACACCTAGAATCTATCAATATGCACAGTCCAGTCCAGTCCACATTTACATTTACATTACACAGCCCGCTTCAAGCACTCCTTGGGGACGGACCATTTTATTGTTAAGGTGGTGGTGGTGGTGGTGGGGGGGGGGGGGGGGGGGAGAGGTTGGGCAATTACTAAAAACAAAATTCCTGCACAGCAAAAGTAAAGAAATAAAAAGTAATGCACGCGAGCCAAAGGAAAAGCAGTTTAATATGGAATAATCCCGAAAAAAAATTCTTGCGCAACATCAAGACGACAAAAACAAAATTCATGATCAGAAAAATTGCCCACATCACTGATTTTCTGAAAACCGGAAGTAAACTAGGTACGGTGTTGGCCGCAGCAAAATCGATTCCCGGGGCAGGTGACCCGACACAAAAAAAAAAGGGTATTTTAAGAACTGACTCGCCGCAGAGCGGCGAGCCAGT
Source organism: Cladopsammia gracilis (assembly GCA_022457155.1). Lineage (NCBI taxonomy): Eukaryota > Metazoa > Cnidaria > Anthozoa > Scleractinia > Dendrophylliidae > Cladopsammia > Cladopsammia gracilis. The sequence goes on from JAJGOT010000590.1 coordinate 286,499, forward strand.
TAATTAACAATATCAACATGATCGATCAAATGATTAACAGCTGACCATAGCGTGACATAAATTCGAGATGTTTGGAATTTCAACGTGACTCCATGGCGTAATGCTTGAGAATTGTTTACTCAGCAGTTGACGTGCCGGGACGTGTTTTATTCATTCGATCTAAACTGTTTGACAATTGATTTGGTTAGAAAAGTTCAACGCGCTTTCCTTTTACCAGAAATAGAACACATCCTGAAATCACAGCGATTTAATGTTTAACAATTCCGTAAATATTTCAATTGTAAATTGTCGTTTAGATGATTTCTGAAAACCGGAAGTAAACTAGGTACGGTGTTGGCCGCAGCAAAATCGATTCCCGGGGCAGGTGACCCGACAGAAACAAGGAGCCCGTTGGGCTTCGAAACTGGCTCGTTTGGTCTCATTTTCCACCCGGTTTTCATTTTAGAGTTTTATATTAGCAATCCACAATATACAATCTAGAGTCTATTAATATGCACAGTCCAGTCCACATTTACATTCCACAGTCCGCTTTACATTCCACACTGAGGCTACAATTTCAGGTCTATATCTTTTTCTCTGAACTTTGTATTGTTGTTTTTCGCTTTAAAATCCTTGAAACCACCTACTACAAGGAATCAGGATTGTTTAAACACAGGCATTCTGGAGAATCGGTGATAGGATTTCGCATAAATAAACAATATCAACATGATAGATCAAATAATCATCAACAGCCGACCATCGTAAACTTTAGGAACACTGTCACTACGCCGGTTCTCGTCTGATCACCGAAGTTAAGCCCTGTCGGGCGAGGTTAGTACTTGGATGGGTGACCGCTTGGGAATGCCTCGTGTCGTAGGCTTATTATTTTTCTTTCCTTAACTCCCTTTCATTTTTCATTTTTTTGGTTCCGTCAAGGAGCCACTCGTCCTGATGAGGGCAAACTAAAGCCAAACGGTCATGAAAACATAGCATACCTTCGACGATATTCCAACGACAACAAATGGGCGACGAAGTTTGTCCGTAATTTCATTTTCGATAGTAAACACATTCATAGCGTGACAGAAATACGAGATGTGTGGAATTTGAACGTGACTCCATGACGTAATGCTTGAGAATTGTTTACTCAGCAGTGACTTGCCGGGACGTGTTTGTTCAATGATTTATTCGATCTAAACTCAATTGTTTGACAATTGATTTGGTTAGAAAAGTTCAACCCGCTTTCCTTTTACCAGAAATAGAACACATCCTGAAATCACAGCGATTTAATGTTTAACAATTCCGCCGAAATTAGAACGGTAAATATTTCAATTGTAAATTGTCGTTTCGATGACATCACTGATTTCTGAAAACCGGAAGTAAACTAGGTACGGTGTTGGCCGCAGCAAAACCGATTCCCGGGGCAGGTGACACGACAGAAAAAAAAGAGGGTATTTTAAGAACTGACTCGTCGAAGCGACGAGCCAGTTAAAAAAAAAAAGGGTATTTTAAGAACTGACTCGCCGCAGAGCGGCGAGCCAGTTAATAAATTTCCGCCATGCTAGTGGATTGGTGTACCTCTCCAGTAAACCATGCAACATGGCGGTGATAAAACTGATTCAAGAAATCAAGCAAGTTATGAAATAAATATGCCTAGTTTTCTCTTCAGTTATATTAAGATGACGCTTTTACAATGCTATAGTTTCTGAAAATTGAAAACATTTGAGAATCCCGGTGTTTCAGGCATAACAAAATTTGATGAAACTTTAAAATATTATATTTGTAAAAGAAAGCACTCTTTCAACTTGAAAATTTGCACAAAGATTTATCTCACTGATGTGTAAAGTATGTCAGAAGTAGAGCTTTGTGGTAGTACAGTGTAGTAGTTTAAGTTTCCGGGGCACCCAACGAACAATCTTTGGTAAAATGTATTATTTTACTCAAATAAATTAAAATAAATGATATAAAAGCATTTCTTGGCGTTCTTCTCATGAGGTTGCTGGGAAAAATATATCTGCTCCTTTTTCCCAGCATAACACATGCTGGGAAAAAAATGTCTGGATAAAAAAATGTCTGTTTCCCAGCCAGCAATTAAAAAAATGGATAAATGAAAAAAAACAATAATAATAATAAATTTCAAAATCAATCCACAAAGGGAAGTCGCCAAAGATTATGGATTTCAAAAGTGCAAAAGATAGTGATTTGTAAGGACAACAGGGTCTTTACCTTTACAAAAATACATAAATTGACACATCCCATCCTTCTGGAATTTCCAATAGCCTCTTTGGTAAGGGTATTTCACAACTAAAGATTAGATGAGGTTTCTCTTACTTAACCTTATCATGCCTTGGAGTCACCACTGGATTGTCAGTGGAACTACCAGGAACGACCTGAACGTGCACTAACTAGTTTGCTGATGCCTAACAAAAAGGCTACAATGCTAAGCATGGCAGAAATTCCAGAGGCATGGGGTCACAGGGTCTAGGGATATTTTTAAAAATCCCACATTGACTGTTAATATTTTAGCTTATTTTGGCCCACAAGGTATGTGACATTAACTAAGATAACAAATAGTGAATCCACAAAAAAGTATTCATAAAATAGTAAATTTTAGTCTTATACTTCTAAGCGAGACAAAAAAATAATAAAACAGAATAACAGAATATTAAATTTTCAGTTTTAAGCTGAGTGATGATTTACAAAAAAAAAATGTGTTTGTAGTGGCAAATCTAATTACTTTGGAAATTATATACATAGAAGCTGTTTATGTTAATGAATAGCAGCCGCAATAGTAGATCATCTTATAATCTGATGGAGCTCAATGAGGATTCCAGCTGACAATGAAAGCCTGGGATGTAGCCAGAATCCTTTAAATACTCCACATACTAAAATTATTGCATTCCATATTTCTTATAAAGTTACCTGGTACTAGAAGATTTGTACATCGATTCAACGTGACATCCTGTATGGCTTCCATTGTAGTTAGCCTGGCAAACATAATCCATGATTCATAAAGACCTGTTACATTTAGCCCTTCACTGAATAACGGATTGCTAATAAAGGTACCATTTTTGCATTGATCGCTAGCTTCGTTCGCCATCTTGGAAATTACCCAGAAGATACTGGTAACTGGTGTCTTCCCCAGGGCTTTGTCATTCTATAGGTAGGACGCTTCAATGTGACGTACATGAGATGAAAACACACACAACATGGCCGGTCAAGAAAGAAGATTCATCGCTGACAACTCTTAAGGGTTTTGATAATGCTAGACAAAGCATGCAGATAATGGAAATTAAGGGATGCTTTGTGATGAGGAAAGTATGTTTGTTCATCAACTCAAATGAGATATAGCTCTCTTCTGAACAGAAAATAATTTATGGTCATTTGCTTTTTGCTGGACTGAGGATGACGAAGTTAACTTGATCCTCCTTTCTTTTGTAAAAATCAAGGTTTCTCTCACAGGATTGTCCAAGCTTAAGGAGGGAGTTTCCAAAATTCAAGAACTGCTGTCTTTGAGAAAAGGCGTCAACCTTCATTTACAAGAAATTAAATTGTTTTATTCCGAGGAAACGAAAAGGCAATTGGTGTTTTCATTTCTGGCAGTGACAACAAACAATTGGGCTGGATTCCAAGGGAAACCATCAGTTTAGTGCAGAGGATGGGTCTAATGGAAGACTTAAAGTTAAGTCTGATTACTTTCAAGGAGAAAGAAATTTCATTGCATTTTAGTAAAATTGATTGTCATTAAAATCTCCTCAGCTGAGTTGTATAAAAATTCGTTCACTTCCCTGGATTTTTATACTAGTTGTTTGAAAAACATTGGTACAGACTGTTAGAACTTTTTTTTTTTAATTCTGGAATCAATGAAAGTAATTCATGCTATGCCATGTGATGTGGATTATGCTTACCTGTCTATTAAAACATAGTGTTATTGAATTAAAATAATTAAATAAAATATCCTACCTGTGTTTATACTACAGAAACATTGACTTATCTATTCATGATTGTTTTGTTTACATTAGTTTCTTTTTTCACTATTTTATTATTCTGCCAACTATGTAGCTATAATAATTATTATATTATAGTTTATTATTATTTATGATGATGATGATGAGTATTATTATTATTATTATTATTATTATTATTATTATTATCATACAGCCACCTTATGGGATAGTTTGGTGCCTGAATGCTATATAATAAATAAAGAACAGGACTCCATATCCATACTTAAGCTTGTCCAATTAGGAAAAAATTCAATTCCTAAAATTAAATAAGATTTGGCTTCATTCAATTTTGGAGCTCATCTGAAATTTTTTGTTTAATTTTTTCGTAATTGGACAACATGGAGCCTTATTTAATTTATACAAGATATACAAAGATTGCAAGGCATCTTTTGCATGTATGTTACTAGAGCATATTATATGTTTTAACCCTTATCACCTCAACATAAGGTGGGTGATTTTCCCCTAACTCGCCTTAACTCGCACAAACTCGCAACTGATAGGCAAGCTCAATTTTTCCTTAACTCGCCTTAACTCGCCTAAACTCGCATTAACTCGCACAATCTCGCGGCGAGTTAAGGTCCCAGAGTAGGCCTGAGCAAGAACAGCCATTGTATGGCTAATGAGAAAACACTGTAAATTGAACAACCGTGCTCAAAAAATGCTACTTTGCATTGAGTTGAGTTGCTAAACATGTTTAGTATAATATATATAGATAGCCCAAGCCTAACAGCGTCGCACTTTGAACAAGCTTAATTAAGGTGAAACTTAACTAAGGTAAAACTTAACTAAGGTGAAAGGTTGGAAGCACAAGAATTAAGATTGACGAATGGGCTATTTTCAATTTTAGCAATTCTCAAAAACAGTATTACGCGACCGTCTGCACAGTACATTTTTATAGACCGTACAAAAGTTCACAAAAACAACTTTTCTCTGTCTAGAATAACTAGTACCACTAGTTTCCGAATAAAATACAGTTTTTGTTTGTCAAAAATTGCCCGAGAAACTGATTTGAAAATCAAAAATTGCAAAAATACAGAAACATATTTGCATAAGGCGATGCGAGTGAAGTTAGCACTGTACTATAAAATCAAAGTCTTGTTTTGTTTACATATAAAATCGCTTTTCAAACTATCTAATGAATGAACAAACACATAAAAATGGACAACACAATCTTATTTCGAAAAAATTTATTCAAATCTCTATTAGTTTACGTTTAAAAGCAAAACGCGTACCATTGAATTATAGCTCATCGAGTTCAAGCTTTCTTCGATGAAATTCAAGAGATCGATACAACTGAATTTAAGCACATTTTAAAATCAATTCTCCAAAACTAACAGTAGCACCAATAAAAAGTCACTCACAGATTGATATCAACATAAATTCTCATCGAAAACTTAATCTGTTTTACCTTTAAGTCCCTCGCTTGCTTGGTTCTGAAATCCGTAGAAAACAAACGTCTCCCGCATTGATAAAAACGTAATACATGAAGTTCCTCGAAGCAAGATTTCATCCCTGAAAGCTCGTCTTTTCACACTAAAGCGGCTTCTGAGTATCCCTTAATTAGTATCCTTGTCTTGAGTAGCAAACGCGAAATATTAAGGGAAATAACGCCTTTAATTTCAACGGTTTTCTCCGCTTAGTAAATTCACAGCAAAACATCAAAGTTTTTTTCTAGCTGACGTGACATTCGGCCGTGTAACCGCGCGAAAAACAAAGCCTCGCTTTGGTTTCAACATGACGTCGTACGCGCATGTTTTGCGACGTCATACGCGCCCGCGAGCTAGTCCTGCGCGAAGGTCCTGCGCGACGGCGGCGGCGGAGGTCGGGCGCACGCGCCCGCGAAACATTCCGCTAGCCATGACCATGAAAAATGACGGGCATGGTTCTATGAGTATGGAGCTGCGCAGCCAGGCCTTCGGCCTGGCAAGTGCTCCGCTATTAAGTAAAATTAATTTCCACATCATGGATAGCAGCTTGCAAGGGATTTTTCCAAACCCCAACAACATTGCTAAAAGCTAATAAAATACATGGGGGGAGGACATTCGGTACTAGGGTAGGGCAGTTAAATGTGTCTTTGACAAATGCCAGGGGAGTTGCCTGGAGGGCAGAGGCAGTTGAAGTTTTGAATTGTTGTCACATTACTACCTGACAATAGGAACCAGCTCTCCAACACTACATTTTTAACCTCCCGTAAGCTGACACAGACACCTACATGTACATGTACTTGGGGTCCGCACGGTCTAAAATACACTGCAACCTCCTGTGCACAGACAGTAAATGATTTCAAGAAAATTTCTAACAAAATTGGTTCGGTTGTTATGGTTTTAATAATATTGTACTTGACTTGAACAAAAGCGAAGTGTGAGTCTGAACAGTACAGTTCCATGTTGGTAACAGAGTCATTTCGATTCCAAGGTTACGGATAATTACACATGTATCTTAAGAGGCCTTAATGTGGCTCCCAACAGTTTCCAGCACTTTCCAAGACTTAGATTTTGATGGGTCATTAAAACCACTCTTTATCAGTTGATGCTACAATCATGATATCAAACGAATGCCCAACGATTGGTGAACACGTTATCATTTTTGTGACACAATATGTTACTATAGTAACAGTATAACGTGCTGAAAACACCCTTCATTTTAGCTTTAAGTGTTAATAACTCAAAAATGAGTCGGTGAACCCCATTTTTTATTGTCAAATTTTGATCAGTAGGATAAGAGGTAACTTTTGGCAAAGTTTAAAAAAATCCTGTAGGTGGGGTTCAGAGCCACCAAAAATGATAACAACGTGTTCACCAATCATTGGGATTTGTTTGATATCATGATTGTAGCATCAACTGATAAAGAGTGGTTATAATGACCCATCAAATTGTAAGTCTTGAAAAGTGCTGGAAACTGTTGGGAGCCACCTTAAGATCAGGAAAACACGAAAACAGACACTCATCAATAGTTTCTTTTTTCATACCTAAAGGCAATGTGTTTTAGAAAATAACTGCATGCACTGCACATAAAATATGTACTTTTTCTGTTCTGTTCACCCCCGAAACATGGGGGATTGAGTATGTTACTGTTTTTATATAGCTTACATCAGTTCATGTGACAGCAATGTGAGAGCTTTACAGATTATGTAAATTTATTTAGCCACAAGTCTTTTAATGTTTTTTTTTTCCCTGTGATGGATAACACAATTACAAGTGGTCTTAAAAGCTTCAAAAGACATGTACTGGTGCATGATAAGCCCTCTAGTGTACTATTTTGTTTTCAACCTCCTGTACACCTGGACACCTCCCGTAACCGGACACCTCCCTTAAGGGGACACTTCCCGTAAGCGGACACTTTCCCTTGATCCCGAGGGTGTCCGCTTACAGGAGGTTTGACTGTATGCATTGTAATTTAATTTGATGCACTATTTAAACTCCAGAAAATTATTTCCTAATAATGAGTTTTATTCCTAAATTTGTCTCCTAAGACATGTCCAAAAAAGACTTCAAGGACAAATCAAATTGGATATTAAAGGTACATGTACATGTCAAGTCTGCTTTTTTTGTCATTTTGGACATGTGACCTGAAAAAGCTGATCCCCAGTCCAATTTGGACTACCCTGGTGAACCCCGGTCAGTGGACACAATGTTTATCAATAATTGAACAGCTGTTGGGACCTCTTAGCAGATGCAATAATCAAATATCACATGGTATAGTAAGGTCTGTTGTACATGTAGTTGTTTAACTTGCCAGTACTCTAATTTTAGGAAGTGCATTTTTTTTTGTAAAGATTGATCATTGACAGTTCTTAATCAGCCCTTCTGGCAGGCTGCTAGTAAAAAGTATTACACTGTCTTGAAGTGTCTTCATCGACTGAAATTTGTTATAACATCATGAACCCTTTGGAGAATGGGCCAAAAAATTAATTTTTACCACAATTGCCGCTAAACTCGCAATCTGATTGGTCGACGTGAGTGGTAAATGAGAGTCGAGACAACGGTGCTGACGCTTACATCACGCGCGCCTGAAAACAACCAATCAGATTGCGAGAAAGTTATAGACAACGCTTGCTCTTTCCTTGCTGTCACGTTTTGTAACAAGACTTAGATTTTTCCTTGTATTTTTTTCTAAATATTGTTGTAAAAAACAAATTTACACCGGTTTTCTGTGGTGTGGACTCTTATTTACCACGATTTACGTCATCACATGGTCAAAATTTGTTGCTGACTCACTTGGCTGCGCCTCGTGAGTCCACAACATTTTGACCATGTGATGACGTAAATCATGGTAAATAAGAGTCCACACCACGATAAACCGGTGTAAATTTGTTAAATTGACTCAAGGTAAATAAAAAGGGTGACACTGATTGCTGACTTCATACACAGTGTATTTCAAGATGGTTTAGACAATTATGTAACTTATATAAATTAAACAAAACCAAGCTAAGCTTAACTTGCAATGTTGTCTAAATTTTTGTTATAGTTATGTTTTTGTCTTGCTGAATAATATGGCTCCCATTGTGGGGTTCCTGAAATGCTCAACATACACCTACCGGGTTCAGCTTTAATATATGAGATTTAATATATGGGTACAGATGTCCCTCAGTCGTAAACTTTTCACTTCCACTGGCCAGTCAATTATGTGTTCAAAGATAATTGCTGTTATTGAATAAATGGTGTGACTTTGAGTATAACACATGCTGCACGTGAGTTACCCGGTAAATAATTTTATAGCAGAGTGTACATGTGAGCGGATGTTATATAATGTATGTTACTTGTGAGTTCATATGATTTGGTGCATATTTATGTCACGCAAAAATGTTTAAAATATTATAAAATCTGTTTGCTCTTCAATTCTTGGACTTCAAACTAAGTGTGATGGAAAATTACATGTATAACTGATCTGTGGATTTCAAAATAATGGCTTTGTAGCATTTAGGGGAAATGTCACTGTATTGCTGTCATTGCTTGCTTACTCGGCTCATCCAGTTTTGTTGTTCACACAATGGATATTTCTGTCATCCTAAGATGTGTTAATTACCACAGTGATGTTGCAGGAGATGCATGGCTCTTAGAGCCCTTTCATTGGACTGTGCATTAGGGGATTCCCTCTGTCCTCCCATATAATGCTTTTGCCATAGCTTGGTAATAAGTAACTCATGTCAGATGTCCCCGGATAAATAAATGACTTAAAAAAAATGAATGCAAAAAAATGGAGGTGACACCAACTTTTATTTAGCAAAGTGAATGCAGTGGCTCACAGCTGTTCACGTGGTTAGTTTTCTTCCTCTGTGCGCGGTCTGAGTTGCATGACGTATCATGGCATTGTGACATAAACTGTATGTGCAGTAAGGATGCACATAAACAATAAGTGCGAACATGCTTAAATTAAGTTTTCTATTATTTTCATCAGACTGCTGAAGAGGCATCCCTTGGTATATTCAGTATACGCATAAGGTGGATTTTCTACAACAACTGAAACAGTGAATGGAATTTTTTACAATGACTAAAATATTTTCAATTAATATTGATACTGTCTGTTTGTAAAAAGCGTTGTAATGTAATTATCTGACCATCCCTTTAAATCATTAAAAGGGTCATTCTCAACCAGGGTACATTGCTTTCTGAAGTTCTGTTTGTGGCCATTTTTGGGTGCTGGGAAAATGGCCACCCAGAGATTATTGCAAAAATTTAAGGTTGTATTGAGGTACATGTACAGTGTACATTGAAACATTGGCAAACTGGATTCCAAACAAAAATAATTGAAAAGCTGTCAAAGTGATTTAGATCACTTGATGGATAGGACATTCTTCTTAGTGAATTGGTTATATACATGTACATGTACTGTTTGATCATCTCCAGATCATACAGAATAGAGAATTTAAGCATCATGACAACGTTCTTACTTTTTTCAAAAGCTTTGTCATCTTCCAAGTGAATGTACACTGGTTGATATGGGGAAGATATGGAAAGTGACAATAGTTTTTATAATAATGACCAGTACATTTTGTCAAATCAATAACCTTTTATGTGTATGAGAAAGTCTTTTTAATGTATTATTTAAATTTAAATAAATATTTATTTTTTCAAATACTGCTGTATTATAAATCAATGTTAATGGTGTTATTATGCAACATACATCTAGCATTTGACATTGCAAATATGCACCAAGACAATGCAAATACAATGTATGATACATTATTATTTGACAGCATTCTAGAGTGCAAATATGCATCAAAACGAGTGCAAATAAGACATTCTTCTGACCATGCACTAGCAAAAACAGCTTCAAAAATTTAGTTTTAGGAGGAGATTTCTGTTGTAATCGGTATAATAAACAATTATTATTATTCAATGAAAAGTTGTGCAATACGGCTGGGCATTTTTACTCGTCAGTAAATACTATGTACTTATTGACTAAGTGGGAGGGCCGGATGGGAAAATATTTGGCTCGAGGTCATGGCGTACGGACCGAGCGCAGCGAGGTCCGTGCGCCATGACCGAGAGCCAAATATTTTCCCATCCGGCCCGACCTAACTTAGTCAATAAGCATTTTATCATATGACCAAATTGGAGACAAAATTACTTGAAATTTTAACGCGCGAGGCCGTCCGCTTTTGTAGTAGGGCCGTACGCCTTTTTCCGGCCCCGCTCGCGCAAATGCGTACGGCCCTCATACGGGACTTTCATCAATGGTTTTGCAAAGAAATGGTTCGCAGGGCCGTACGGGTCATATGATAATCAGCCGTATTACACAACTTCACGCTGAATAACCTCTATTTACTCTTAAGGGTCAGCGCATTTTTTTTTTGGTGCCCCCTCAAACTCTATATAGTTAGTATGAACCCTCCCAACACCACAATCACACGTAGCACCTTTGAAAAGCAGGCCATGTGGTGTACACATGTTTATTTACAGGATTTACTTGAACGGCGCAGATTTTTCTTCAACATTGTTGAAGTTCTTTTCTGGACTATAGTCTACAGAATATGTTAAAATTATTTATAAAATTCATTAATAATTCATAAGGAAAATACAAAAGAAATGAATGTTTAATGAAGGTTTGTAAACCCCAATACAGATCAACTGAGTTGATGAATTATTAAACAGTAGCATTAACTTTTGATACAGATCTCTGCTGAGCTAATTAGTATGCATTAACTTTTCATACAGATCTCTACTCATTGTTTCATTTCGTAAGTCAGACAAAATATTCGCGTCCGATCTGTATGGGCGTTTACAATGGCGAGCCGAATGCCCATACAGATCTCCCGCTCATATTTTATCTATCACTTAATTATAATATATTATTTCCGGTTTCACTTGTAAAAATAATAATAATAATAATAATAATAATAATAATAATAATAAAAATAAATGCCTCTTATTCAGTCTTGCTATCAAGGCCTTCCAGGTTCCTTCACTGAGACCGTTACATTATATTTTGAGCACCAAATGGATTTTAAAGTTTAGGTTTAGCTAAAAATCAGCAAAGAAACTGAGTTACAATAAGTTATGTCTCTTATTGTTTACTGATATACTAAGTAAGTAATTGGAAATTTAAGGAATAATGTATAGATCTTTCTCAAACAATCACCCTAACGTCAAGAAAAGGGAACGTTGACGCAAAATAATCCATACAAGGAAATCAGATACGACGACAATTAAAACTACTCGAACATGCTTTGTAAGTTGATATCAGAGTCAAATATGCAACTCTGACAAGAATCATACATGTACATGTTTGGAAGTTAAAATTTACGTTTTAAAAGCCCAGTATTTGAAAAAAAAGTAGAATTTCTAAGTGCTAAGTGTATAAGAACAACTTTTATAAAATTGCCTACCTTTTCATATTCGTCTTGAATAAACGAAAACGAAAAATTGCTATAGCTTCCTGTAGGTAAATTCTAATTGATTTTCATATGCATTGCATTAATTATCAGTCTTTACATGCCTTTGATTTAGCACGATGTGATTGGGTATCTTCGAGAGACTGACAACAGCACTCAGTTTTGGCGCTCAGAAATATTCCAATCAAAATCCCAAGGCGCTACAGTGCACGAAAAACACCACTAATCCGAGGTGTTATGAAAATCAAAATTGAGACAACAGCGCCTGTTCGTGAATTAAAAAGTGAAAGCCTGTTTATAAACTACAAAGTTGAAACTGTCCCTGTCTGGCTAAAATGAGCACTTCGTAACTCTGAAATCTTGAAACGGGTGGCATGAGAATAAAACGTGTTAAAGGGACAGTGTCACGGCAGTTCCTGATTAGTCGCCTTGAAAACTTGACGTTAACTTGGAAATTATCATTTGAATGACAAGATCACAACTTCAGAAGAAAGAAACATGTCTCTCGAACGCTACCATTTAAATTTTACAAACAACAGAGATAAAGTTTGAAAAACTGTTAGGCAAATCAGTGTTGAAAAATCGCAGTTGCCATCCGTTGTAATATTCAATTTTGTCCATCCGCGCCTTCCTTCGTATTTTGCCATGCCGAAAAGTGTTCCTTCAGGGTTGTGAGCAGTTATTTAAGAGCCAATGTCTGTAAATATCGAGAATGCCGCGTCACTCGTGAAATTTCTAATTTCTTTATATTTTGCCCAAAGAACCTCTATAGTAAGTTATTTTCGAAAATACTACTCAAAGGTTGAGAAGCGCTTGAGTTTGAACGAAATCGAGGAAAGTCTGAAAAACGTTATTTTGGCGTTAAATCCATGCCGAAAATAAAGCGAAATGATGCATTTTCTTCTCGCTCGTACAGACAAACGTGATAAGATGTATCGATGTACTTTGGCTGATTCATAACACATCTCTTGATCTTTCTAAAACACCCAATATATTTGGGAAAGATGCTATTATTATAATATTTTTGGCCTTTACAAATTCTCTACTTGTAGCGCTTGAGCAAGAGGTCGAATTTAGGCAAACTTTTATATCAGCGAAAACCCGCTGTTACGTTGATTTTAAAGTTAAAACTGATATATTCTTAAAGCACAACCTTTATATTCTACTGTGTAAAAATTTCTAACGCGGCCCGATAAAATTATCCCGTTGAGAAACGGAAACGTGAAGTGTATTTTGACACAACGAACATCCGTGAGACGAAGAAACGACTTCACTGCTCCGAACACGAAACTTTTATCAAGGACGAAAATCTGTGATAGGAAAACCTTTTTTCCAAAGAAAAACTCTTTTTGTAAAGATACAAAGCGGTAATGTACTTTAGTCCAAAATATTATTTCCTATACAGGAAAAAAAAGACATAACAGTAATACAATGCTGACCCCCAGGTCATGTATAGGGAAAACAAGTGCATGCGGCTCAAAGTACTTCATTAGTCAATATTTTGCTCAAGGTGAAAAGTTAATGGAGCTCTGTTCTCGCTAGCCATAATTTTAACCCATATTCTTAAGTTATATCGGGATTATAATTTTCAACAGGTGGCCCATAGTGTAACGCCAACAAAAATAAACATAACCAAGATTTGAGCAAAGAAATGTGGCAATAACATTTTGTACATACGGGGCCCTGTATTATATCAGGCATTGTTGAAACAGTGTGGGAACACGAACAAAAAAGAATTAAATCTTACCCGTATGTTTGCAATGGACGTCCTTTGTACACTGCCGGATTGCCACACACTCCGTGTCGTCCCGGTCGGATTTTCCGAACTAGGACCGCGCGCATTCACCTGATTCACCGCAAACGAAGGCATTCCACGCCGGGTCAGCTGTCGGCAATTTTTAGTTACGCCAATGGCGCAAAAGATGGCGGCCTGGCCGTTGTTATTTCTGGTAGATCTGGGAACTAGTTAACGGCAGTATATAAAGCGCTCGATTTGCATCCCGGGAAAGCGCGGGCTGAATGAAAACCGAACTGCTGCGAAAGCGCGAGAAACAAGGTTCATTTTGGTACCAAAATCAACGGGAAAAGTTAAATATGTGATTTTTCCTTCGTCTTCACTTTAGCCTCTTAATGTCGCAAGAAGGAACCGGCCTGAAAATGGCTAACTTCAGCTTCAAAAGGCTTTTTCGTTCTTCTGAACACAGAGTCGAGTGCTGCAATCTTTGAAACTTCAAACCTTCGGTAAGAATCCTATGTTTTTTGTTTTGGTGATTTCACTTTAGTTTTACAGAAATATTGCTTTTCTTATGGGTGTTTTGTATCAGATTCTCGTACGAATCGGCTGGTACTCAAATGACTAATGCTTATTTTCTGAATCTTCAACACCAGTGATCGCACCCTGGATCCAGAGGTCCGTTCTCTGAATATCATGAGTGAAGTTAACCGCATAAACGGTTAGAAGAAGCTCGCAAGACGGACCTCTGGTCACTCGAATATACAACTTCATTTCCATGCGAGGATCTAGTTCAGAATCTGAACTAGGTCGCTGATTGGTTACTCCTACTTGTTTCCAGACTCTACCGGGAGTTAATGATGCAACAGCAACTTCGATTGGCTGGACCAAAACATAAGCTGTAAGCCCTGAGGGAGAGATCCTACAGATGAACTTAAACTACTTCACTCTGAGAATTAAAGGTTAAACTAAAAACTATAATGTTAACATTGGCCGGTTCGTAAAAAAATCAAAGGCTCTCTTCACCTCAGGAGCTCGCGCGTACCACCTGTAAGCCATGAGGGAGAGGAGATCCTACAGATTGACTTAAACTACTTCACTCTGAGAATTAAAGGTTAAACTAAAAACTACAATGTTAACATTGGCCGGTTCGTAAAAAAAAAAAAAAATCAAAGGCTCTCTTCACCTCAGTAGCTCGGGCGTGCCACCTGTAAGCTCTGAGGGAGAGGAGATCCTGCAAATTGACTTAAACTACTTCACTCTGAGAATAAAAGGTTAAACTGAAAACTATCACTTAAACATTGGCTGCGAATTCATAAGAAAAAAAAATCGAAGGCTCTCTTCACCTCAGGAGGTCGGGCGCGAAACCTGTAAGCCCTGAGGGAGAGGAGATCCTACAAATTGACTTAAGCTACTTCACTCTGAGAATAAAAGATTAAACTAAAAACTATAATTTTAACATTGACCGGTTCATAAAAAAAATCAAAGGTTTTCTTCACCTCAGGAGCCCGGGCGTGCCACCTTGTAAGCCCTGAGGGAGAGGAGATCCTACAGATTGACTTAAACTACTTCACTCTGACAATTAAAGGTTAAACTGAAACTATAATTTTAACATTGGCCGGTTCATAAAAAGATCAAAGGCTCTCTTCACCTCAGGAGCTCGGGTGTAAGCCCTGAAGGAGAGGAGATCCCACAGATTGACTTAAACTACTTCACTCTGAGAATTAAAGGTTAAACTGAAAACTATAATTTACTGCTGTCTTAAATGGATCTTATCACCTCAGAAGCTTGGTCTTGCCGCCTGTAAGTTCACATAATGGAGTAGAGACCTTTAAGACTTGTTTTTAAAAAAAAATTCCTAGTCTGCAAACTTCGTTACAATTATAGTTAGTCTACTTCCACGAATGGCTTCTAATCTCCTGATCACGCCATAAGCTCAAGCACGCCGATTGAAAGCCAAATGAGCCTGAAATATACAAAGCTAACTGAAATATTTATATATGTTTTGCAAAGCCGCAGTAAATAATTTGATCAGATTTTTTCGAATAAAAAGGAACTGTGTAAGGCGTAAGTCTATCCAGGAATCAAAATAGAGCAGAATACTAATTTTTAAAAGGCGTCATGAACGTGAACATTTTGGCGGAAATTCTCTGATTTTTGGCGGGCTTTCATTTGACGCTAAGGATCTGTCGTGGTTTTCATAATTTGAAATGGTTCTTTATAATATATATAGATAGGCTTAGCCTAACAGCGGAGCTCTCTGAACAGAAACGATGATGATAAGCTTAACTTAGGTGAAAGGTCGGAAGCACAAGAAAAATTAGAATTAAGATTGACGACCAGGCTACTTTTCAATTTTAGCAATTCTCAAAAACAGTAAGCTTATTACGCGACCATCTGCACAGTACATTTAGACTGCACAAATTCCACAAAAGCTCACTGTTTGAGAAATGTGAAACCTCTCTTGAGTAGCAAACCGCGAAATAAAGCAGGGAAAAACGATTTTGCAAACCATTTTCTCCGCTAAACACAACAAAAGTGTTTTTTTTTTCTTTTAAAATGTTTTATTTATCAATAACAAATCCCTAAAGTTTACAATATTATCCTGAGAGGCTAGTCATTTCCGGTAACAAGGCATCCTGAGTTAAGGCTAGTCATTTCCGGTTCCAATAATACAAGGTCAGTTCCGGTTTACAGTCACTTGAAAGTCTAGTCCATACGGGATTATTTATAAAGTTCATTTCCGGTCATTTGGTCCACTTGAAAGTCCATTCTGGTTTGCACATGATTACTTTAGTCATTTCTGGCAATGAATGAGTTCCCAGTAGCTAAATTATTAGAGTCACAAGCTTTGACTGTTGTATTTCAGAAATATTCGGATGACACCACAAAGCAGAAAATTTCTGTTTGGGGGGGGGGGGGGTACTCCCATATATGAGCTATATAGGTATGTGCCGCTGTGAAGGGTATGGTTTTCAGGCAGTTTAGTCTGGGATAGGGTATAGTAATCAGAGATTTTTGGTCTAGAATAGGGTATCATTTTCCGCGAAACTGATCAGATGGTTGAAGAATTTAGTCTGGACGAGGTTTACTGACAAATGGCATTTAATAATCGGTAAGGCGTGCTGTACGACATTTTTACTGACCCCTGGTATCTTAGACTGTGATAGTGAATGAGTTTCTGCAAAATAGTGAGTCTAGAAAATGTCTAGGATAGGGTAGGATTTTTCGGTGTTTAGTCTAGAATAGGGTTGCAAAATGCAGCTAAAATGGTCTAGTATACACTGTAGGTTAAGGGACTCAGAGTCCCAGCAGCACACCCCCGCCCAAAAATTTGCAAAGTACCCCCCGGTCATTTTGCAACTGTGTTGTGATGTCATTCCTTATGTCCCTTACAGTGGCCCGAGAGTTCTCGGTGCCATTGTGAAAAGTTGCTTTATTTCGAAAAACCCATATACCATAAAGTATGGTCTTAATGAAAAAGCGTGCTCGCATGTCATTCTCGTCGTCAGCAGAAGTCCATTAGGTAAAAGAAAATAGTCTTAACATTATTATTGAGTAGTGCCGACAGGGTGGGAGTGAAAACACCCCACACCCTTCCACAGGTTCAAATTTTAATCTAGCTTGGAAAGGCGTGGTAACCAGTTATCCGGTTCCACATTTGCAGTACCATTGCTAAACCAGACACCCAAGATTCGCATTCTTGACACCCACGTCAGGCCATAAGGAGTGTCCGGACGTGAGCACCAAGCTCCTAACTTCATGGCTTCTGTACTCTTTGCCACATTTAATTTAGTCCCTGTACCTGTCTCGTAATTGTGAAGTAAGGTAAACAATTTGTCTAAAGAAAAAATGTTGTTTGCAAAACATGTGGAGTCATCCGCATATTGGTGAATCCTCGGGCTTCTGGAAGGAGAAAACCTTCAATAGTATCATCCTTTCTTATACTGGTAGCCAAAACTTCTGCACATAAAATGTACAAAAGTGGAGACCAGGGATCTCCCTGCCTCACCCCACACTCGAGTGGAATTTCTTTAGTCAAAAAACCATTAACTATAATTTTCATATTTGCTTGACAGTATAATGTAGAAATCCACCGCTGGAAATTAGGGCAAAATCCAAAACGACTTAAAACATTGGTAAAAAGTTTACCAATGTTTTTCTACCCTGTCAAAGGCTTTCTCTTGATCAATATTGACAGCAAGATACCAGTTTCATTGGTAATATTTATATAATCTAGAGTGTCACGCAAGAGAAATAAATTCTCAAAAATCGTCCTACCTGGGACGGAACAAGTTTGATCTTCTTGAAATAATCGAGGGTAACACTTTTGAAAGTCTGTTTGTAAGAGCGTTTTAACAAATTTTGTAATCAACATTGAGTAGCGAAATGGCCGGGCCACCAATTTTTGAGGTTTTTCTTATCATCTTTCTTGTAAAGTAATCTAGTCACGCTTCCTTGCATTGAATCATTGAGAGAATTATTTTTTTTTCGAACTGAATAGGGCCTGAAAGATCCCAGAATTTAGCGTAAAATTCTTGAGGTAATCCTTCTGATCCGGGGGTTTTCCCTGAAGAAAATCCACGCATTCTAACCCTAACCAAAGATAAAAATCCTTTGCAGGATAAAATTTCGCTCTCACTTAATCTGTTTTCAAGTTTGTTCAAAAATTCGGTTTGGACTGTTAAATTACAGGTTCTTGCAAGTACAAATTACGGTAAAAATCGAAATGAGCCGGAGTCTTGTGAAAAGACTTCAACACCGGTGGAGTTATAAATAGATTGAACAGTATTTTTCTGAGCACGTAAAAAAGAATTTGGTTGGTTTTTCACTTTCTTCAAGCCATTTGACTCTGCTTCGAATTTGGCTTCCTCTCATTTGGGATAAATTAATGACCCGAATTTCTCTTTCAAGCGTTTCTATGGTGGTTTTCACTGAGTTATCTCCTTCAATGAGAGCCCGTTTAGCTTCGATCAAAGAATTTATAGTTGCGTGGCCTTTTAATATCGCGATTTAACTTAATGTGCCTTGTTTACTTCGACCAAAATCGATAGCAACTAATTTTATAGATTCTTTAAGAAAATCCCACCAAGCTTTAATGGAAGTAAATGTTTTCCGGTGCAATACATGTTTCTTAATAATTTCTGAGATATTAAATTCTAAGTTTAGCCTCCAAAGTCCTGGTCCACGGGAAAATGCATTATGCAAATTGGGAATCATGATCGGAAAAAACACAAGGCAAAATTTCACATTTTAAAAAGGAATTATACAAGTCCTGAGCAATAAAAAAATTATCCAAACGTGTACCGATAGTTTTATCCACATTAAACCATGTGCATTGTATTTTTCAGTCGGCCGTGTTTTTTTGCGCCAGATATCAATATAAAACGACGAACACTGTGCAGATCTTTCAAAGGCATGGAAATTGTAGGATTTCCTCCAAACTTATCAGAAACGTTTTCAATGCAGTTAAAATCGCCAGCAATAATTTTAAAAGAGTTCGGAAAAAATATTCATGAATTGTGTCATAAAAGTACGTTCATTTGGATTCGTGGGTGCATAGGTATAAAACCAAATTAATTTTCGTGTCGTCGAGTTCAGTTAAAACACTAACAATTCTACCAGAAGAATCTTTTTTCCATTGTAAACATTTGAAATCAGTATTTTCAGCGACAAGAATGGAAACGCCGCCTTGTTTACCAAGAGCGGGCAACCAGAAACTTTTACCGCGCCATTTAACTGTCAGAGAATTTATCGCATTTTGTCTTGTCGCTAAAGTTTCTTGTAAACAAATAAAATCAGAACGGGAATTTTTCGCAAAATCAAAAACAGAGCGTTGTTTGGATTCATTGCCAAAACCACGGATATTCAAAGTTGTAAATTTAGCTCTGAATGCAAAAACTTAGAGAAAATTCTTCTGGTAAAATTACATAACTTATAAGCTTAAGACTTAGTCTTAACTAAACAATTTTTGCAAATCACATTTAGACAGTTACTTGCTTTTCTGTTTATGTTTGTTTGTCCGATGTCCAGTGTTTCTCCTCTTCGGCAAAGGTTGTTCGTCGTCATATTCAGAACGTTCGAGAGTTTTAGTGTCCGTTTTCTCCGATCCTTTGGTACTGGAATCTCCCCGCATTGAAAAATGTATGAAGTTCCCCGAAGCAAGATTTTATCCCAGAAAGCTCTTCTTTTTCCACTAAAGCGGCTTCTGAGTATCCCTTAATTAGTATCCCTGTCTTGAGTAGCAAACCGCGAAAAAATGCAGGGAAATAACGACTTTACTTCTCCGCTAAAAACTGATCGACCAGCGAAAGATCCAAACTCTTTTAAAACATGTTCACCGAGCTGACGGCTGTGTAGCCGCGCGAAAAACAAAGCCTCAAAGATCCCGGATGTTGAGCGTACGGCGGGCGTTCGGCGTACGGCGGCGGGCACACAACGCGCCCGCGAAACATTCCGCTAGCCATGACCATGAAAAATGACGGACATGGGTTCTATGAGTATGGAGCTGCGCAGCCGGGCCTTCGGCCCGGCGAGAGCTCCGCTATAAAATCGAATACTAAGAACTTACAGGATTTCGCTTCACCTATTCGCGGACTTGAAGCATCATTACAATGATGTTTGTGCGAATTTTTAAAAAAAGGTCACACGTATTCTGTCGTTCGTCCGCATGGCAGAATTAATGGTGCCTGATAGTAAATCTCCTGCGGCAGAGTTTTCCCCTCCAGTAAATCTGCTTAAACTGTCGACCATCACAAAATAATAAAGCATCATCTACATACCTTCCCTTGAAGCCTCGGTTTTATTTCTTAGTCGGTCACTTACCACTGCGGTCCGCCGTTTTCCTCGTTTGCATCGCTAGCCATTTATACGCATTGCATTTCTTTGCGAAACATAGCAAAGACACTTTCACCGGATGGATCGACGCACAAGTAACCAATAAAAGCAAATCAATTCAATTGGAACCCAAGAATGGCGATAAAACGCTATTAATATTGACAAATCCTTCGCTAAACCGGCAGCGCTAAAGAAACGCAGCAAAATATTATTTCCCATGGTTTCGAAATTTATGTCTAGTCTGCCGCAAAGAAATCAAATTTATTTTTACTGAATATTAACTACAATAGCTTTTTGTAGTGTTTAAGTCTGTTCTTGTCCACAGGAAACGATAACTTTAGACAGACAGACAGACAGCGGTTATTGGGTGCGAAAGGGAATGTATGAAAACTAATAAAGATTTATTAAAACGCGTGAATTTCCAGGGCGAATTTGTACCCCTAATGCGTGCAATAAAATCGACCCTCTGACGTGTGATGTAGACAGGCTTTAATACTGAGAAGGAAATGTCGGTGTCTGATTTTAGTATAATCATCAGAGATGAAATATAATCAATGGCTCTTATTCAGTCTTGCTATCAAGGTCTTCCAGGTTCTTTCACTAAGACCACTACATTATATTTTGAGAGCACAAACGGATTTTCAAGTTTAGGTTTAGCTAAAAATCGTCAAAGAAACTGAGTTACAATGAGTTATGTCTCCTATTGTTTACTGATATACTAGATAAGTAATTTGAAATGTAAGGAATAAAGTATAGATCTTTCTCAAACAATCACCCAAACGTCATGAAAAGGCAAAGTTGGCGCAAAATAATTATAATTCATGCAATGAAATCAGATAAGAGACGCGGTGTCTGTTTTTGGCATACAGAGTACAATCATCAGAGATGAAATATAATCAATGGCTCTTATTCAGTCTTGCTGTCAAGGCCTTCCAGGTTCTTTCACAGAGACTACTACATTATATTTTGAGCACACAAACGGATTTCAAGTTTAGGTTTAGCTAAAAAATCGTCAAAGAAACTGAGTTACAATTAGTTATGTCTCTTATTGTTTACTGATATACTAGGTAAGTAATTTGAAATTTAAGGAATAAAGTATAGATCTTTCTCAAACAATCACCCAAACGTCATGAAAAGGCAACGTTGGCGCAAAATAATTATAATTCATACAAGGAAATAAGATAAGAGACGCGTGTCTGATTTGGCATCAGAGATGAAATATATAGTTTATCGTATTCAGTAGTTTTACAGTTATTTTAAGCATTTTTTTAAAAGAGGTTTTATTGTAATTTGATGCTGAAAAGCCCTGAAGGGAGTATTAATAAAAATAATAATAAAAAAAATCAATGCCTCTTAATCAGTCTTGCTCTCAAGGCCCTCCAGGTTCCGTCACTGGGACCACCACATTATATTGTGGGCACACAAACAGATTTTCAAATTTAGATTTAGCTAAAATTGTCAAAGAAACTGTGTTGCAATAAGTTATTCCTTTTATTGTTTACTGATATACTAGGTAAGCAACTGGAAATTTAAGGAATAAAATATAGATCTTTCTCAAACAATCACCCAAACGTCATGAAAAGGCAACGTTGGCGCAAAACAATTCATACAAGGAAATAAGATAAGAGACGCGGTGTCTGATTTTAGTATGCAGAGTAATCATCAGAGATGAAATATATAGTTTATCATATCAGTAGTTTTACAGTTATGATATATATATTTTTTTTTTAAATGAGGTTTTACTGTAATTTGACGCTGAAAAGTCCTCAGGGGAATATTAATAAAAATAATAATAATAATAATAATAATAATAATAATAAAAAAATCAATGCCTCTTATTCAGTCTTGCTATCAAGGCCTTCCAGGTTCCTTCACTGAGACCGCTACATTATATTTTGAGCACCAAATGGATTTTAAAGTTTAGGTTTAGCTAAAAATCAGCAAAGAAACTGAGTTACAATAAGTTATGTCTCTTATTTTCCACATGGCTCGGTTTTCTTTGTTTTGTTTGTTTTTTCTCTTGTTCCCCGCCAATAATAAACTGTCTGAAAAGCTGGTGGCGGCTTTTGATTGTAACAGGGGAGTGCGGGGCTGAGTTATTCCCCTGCAGTTATTCCCCTCCAGTTATTCCCCTCGACTTATTCCACTCATAACGGAATAACATAAACGGGAAGACAAAATAGGACATAACAACGAAAACATTCTAGCATCGGTCAATATTTTTTGTTTACATAAAAAGACAACTTCATCAATCTTATTCCTACGTAATTAAGTTGCCGGTCGCGACCAAAAAGCGAAATGTTAATAACATTATTCGATGGTATGGTACCTCGATTCAGGTTTCGGGTCTTCAATACTGTATGTTTCCGCCGGTTTCCCTTGGAAAACACACCGCAACCACTCCATTGATCTTCGAAAGATGAAGGCGGGCAGTTGGGCCATAGCGAGACCACAAGTACTGTTCATACATTTTCTTCTCTCTCTCTCCCTCCGTCTACTCATAACGAAGCAACGTGCTCAATGCAAATTTGGCAAAAGCAAAACATGTTTACCGTCTCGCTTCGTAATGTGCCGTAATCCCAATGCGGCCTTGCGGAATCATGCTTTTTTGCATTTGAATTGAACGGAATGTTATTTTTCGAACAATTTTAAAATAGTTTCTTTGTTTTAGAAAACCTCACCAATGTGTAAAATAAGCATTTTATCGGCCTTTCACTCGGGGATATCAGATTTATTCACCTCTGGTTCCGCCCTCGGGCTGCGCCCTCGGGCGGAACCAGAGGTGAATAAATCTGATATCCCCTCGTTTCAGGCCGATAACCCTTACTTATTGTTTACTGATATACTAAGTAAGTAATTGGAAATTTAAGGAATAATGTATAGATCTTTCTCAAACAATCACCCAAACGTCAAGAAAAGGGAACGTTGACGCAAAATAATCCATACAAGGAAATCAGATACGACGACAATTAAAACTACTCGAACATGCTTTGTAAGTTGATATCAGAGTCAAATATGCAACTCTGACAAGAATCATACATGTACATGTTTGGAAGTTAAAATTTACGTTTTAAAAGCCCAGTATTTGAAAAAAAAGTAGAATTTCTAAGTGCTAAGTGTATAAGAACAACTTTTATAAAATTGCCTACCTTTTCATATTCGTCTTGAATAAACGAAAACGAAAAATTGCTATAGCTTCCTGTAGGTAAATTCTAATTGATTTTCATATGCATTGCATTAATTATCAGTCTTTACATGCCTTTGATTTAGCACGATGTGATTGGGTATCTTCGAGAGACTGACAACAGCACTCAGTTTTGGCGCTCAGAAATATTCCAATCAAAATCCCAAGGGGCTACAGTGCACGAAAAACACCACTAATCCGAGGTGTTATGAAAATCAAAATTGAGACAACAGCGCCTGTTCGTGAATTAAAAAGTGAAAGCCTGTTTATAAACTACAAAGTTGAAACTGTCCCTGTCTGGCTAAAATGAGCACTTCGTAACTCTGAAATCTTGAAACGGGTGGCATGAGAATAAAACGTGTTAAAGGGACAGTGTCACGGCAGTTCCTGATTAGTCGCCTTGAAAACTTGACGTTAACTTGGAAATTATCATTTGAATGACAAGATCACAACTTCAGAAGAAAGAAACATGTCTCTCGAACGCTACCATTTAAATTTTACAAACAACAGAGATAAAGTTTGAAAAACTGTTAGGCAAATCAGTGTTGAAAAATCGCAGTTGCTATCCGTTGTAATATTCAATTTCGTCCTACCGCGCCTTCCTTCGTATTTTGCCATGCCGAAAAGTGTTCCTTCAGGGTTGTGAGCAGTTCTTTAAGAGCCAATGTCTGTAAATATCCAGAATGCTGCGTCACTCGTGAAATTTCTAATTTCTTTATATTTTGCCCAAAGAACCTCTATAGTAAGTTATTTTCGAAAATACTACTCAAGGGTTGAGAAGCGCTTGAGTTTGAACGAAATCGAGGAAAGTCTGAAAAACGTTATTTTGGCGTTAAATCCATGCCGAAAATAAAGCGAAATGATGCATTTTCTTCTCGCTCGTACAGACAAACGTGATAAGATGTATCGATGTCCTTTGGCTGATTCATAACACATCTCTTGATCTTTCTAAAACACCCAATATATTTGGGAAAGATGCTATTATTATAACATTTTTGGCCTTTAAAAATTCCCAACTTGTAGCGCTTGAGCGAGAGGTCGAATTTAGACAAACTTTTATATCAGCGAAAACCCGGTGTTACGTTGATTTTAAAGTTCAAACTGATATATTCTTAAAGCACAACCTTTATATTCTACTGTGTAAAAATTTCTAACGAGGCCCGATAAAATTATCCCGTTGAGAAACGGAAACGTGAAGTGTATTTTGACACAACGAACATCCGTGAGACGAAGAAACGACTTCACTGCTCCGAACACGACAACTTTTATCAAGGATGAAAATCTGTGATAGGAAAACCTTTTTGCCAAAGAAAAAACTCTTTTTGTAAAGATACAAAGCGGTAATGTACTTTAAACCAAAATATTATTTCATATACAAGAAAAAAAGACATAACAGTAAAACAATGCTGACCCCCAGGTCATGTATAGGGAAAACAAGTGCATGCGGCTCAAAGTACTTCATTAGTCAACATTTTGCTCAAGGTGAAAAGTTAATGGAGCTCTGTTCTCGCTAGCCATAATTTTAACCCATATTCTTAAGTTATATCGGGATTATAATTTTCAACAGGTGGCCCATAGTGTAACGCCACCAAAAATAAACATAACCAAGATTTGAGCAAAGAAATGTGGCAATAACATTTTGTACATACGGGGCCCTGTATTATATCAGGCATTGTTATATTGCTGGAGTTTTTCTCAATATAACGCGCGCGTTGATTGGTTGATTCATGGTCACATGACATCTAACAAACAAACTGTTTCCCGCCAATTGTGCTAGGCGGGCAACATTTGCGAAAGCGGGCAACAATTTTGACGTCAGAGGGTAACATTGCACTGTTGCCCGCTAGCACACGTGATCAGACCGTGACAAAAGGTGGCATGATTATGATGGATCGAGTGCGCGGCGCGTTCTTCAAACTGTCTTGTGTTTTTTTTTTGTGTTGCTATATAACAAATCACTTAATGACTGATCCCGAGGGAAACAGTGAATTTTGTTTCCTTCGAATCTCGATGTTTCCCTCGACTTTGTCTCGGGAAACGTCGAGATTCTCGGGAAACAAAATTCACTGTTTCCCTCGGCACCAGTCATTAAGTGTTTATTGTTGAAACAGTGTGGGAACGCGAACAAAAAAGAATTCAATCTTACCCGTATGTTTGCAATGGACGTCCTTTGTACACTGCCGGATTGCCACACACTCCGTGTCGTCCCGGCCGGATTTTCCGAAGTAGGACCGCGCGCTTTCACCTGATTCACCGCAAACGAAGGCATTCCACGCCGGGTCAGCTGTCGGTAAGTTTTAGTCACGCCAATGGCGCAAAAGATGGCGGCCTGGCCGTTGTTATTTCTGGTAGACCTGGGAACTAGTTAACGACAGTATATAAGGCGCTCGATTTGCATCCCGGGAAAGCGCGGGCTGAATGAAAACCGAACTGCTGCGAAAGCGCGATAAACAAGGTTCATTTTGGTACCAAAATCAACGGGAAAAGTTAAATATGTGATTTTTCCTTCGTCTTCACTTTAGCCTCTTAATGGCGCAAGAAGGAACCGGCCTGAAAATGGCTAACTTCAGCTTCAAAAGGCTTTTTCGTTCTTCTGAACACAGAGTCGAGTGCTGCAATCTTTGAAACTTCAAACCTTCGGTAAGAATCCTATGTTTTTTGTTTTGGTGATTTCACTTTAGTTTTACAGAAATATTGCTTTTCTTATGGGTGTTTTGTATGAGATTCTCGTACGAATCGGCTGGTACTCAAAGGACTAATGCTTATTTTCTGAATCTTCAACACCAGTGATCGCACCCTGGATCCAGAGGTCCGTTCTCTGAATATCATGAGTGAAGTTAACCGCATAAACGGTTAGAAGAAGCTCGCGAGACGGACCTCTGGTCACTCGAATATACAACCTCATTTCCATGCGAGGATCTAGTTCAGAATCTGAACTAGGTCGCTGATTGGTTACTCCTACTTGTTTCCAGACTCTACCGGGAGTTAATGATGCAACAGCAACTTCGATTGGCTGGACCAAAACATTTCGCCACGGGCGCGTGAAAAACCGGTTTCCCAAAGTGAAGCCACACAAACAACAATGGCGGACGTAGATAGAGATTGCGGCTTTTTGCGATCTTTAAGAAACGCTGTGGATTACTCTTAGTATCCAAATTTTCAAAATATCAGAGAACTAAAGCCAGTTCAGAAAGAAGCACTGTTGAAATTTATTCAGCGCAAGGATGTCTTGAAAAGAGGTGTTGACAGGCCAGACACGACTTATTATTAATAGGTGGTTTTCATGTTACGTCATCGCCGCCATGCTGGTGGACATAAACAATAGTTCTCTCATTAGCTCCTTTTGTTCGTCCACCAGCATTTGTTCGTTTCACTATTGTTATCTATGTCTCTAGAGATTGATTGCAAACCACCTATTCGTGTTATCGTGGAGTGTGACCTTTAGAGTTTTGTTTGAACGAGGAAAATTTTTATCTCTATTTATTTATTTTTTTTTATCTCTAGCGCGGAGGCGTGCTTTGGAGTTGCAGGTATTCTCGCTGAACGATTTCGCTGACGACTGGTAGGTGACAGGAAGAGAAATAGGTGTACTGGAAAGTCTCTGTTGGTTTAATTGCGTGCGGATATCAAGGATTCTTTGTTAGTTAAATCTCTCGCCTTTGAAAACGGTTGTAACAGAAAGTTTCCTTCTTTGTCTGAGATTAATGTTTGTTTGCAAGGAAAATAAAATCTTCTATCTCCTTTTTCTCAACACTCTACAGTGAAAAAATGTCATCGATGTATCTTTTCCACTGGAGTGGATTTGATTTTAATTAAAATATTTCTGTCTCGACCGCGGTGTCACGCATAGCGGCGCCACGCGCGTTTTAAACATGTCAGCTGTCAGATTTAATGTCAACAAACAGACACGCGTTGGTCCCCAAGGTTTAAAACCGGTTTGGTGAGATATCCGATCCACAAATCGTATGGAAATGAGGTTGTGTACTCGAGTGCCCAGAGGTTTTTGTAGCTACTTCTCGAAGGGAAGTAGCTACTATGTCATCGAGTGTGTAAGTCCGTAAGTGGTCCAATCTTCGGATTGTGTTCGGAACATATATCGGTTTTATTTCGGATTATCGGTTTTATACGATTCCAAACTCGATGAAACTCGATTACGTCGACGATAGCCGAGACTAATCTCGATGTTACCCGATTCATTTTCGTCGGCTCTCGTCAACGATCGACTACTCATCGATTGAGACGTTCCAGCGACGTGCTTTCTTTCCATCCATGTGGTCGATGTACGATTACAGGTAAGAGAATTTGTTTACAAAGTTTTGCTATTTTGCACCAGTAACCAGGCACAGCTTTCAAGCAATGTGCACGATGTTTTCTAGAAAAGAATTCTTTAAGTTGTTTGACGGTCTGCTCAGAATTTCCACCAGAAAAACCAACGTTGAACCGAGATGTTTGACTTCGTTGGGCGGCCATGATGGAGCGATTTGTGCAGCGAAACACCTCGAATTGGTCCATGTACATCATCTGGCGAACCCTTATACGGATTTGAGTAACTCCCTTCGGGGAACCAAATATTTCCTTCTGTAAGTCCTCTGGTACGCATTGTGTTTTGTTTTTTGATCAAAACCTCAAAACAGTTGTAAGCTTATGTCGAAGGTATTGAATCCATTAAGACCTGCTGCTGCTAAAACTATACATAGATCCATAGAGGATCAAGTTGTTTTGTTAAGTTAGTTTTCATAAAGGATCAAGTTGTTTTGGTTAAGTAATATTGTGGCAAATGTTAAATTATATTTCAAGTTAAACGAATGTATAGTTCCACATGTTGAAACTGAAAAGAGCTCTATCTAAGAAAAATACACTTCCATTTGCTGTTAGCAGATTGATCTACACCCATAGATGATTTTAAACTGTTATTACCAAAGGCAAGAACTATTGTACCTTGTGTCAAAAATAAAATGTTCACTTTTCATCTTGTGGTATTGAATCATTGACGCCATTCTCACTCACTCACTAGCTATGGTGTAAATCAGTTTCCGTGTTAACATTTCACTTCCAGTGTTAACATTTCCAGTGTTACCTTGTATTTGATCAAGGAAATGTTATACCAAGAGACTGAGAGACGAGAGAATCTGCGAGAAAAGGGTTCAGCACGAGGAAGCCCTTTGCTGCTCACTCGCGCGTTGTCTCGTTCTCGTTCTTGCCTCACCGACTGTGAATACTTATTTAGATTTAACATATAACTTACATTGTACAACACGTTAATTACTTACAATAGAGAGCTACTCACTTGCATAACATAATTACTTACAATTTGTTTCTTATAATTATACTTGCATACATTATATTTTTTTATAATTCAATACAATTTCAATAAAAATAACAAACATAAGCATTACAGTACAGTGCAAACAATTTTACAATAAAAAGACCAGGAATTAATTACAACTGAGTATTATGTTAAACCAATTTGCACTAAAACATAAATTGTACAACAACATTGCCTTGTGGCTAATAAGTTCAGTCTATGATTCATTTAAACAAAAGAAAAAAATGAGAAGTCATCATCATCATTGTAGACGCTTTAAAGTGAGGTGAAATTGATATGCAGCAGTTCCACAAGCTCGATAGTCATTTCAATCGATTATTTCCTACTTTCATTAGTTTTGCACTTCTGTATTTCCCACCGGTAACCTCATGTCCTCTCAGAGGCCTATTTTTAATTGGTCGAGAGACCAAAATAAGTTGCTTTCCATTTAAGTAGCCACATGCATTCCTCTGTCTATATCTCTTTTTTCATTTCCATCCTACAGAAGTAGCTACATGTAGTCCTTGACTACCTATTTTTACTTTTTCTCGGCGCTTTGCGCCTCGTTGTCGCGGCTTCGCCGCTCAAACTCGCCGTTTTCACTAAAAAATAAAAACCTCCGGCACCCAGGGTACAGTGATCGATGCCTCTAAAGCGAAAGCTGTATATCCGCTTTGCCGTAAGGAAAGGAAAATCCGGCAGGAAGAGCTAGCCAAAGAGAAAGCCAGCCACTCAACAAAGGTGAAAACCTTGGAGCGAAAAATTCAGAGGCTAGATAATAAGGTATTCAAATTTAGGATGATAAGCGCTTCTGTTGAAGTGAAATTTATACGACTGCAATCCACTTGTATTTCTGTTTGATTTCCTTCTCGTGTTTACATATTCTTTGAATATCTCTAGGTGACCATTTAGTCTAAACGTTTTCGCTTTTTTATCCGATATCGGGCCTTCAGTTCAACACAGATCGACCTTATTTTGTAACACGATCCAGTAAGATATTAGACTGTTTACAGCCTCTCTATTTTCTCAGAGTCCGTCGAGTACGAGACTGGAATTGAGCGCGAGGGGGTGGGGGGCGGGGAAGGAGAAAAATATTTCTCCTTCCTCTCGCCCCACCCCACCCCCTCGCGCTCCGCGCTCCGCGCTCGTCTGCGGTTCTCGTACGCGTCGGACTCTGAAAAAATAGAGAGGCTGTGAACAGAGAGGGAACAGCTGTGAACAGAGAATAGAGAGGCTGTTGCTTGTTAGGTTCTGTTATTGAACGCTAAATGAATTAAAATTGAAGATAAAAATGCAAACTACCGCAAGCAATTTAATATTTGGAATATAAGTAATATATGTTTACATATATAAGCACAGAATCTTTTTTAGCTCTGTGATGGTGGACAGCAATGTTTTGGAGACATAATATTTCACCTAAATTATACCAACAAATTTAAGCAACAACATGTGGAGACTGGTTTTTAAATGTATGGTTAAGGTTTTAGAAACAATGGAATGCTTTTTGCCAGCTTGCTGTGATATCATAAGGGCGGCCACAAATTCTTGTTTTGCACATGACGTCACGGCGGCCATGTTGGAGGACACCTACAACATAATTTTGATGAACTTCTTTTGTTCTGGCACCAACATGGCCGCCATGGCCTTTGTCATTTGAGTCCCACAGGACTGAAGGTCACGTGATTGGAAACCATCAATAAGATAATGCGTGGCATAAACTGCGGTGATAATCAGCCTGGTCATAATTGCATCTCCTGTTGAAACCTCCCATTGAACAATGGAAATACAAAAATCTGATGAAAACAGATTTTAAAAGCAACATGCTGCAATTATTATAACTTTTATAACAGGTGATATTTATCAACAATCAATAAACATGGATAAGTAACATGTACCAATAATTACTGCAATGAATAGCAAATTATTTCATATTGCTGAGGAAGACCACTGCAGTCCACATATCCATGATGAAATGATAGTGTAAGAAGTTCAGAGGACTTGTTAAACTTGAGCTTCATAGGCCTTATCCTTAGAAATCACAACCTCACTCTGTTGTTGGGAGGGTTTTTCCCTTGGGACCTTGTGGCCCACCTGAGCTCCTGCTCTGCCTAACAAACAGTCGTCATCGAATATTGATGGACAGCCAAAGAAGAAATGCATGCATCTAATGAAACATGAAACACGGGAGGGTTGGCCCCAGCATGACTTAACCTCTTTTCTGGTTTAAGGTGCAAGCTAATATACAGCTGAATATAATATTTTTCAGAAAAAAGAACTTGGAGAAGGTCTGTCGGCTGAGAGTCAAGAAAAGAAAGTTGACCCCAGAAGGTGAAATAAAGATAAACGATTCTATCATTTTTGTATGAGAACATTTGTTTAAATTAATAGTTACAGTAGTTATAATAGGCACTATGGGGCACTATGGGTAATTAACGATAAAACACTATAATTTAGTGACAGTCGTTTATAGCGGAGCATGGTCATGGCTAGCGGAATGTTTCGCGGGCGCGTTGTCTGCCCGCCGAACGCCCGCCCGTGTTGGACAACATCCGGGATCTTAGCAATTTTGTTTTTCGCGCGGCCACACAGCCGTGAGCTCGGTAAACACTTAAGTTGTTTTCTTGTGCCTAGCGGAGAATTAAACTCGTTATTTTCCTGCATTTTTTCGCGGTTTGCTACTCAAGACAGGGATACTAATTAAGGTATACTCAGAAGCCGCTTTAGTGGAAAAAGACGAGCTTTCAGGGATAAAATCTTGCTTCGAGGAACTTCGTGTATTACGTTTTTATCAATGCGGGAGATGATTTCAGAACCAGAAGCGGAGATTTGAATTTCCAAGCAAGCGAGGAACTTAAAGGTAAAACAGATTACAGTTTTCGATGAGAATTTATGTTGATATCAATCTGTGAGTGACTTGTTATTAGTGTTATTGTTAGTTTTGGCGAATTGATTTTAAAACGTGCCTAAATTTAGTTGTATCGATCTCTTGAATTTCATCGAAGAAAGCTTGAACTCGATGAGCTATAATTACATGGTACGCGTTTTGCTTTTAAACGTAAACTAATGGAGATTTGAATAAATTTTTTCGAAAGAAGATTGTGTTGTCCATTTTTGTGTTAGTTCATTCATTAGATAGATTGAAAAGCGATTTTATGTAAACAAAACAAGACTTGATTTTATAGTATAGTTCTATCTTCACTCGCATCGCCTTATGCAAATATGTTTGTGTATTTTTGCAATTTTTGATTTTCAAATCAGTTTCTCGGGCAATTTTTGACAAACATAAACTGTATTTTATTCGGAAACTAGTGGTACTATTTATTCTAGACAAATAAAAGTTGTTTTTGTGAACTTTTGTACGGTCTATAAAAATGTACTGTGCAGACGGTCGCGTAATACTGTTTTTGAGAATTGCTAAAATTGAAAATAACCCGTTCGTCAATCTTAATTCTTGTGCTTCTAACCTTTCACCTTAGTTAAGTTTCACCTTAGTTAAGCTTGTTCAAAGTGCGACGCTGTTAGGCTTGAGCTATCTATATATATTATTATAGTGTTTTATCGTTAATTTTTAATTTATAATAGGCATTATGGGGCACTTCTATACTTTATCGATAAATCACTATAATTTAGTGACAGCCGTTTATATTATAGTGATTTATCGATAATTTTTTTGTAATGAAACCCACTATACGGTATTATCGATAAAACATTATAATTTAGTGACACACGTTTATATTATTGACGAAATGTGGATAATAATTTGTCGTCACTCCATACTATACGTCATTATCGATAAAACACATTAATTTAGTGACAGCCGTTAATATTAATACTGAAAACGCTTAATAACCATATGGAAGTGTATCAAGTCCCGTTTCAACTTTTTTCAAACATCTTTTATCATAAACAAAACGAAAGTCTTTCTCTTCATATTGATTGACAACTTATTTTGTTTTCGGATCTCTTGTGATTTTCTGCTCATTGACAAGAGTAATTCGTTCTTTCTGCTGGTTGATGACCTGCTTCATTCCTTTCATAGTCAAATATTGGCTGTTCTGGTGATTTAGTGTGAAACCTTTTACTTTACATGTAATTTTTCCTTTTGCCGTCACATAGCTATAAGATTTTGGGCCGCTTCCACACCACTCAACAATTTTATCGCCTCCAAGTTCATCTGTTAGCTCGCCCAGGATATCGCCAGTTTCAACAGTTGCACCTCCCGGTCTTTGCACAAACCAGGCGCTATCAGTGTCAAATCCGAGCACTTGTTCTCCGAGAGTATCCAGAACATCATACAACATAAACAAATGTGTTTTGTTTCATATTGTTACGTTGTCCGAACTTCCCCCAAACATATTTTCGCAATTCAGACATATTTTCGCAATTGCCCGCCTTCCAGGATTAAATTCTATTTTTCCTAACTCAATTCCCAAGCGTTCTTTGACAATCTGTTTGAACTGCTCTTCTGACTCATATTTACATCCAGGACCAGTTTTAAGTTCAGAGCTTTCCAATTTAATTTTCATGAACTTTTTAACATAATCTTTGAAAAGATCATTAGACGTCTTTGGGAAATGCCAAACCTCATAAATCTTTTCAATCATATGCCTTTTCAAGCGCTTTTTGCATTTCATTGATGCACCATGTGCCAATAAATGATCTATCAGACTTTGAATGATCACATTTCTGTTGTTTTGTTTCTGCGCATGTTCGACAAAGAGGAAACAGCAACATTTTGCTATTTCCATATAAAATATTTTGCGGCAAAACTGGGTGATAAAGCCCTTGAGGTGGAGACACTTTACATTTTATGAACCCAAACCATCTTTTATCAAACGCTTTGGGTTCAATTATCTTCGTAGGATGACCAATAGGATATTTCTTAAAGTATTGAACTGTTGGATACAGGCTGACGAAATCCACATAACCTCCCGATTCATTCTCTTTGAAATCATAGGTTAGCTTTGTAATATTTGTTCGACCACCAAAGAAGGCATCTCTTGGGTTAAGCGGCTCCACACACTCGCGTTTCCATTGATTTTTCATGAAAGAGGTGAATTCACGATTTTGTTTGAGTTTGCACTCATAGATTTCAACAAGGTTATATCCAGCACCCTTCATTTTGGCATTTTTTCCATTGTCCTTTTCCGAAGGGTTGCCATATCAATTTGGTTTTTGGAATTTATTGTATCGCCATTGAAGCATTTCTCACAACCGTGCCAAAAACATCCTTGAAATTCATAGACAGTATTTGTTGCCTCGCAAAAACCATCGACTTTGACACATTCTCGTTTGAGGCACACAAGTTTTTTCTCACCACCGCTCAGAGCGTGTTGAATTTGAATACCGTGTTTTTGAGCTAGAAAATCTAACAATGCAATACTTATTTTCGAATAATTTTCCTTTTGTGTGGTATCTTTTACAACAGCAATTGAATTAAAATCCAAATGATGATCTCTGTACATTGCCATGCACACACTTGCGATTGTAATATATTGAAGCGGATCGATATTTTCGAGTTCAATAAACTCTTCACGAAACATCATCATTGATCTTCGAAGAATATCAACGTCAGACTTGCAATATTCAATAAGCTCTTTTTGGAAGTCAAAAACATAGTTTTCTTTGACACGAGCATCGTACCATTCGTGAAAAGCTTTTCTTTCATCTTTCTTCATTTGGTTGAATCCATAGTGTTTCTTGCTTGGAATCGGTCCTACATAGTTTTGGTGACACTTTTTGTTGAAATAATGGGGGAAATAACCTTTTTTCAGCTCTTTTAATCCAAATGTTTTTGGGAATGAAGCTAGTCTGGCCTGAACAAAATTTAAACTATCTATGAATCTTATTCCTAATGATTGGACCTCCATTGACATTATTTTTGTGCCTGAATATGTACAATCAGGTTTTACACTATTTTCTACGCACCATTTCAAGATAAACTTAGCATCATAACCTTTTGAATTATGCGCAATGAAGGTATATCCAAGATGCTTCTCCTTATCAAACACAAACTTGCAGAATTCTTCAATTGTGTGAAAGATCCATTCATTTCCTTCAAAATCTTGTACCACAGCTAAATTTACTTCATGAATGCCTGTTTCTTGAGTGCATTCAAAGTCGTAAAACATATATTTTTCCGTGTATGTTTCGCAAGAGTAACATTATTTTTCTTCAGTGCAGCCTATACATTTTCCTCCTTTGCATTGTGTTTTTTTCATAAAACATTCATGCCTTGTTAAATCGCAGTATTTTTTGCAGTTGGAACAGTTTGAATGTCCGCAAATATGTTCTTTCAGTCCTGTTGTGATTGTTCTCTCACATTTCAAGCATTTTGCAACTTGAGTGCAAACACTGTCAAATTTTCCCTCCTTCGTTGCACGGTTTCTTTTATGTTCTTCAAAACATTCCGTCCCAAAGAAAGTCCTGTTGCAATCTTTACATGCGATTTCAGCGCCAGAACATTTTCCGTCTGGAAAATATTTGAAGCAAGCAATACATTTTGATGGACATTTATGTTTATCTCTGTGGGTATAGGTTATCTTGCATGAATGGCAAAAATAATCTTTGCAAAGAAAGCCTGGCATTGAGGTGATTACATCAAAATGATTTTGATTTTTCAAAAGATGAATCTTAGTCGCTTTTTCAAATAAAGGGGTGGCTGTGAAAATTATCTCATTAAACTGGTCAGCATCAACGATATTTATTTCAACTTTCAAGTGTTCAGCAAATCTTTTCACATCTTCAAAAGTAGATCCATATACATTTTCTGGAACTTCAGCTTCTTCGTGAAGTTTCTTTGCTTCAGTTTCTTGCAATTTTCGAGATTTATTGAATCCATCTTTCAATTGCGAACTTGTCCATCTATCTTTGTTAATATTTGCTACTGCTGTTACAATTGCTCTAGCAAGACAAATTGAATCAGTGTTCCTTATCGTTATAACTGACCTTTTTCTTGAAACATCGTCTTTAGTTACGGTCAATCTTCCTTTTCTGCGCGGATTTTTTGTTGATTGTACGTCAATGCTGATTTCATCAAGCGGAATATCTTTATATTCAAGAGGCCTAAAATTTTCATAGAGATCCATAATTGATATTGTACCCTCAAAAATATTCAAAAACTTGGTACTCAAAGGTCGGTCGAGTTTGGTGTGGTTTACAATCAGTCGAATTCTATCACCATCTTTGAGACCTCGTTCTTGAATTGTTCTGTTCAAGATATCTTGAAATATCTTCATCGGATTGATTTCAAGCACTTTGTGAACAGTATTTATAACTATAGTGTATTTGTCAAAGAAGGTTGTAAATTTTGCATTTGAATTCTCACCTACCTTAACGATTTCATAAGGATGTTCAAACAAGGTTTTTCCTTTCAAGTTGTCAAGAGCGTTCTTGAGCGAATTTCTTTTTGAAACCAAGTTGTTTTTCTGTTTTTTGTTATTTTTCAACTTTTTATTCACCTTTTGGAGTTTTTTCTTGATTCTTTTGATCTGTTTATCTTTAGCTTTATCGTTCACCAATTCAACTGGTGAGGGCGCTTCAAAGTTTTTCTCTTCTCTTTTCTGCCTGCGGGTTTGTTTTGGTTTCAGCTGATAGGGTTTTGCGTTTAGTTCTTTCATTATTTTTCTACCTGTGGGTGGTGACTCATTTGTAAGATCAAGAATTGCTTTTGACGTTGATCTTGTATTATGAAAGTCTTTTCCTAGGAGGCGGTACTTCTTCTTCGTCTATAAAATTTACAACACCACGTGTAACGGGGAGAGGTTTTGGTGCTCGCTTACTCACATGTTCTTCGATAAGGTTGATCAGCTCCGCCTTCCTCAAGCGTGAGTAACCTTTCAAACCATTTTCCCGCGCAATTGTCCTAAGCTGTTGAACAGTTTTTGAATCCATATTATTTTTATCATATTCAAGATTTCTTTAATTCCATTTTTTTCTTCATTTCACGTTCATGAAATGAAAAGAATTCTATTCACCGCAGATCTTTCAGTTCTTTCAAATCTACCCAAGAGTTGAATTTATCGCTATACCCGCTCCACTTCACTAGCGCTTTACCTTTTCGAGCGTCTCGCCGAATCACTTTCTCAATACGGAAAACGTCTTGAAAAGCCTTCTGCAGCTCTTCCTCATAAAAAGAACCCGTTATCTCCTCACCCAGCTCATCCTTTATTTTGTAGGTTATAGGGTTAGTGTATTTAATCGCATCAACAGTAAAAATTTCTTCAGTCCAATTTGGTGTGTAACCTTTATCGAAAACAGGGCGTTTGTATTTTGATATTCGAACTTTATCCCCAACTTTAAATTTTGGTTTTGTGTACGTTCATCTTACCATAAAGATTTAAATAAACATCACTTTCGTTCTTTTTCTTCGACGCTTCCACAGGCGTCATGCCGATGCTTCGGTGCTTCGGATTATTGTACTCTGCCACCAACCTCGGTAACATATCGAGATACTCGGTATTGTTTTGGACAGTGAATTGCTTCCACATTTTCTTTTTAATCGTACGGTTCCACCTTTCACAAACACTAGATTTTTCTTCATTCTCTGTTGAGTACAATGTTATTTTATTCTTGTCTAAGAGTTTTTTCATATTCTTATTGTAATACTCTTTACCCTTATCAGTCCACATCATTTTCGGTTTTCTTCCCTTCTTGAATATTGTTTTGAATGCTTCTGCGACACTCTCTCCTTTTTTATTCTTCAGCGGTACAATCCAGCCATATTTACTGAAAACATCTAACACCATGAGAAGATATCGATATCCCTTATTCCACTTACTATATTTCTGCATCTCGACAAGGTCGGAGCACCATATTTCATCAATACCGTTTACAATAACACGCCGCCGAGTAAACTTTCGTCTTATGGGTTTATGCAGCTCATCTGCTAGCTTTTCTTGCCAACTCGGCGGCTTTTTCCGTTTTTTGAAACACCCAGTCCAAGTTTTTGCTTTGCGTCGATAGTGTTTCTAGCTAACCAGTGACCCCATTGTCGTTCACTATAGGATACACTATCCAAGGCTTTCACTATTTTTCTATCAGCTTCATTTTTACATTTACGTGGGTTTGGTTTATTCGCGCAAACGGAATAATCGACGTCATGCTGCATCGCTATGGCATCCGTTTTACCCGTTGGCTGATCGTAGATCTCCAGTATTTCACCTGTTTCCGGATCATATTTTAATTGTGAATTCAAGTCATTGTATGGTCCTGTGTATTTATGCCCGGGTAATGTCCATCCACCTTTTGGTTTCGGAAGCTTACCGATCAGCTTATGAACATCGATTCCTCTCCCATCTAAATCTTTTCTATCCGTTTTATATTTTTTATCGGGTCTAATCTTAGTACTTAGCTGATTTAACATGTCGGAGGTTGTCTTTTCAAGAAACGGTTTTGCTTTGTCAAGAGCGAAATCCAACGCCTTGGTTTGCATATTTTTATTTCTCAGCAGCTCACTTGCCCCATAACGACCCATTTGAACAGCTTTCTTTCCTAACCAAGGTAACGCATGCATAGTCAGACCTTCCATAGCCATCTCACCAAAGCCCGCCCCTGAGGCGGGCTGAATTAGTTTTCCGAACTCTTAACGAAACGGGTTTTCTTCATTCCACAATTAGCACAAGTGCACCAATAATAAGACCTACCATTTATGGCTATCTTATAGCCGGATGGTTCAACACAGCCGGTTTCTTTTTTCCTTTACACAATACGTTTTTTGTGTTGGTGGTTCCATTTTATTATACGATTTGAATAATAAAATTTCTAATTTTAAATACGCTTACACAAAATATTTTTTATGAATTTTTCATTGAACATAGTATCTATTAAGCTAAGCGGTTTTAATATATCATAAAAATCTTTCTTGGGTGACCATTGATGAAGGAAATAAAGACAATAATAACCGCAACGGACGCTTTTTATGTTTGTTTTCCAGCGCTTGTAAATTCTTCGGGATAACCCATGCCAAAACTATCGAAATACCACACAACAGGATTATTCCTGTTATCGTGAGATGGAGCGCAACAAACCCAATGAGTTCCAGCATTTTCAAGCGAATCGAGATTAATAATGCATGGACTATGATGTTTAGTCATAACTTCATCCCTTGAATATATCCCTTTGAAATTTGGAATTCTAAGATATGTAATCCAGTTAAATAGATCAACATTACTCAGCGGTTTGTTTATGAATTTTGGTTTCACAATATTGCCCCTACTAACGGTATCTTGTTGAATGGGCTGTTTGGTCCTAAAAGTAACCCTTTTCCTTTTTTTTTGGTTCCCATTCCAACAGTATTTCTCCCCCATTGACCATAGAATGGAAGTGGTTGATAAGGGTACCTTCTTACACCTAGACGTGGTGCTCCGTTTCCTTCTTTAGGTCTGCCTACGCGTGGCGCTCCTTTTCCGCCCATTCTTGGTGCACCGCTTCCGGTCAATTTTTTAAACGCTTCAATAGCCAGTGGAATACCGATACTGGCTAATATCGTTCCCAGCATCCCTCCAGATTGTGATGGCCTTATCACTAATCCTTTTCCTGATTTATAACCACTCTGAATATCTCCTTTCTCTTTATCTGTTAGCAAATGAATATAATCAATCAGATGCCGAATTTTATTATTCGGGATGAGGAAACCACCAACGCCAGCACCACTCCCACTTATCTTTTTAACAATTTGACTTGCTCCTTCGCTCGCTAATCCGGCAAGAGCTGATAATCCAAGTGTTTTAGCTATAGTCCGCGCTAATGTTTTCGCTAGCGGTACAATAGCAGACCACAGACTTCCGCCTTCTCTCATTACTTTTCTAATCTGTGTTTTTGATATTTTTATCTCTACCCCATTTCCAAGCGCTTTCGCTTTACCTATTCTATTGATCCGAGTAGCTGTTAGCAGTAGCTCATCGCTACCGCTTGTTTGATTTTTACTTAATCTAATTGTGATAGGGCTGCTTGTTTTATATGCTCTTGCAAGTTTTTCTTTCTGACCTTTAGATAAACTTACTTTGTAAGGATGGTATGTTGTCATTTTGTATTTAGTATTGTTAAATACAAAATTGTTTTTTTTAAATGAATTTACGCTTACGCTATGACCAGCTCATTTCCAATTTTATCTATTTTTACCAATTTTTCATACAAAACTATCGTATGTACGTTAAAGTTTGCAGCTGCATCTGCATTCAATCTATAATGGAATGTTAGCGGTTTGGGATCTCTTGTTATTTTTTCAGTTTGATAAGTTAAATTGAAATAAATTAGTGGATAGAGAGAGTTATAATTGGCTAAATTCAACTGAGTACCGCTGTTGAAATCATTTAACCTCATTGCATAAGACATTACATCATCAAATATCAATGCTTTTTCTTCAACGTCATACTCTAATTCCGGGTAAAAAACTGAACTTCCATACTGTAATTTACAGGTTGCTAAGGATGAGTTATTATCTGCCGCATTTAATTTGAAAGTGTCCATAAGATATGGACTATCTTCTGCTTTACCATTATTTGGTGGGGCGGCTCTTTTCAGATAAACAAAAACATGCTTAACATTATCAACACCTCAAGCATGTTAAGGCATGGGCTGTCCTTTGATCTTAGACCCCCCGCGAAGAAAACTATTTTTTCTAGTAGATGTAATGTTCTTTTCGTATTAACGACCATTAAAAGTGCAAAGCAGAAATATTTCAACGTCCTTAAACCTTTTGAGTGTTAGCATTTGTGGTCACGTGACTGATGACGTCATAATTAAGGAAAAAAGAGCAATCTGAAACGGGCCAAGGATGGTTTATTGTGGCGGCCAAAAACCCATGGCGTATTTATTGACTTGGTAAATAGATACAATCCATGCCCTAAATGGAGAAATATCTTCTTTCATTAAGAAGTTATTAAAAGAACAAAAGGGTCACGTGACCTATTTTTGAAAAGTTACTCTTTAACTGTAAATCGCAGTCAGCCATTCAGGACAGATTCTTAAAGGGGGAAACCACAGAATTACATTGCTATTTCAATATATACCTATTATATGTCATTTCGGCGGCCCATTTTCACTTTTCTCTTCGCGCAAGAAAACTGTTATAACAGGTCACGTGATGCAAACATTCCACACATAAAGTAAACACCAATTTAAGGACATCAAATTTTATGTTACTTTCAAGTTTGAGGATGTTTATGTATATCTTTTTAAAGTAATGACTCTTGACGGATTTTATGCAAATTAGGCTCTGGGTCATGCCTTAACATGCTTGAGACTAGGTGTTATTTGAAAAAATCCTGATACTTCGTAGGAGCTGATTGCATATACATCTCAACTAAATATTTCCATTGTTTTTCTTTCAAAAAAGAGCTGACAAATTTGTCGTAAAGAGAGAGTTTGGGTTCTAATTTCGGAACGAAAAGTGAAAACCTATTCACAACAACTCTTCCAGCATCCGTACCGTTAGCCATATGAATTAGCTCATCATCATCTTGTAGCCTTATCTCGAATTGTAGCTGCATGGGAACAAGCATCTTATCTTCCAACTCTTCGAAAAAGGAAAAACGATTCAGAGGAATAATCGTACTGATGTTTTTAGCACCACCAGCACCATTGTTTTGAACCGCTTGAGTTTGTATCCGTCTAGCTTCAAATCCTGTATTAGTATTAGCGGTTGTTGCATCAGTATCCAGATACCAGAAACTTCTCTTTCCTACTGATCTACTGAAGTCGTCAGAGTATTCTAACAAATTTTTAACAAAAGTAACTTTATGCAAATTATCAGAATCATAAACTAATTTACCTGCAGATCTAATCTTTATATGCTTAATTAATGAATGAGAACCGTTAATAACTGTTATTCTATCAGCTGCTGCATACCCAGAGCCATCGGCTAATTTCTGCAGTTGATATCGTACTTCAAAACAAGCATTATACCAGTCGTATACATCTGATCTGTCATTGATTGTGAATTTATAACCACCTTTTACCTGATGTTGACCATTAGCTGGTGTTCTGATTGTATCATCAGGTATAAATTTTGTCCTTTCATATCTTTCTAAATATTCACTCGATCGAAAAACCATCTTTTTTTTTTATTATAGGGATTATATTATTTTCTTTTTCTTTTTATACCACTACCGGATATTAATCTGTTTAATATCGCATCAGTATCTTCTTCTTGTTTTGATGGGGGTCTTCCAACGGAAGGGTGTTTTGTTTTAAATAATCTGTTTAATATTGCATTAGTATCTTCTTCTTGTTTTGATAGTGGTCTTGTGTTTTGTTTTGTTTTTGGAGATATTCTCATTTTGGCTAGTTTTTTCATTATCAAATCACCAGATTTTTCAGAAATTTTCTTACCTAGTTTTTCACCTGTATGAGAAGTTCCTGCTTCCAACGCTTTTTTCGCGATAGGTTTCGCAAATTTATTGAAAACTGCTGACGCGGCTGCCTTTGCTACAGCCCTCATCGGTTTAAAAATATTATCAACAATGACACCTGTTCCTTTATGCTTGTAAACATGTTTACCCATCTTTGGGTTATAATAACGAGAAAATTCATAACTTTTCATTTTATTATTACATTTACATTATTCTTTTTAAAATTAAAGAAAAAGCTGTATCGGCTCCGTTTAGGTTGACCGAATTTCTTTCTCCATCTGTGATATAGATTCGAATACTGCTTATTGTGTTTGTATTCACCGGATTGTATGTTACTCTCATTGGTTCAATTGTAAAACCATATGACGGCTTCAGAACAGATGTTGAAAAGGAATAAATGATATCAGTTTTTACACCATCAACAAGTGAATCGTTTGTCAGATCACAATGAATGTTCAACATCTCAGTATCTTGAGCCAAATTTGGAACTCCAAGGCCAACGTTTATCTCTTCCTTCAGAATTGTTTTGTCAAAGCCGATGAGATCGTTAAAGTTACTTT
This sequence comes from Cladopsammia gracilis, assembly GCA_022457155.1. Taxonomy (NCBI): domain Eukaryota; kingdom Metazoa; phylum Cnidaria; class Anthozoa; order Scleractinia; family Dendrophylliidae; genus Cladopsammia; species Cladopsammia gracilis. The sequence goes on from JAJGOT010000590.1 coordinate 329,286, forward strand.
GAGTTAGATCGAGTTGATAATTTTCTTTCAACGTTATTACCACCCTAAAAGTTGCATTATTAAAAACAATATTGATTGGAAACTCATCGTCTTTTCCAGATTGTTTTATAACAGTTTCTTTTTGAACATGTAGATCAATCTCTTCATAATTCCAAACTCCACCTGGAAAAGTAATATCGTGAAACGTTTTTCCAACATCAGAGCTGTATCTGATTAGCTGATTGTTGCGTTCAGCGTTAATGTTATACCACGTAAAACTCATATTGATAATTCTGTTAAGACCGATAGCATATTCCGCATTTTGATCTAAAACAATTGGTTGATAAAATTTTGTTGTGAAATCTCCAGGTCTGTTGTTACCTTCTGTTTTAACAGAATATGATGATAACACTATTTCTCTATCCATTTTATAGTAGTGATATTTTTAATATTTTAAATAATTCTTATAAATCTGTTCAGCCTGGCTTTTATTGATTAACGATGATTTCAAAAGTTCGTCTAAAATTGCAACTCCGGTATTACGCATTTCAATATTTGTATTACCAGCTATAATTTCACCTACTATTAGTTCAAGTTTTTTGGCAAGTTCTTTAGGGTTGCTGAAAAATGTTGTTTCCACCTCTTTTTCTCCCAAGCCCTTTGCCTGTCTTTTTTAATTTATCTCTTCTCACTGAAATTACGGAACTTTCTCTTTGTAGTTGCTCTCTTTACCTTTTAAGATTTTCCTTTTCTGTAGAATCTACCGCTTTATTCATTAAATTCGTTAATTTTCGTTTTTCTTTTCCTAATTCTTTTACCGCGCTATCATATGCTTCAAGCGTTTCTACTGTCGATTCTTCGGTAGTTTCAATAATAGGTAAACCGTATTTTTCAAATATTTCTTTTTCTTCCAGAGCTCTTTGTTGTTTTAATTTCATATATTGACCTGGTGAATATGCCGGTGGTGGAGAATCTTCAGGTATCTGTTTCTCTTGTTCTGGAAGAAATTCTTCACCAAAATCATCAGCAATTAAACCTTCTACATCCATCTCTTCATACGGATCTACATCTGGATAATAATCAATTCCTGCTATTTCTTTACCACTTTGCTTTTTCCTTTGTACTTTTCTTGTTAATGGTTTCACATCTAATTTTGATGTTATTGGTCTAAACATTTTTTCATAAGCCAATTGACTTGTCTCTTCACCTAATTTTTTCTTTGTTAGCGTTTCAAGAACAAAATTAATTTTATTCCCCAACTTAGTTTTTCGTTTTGCAAGTTCTTTCCACTTAAGTAAACTCATTTTATTAGATATATTGATTTTAAATTTTTAATTGTTAATATAATAATGATTGCAAGCGTTTTCTTTCTTGCGTCTTTTATAAACGAACAGATCTTTCAGATCTATTCTCCTCAATGGTTAAGAGAAACTCGAGACATCGCTAGAGAGGTTGTATCTACGCTTCAAAACTCTGCTTAGAACTTGAACGGCATCTAATTTATTATACGCAGCGTATAATAAATTTTTGTAAGAAACTTAGGACAAGCAGAAGACTTACCAAACATTTATTGATTGATGGGGTAGTGCCTTGGTCACTCTGTACTCTTACACGAAATACATCACTTTCCAGTAAAATGACATCATTATCCAAGTGACAGACCTGTTTCTTACCACCCTCTCCCCTTCCTATTCCGTTGTTTATCGTCACGAAAATAGGAGGGTATGTTTCAAGCGTATCGGTAAACACAACATTTTACAATTTTACAATTATCCGGAACCATAACTTCTTGCTCTCCTGAAAATTGAGCAAACATTTGATTCGCAGTTTTCTTGTAAACACCGTTGATAAATACGCCGCAACTGACGAGACTTGGTGAATTGATAATTGCGTGATTGTTCAAGTCTAAATTGGTCTGCATTACCATTTTCCCACCCTCCAAAATATAAGGAGAATCGTAAACTCTGGCCGGAACATCTGAGTGGTTTCCTTTTATTCCGTAAATTACAAGGTAAGCTTGAGCTTGCGAAAGCGATGTTGGTGAGCCGCTGCATTTTAAATCGACCATAATATACTCCGGTGGTGAAATATGCCATTTATGTAAATTGATTATGCTTCTAGTGTAATCCGTAAAGTTTTTTTGTCGATTGTTTATTTATGTTGATAGAAGTGGATTCAACATCGACGCTGACACCGCTCATTGTAGGAGGGATGAATTCAATACAAACGGTATATTCTCCCTCTGGTAATTTATACATATTAAAACCGATTCTTGATGCGTAGCTATTTAGAGGGTGTTTGTGTAATAAAAGACTGTAGACTTTTCTGTTTAACGTATGCGGTGACTCTACTAAATCGACTATACCGGTGACAGTTATATCATGTTCTGAACTTGATTGATTAACGTCTTCCATTATGTACCTAAAATCATCTTTCAGATCTGCCGAAGTAGTGATATGCGATTCGTCAACATATTTTTTGAGCTTCTCTTCTAATTCTATCGTGTGAATTACCACATTCCCTATCTTGAGATCAAGATTTTTATCAACGCCATCAACATAAGATTTATTATATGCGTCGGAACTATTTTGCGGATCTTCTAAATTTGTTATCTTATGGTTTGACATATTTAGATCTTCACCGGATGGATTACTCAATTTACCGGTGACCAGGTGATCCACGTATCTTTTATTGGCTCCTTGATCATCGACTGTTGGATATTTTACATTATAAACCGTTTTGTTTCCCATATCCAAACTAGTTTCCATCGGAAACATCTGTTTACGGGATAAGAAAATATTCCTAACATCACTGTAAGAGACTAGATTGTTATAATTTGCTCCTAAATCGTGATAAGTCTGTTGTTTTGATTGGACAACATTGAAACGTTCTTTCAGATCGATATCCTCCACGACTTCATGCGTTGGTGTAGGAGCGTTAGGATGAAATTTTTTTCAGAGTTACCATATTGACAGCGCACAAATCGTTGTCTTCATCGGTATCCATATTTGTGATAAGTTTTCTGTTCATATCGATCTCTCCGGGAAGAATCAATTTGTTTCCTCTGAGATCTAAATCACCAGTCATATGTGTACTTCATCTAAGTTCAGAAAGTGTGTTTTAGCAGTACCCCAGTTCGTTACATCCTTTAAATTTACCGGATCACCGACATTCACTAATCTTTTGTTTTGAATATCAAAATCACCTAAAGACGTTAATTTAAAACCGACACTGGGTAATCCTTGCGGTCCTTGTTTTCCTCCTCCTGTTTGATATCTGAAAGATTTTGATAATATTCCATTTGAATAGCTCATTTTTTGGTTATTTATTTAGATTATATTTTCGTCAAAATTTTTTAATACTCTTTTCTTTGGTTTGTCAATATATAGGAAAGAATATGGGTCTCTAGTAGCCATTTCATATTGATTTTTATCAACATTAATTTCACGACAAAACATAGAAATTTCATTATTACTTGGAAATTCAAAAATACAAAAATGCGAACAATTTAGACGTATACCTTTTGGTGTTTTATAATAACTTTGTGAAAGATAAATAACACTACAATTTTTATGTCCATCATTGATAAAATAGTCAATCAGCGGATTTTGGTTCTTTTCACACACAAAATCATCAAATATAATTAAGTTTTGGTTATCATCCGTTAATACAGAAACCGGTATAATATCTTCTGGAGATATTTCTATCACTTCATAACCTGCATCTTTATTGATTGGATTAAATTTTCTTAATAAGAACTGATATTTTGATTGATCTAAATTTTTCGCATACAGATATACCTTGTCATAATACAATAAACGAAAAATCATATCTAGTAAAAGATTTGTTTTTCCAGAAACAGAAGGGCCACAAATCAACATTCTGAAATTTTGATCTGGCATGAAAGAATGTAATTGCTTGTAATTCGTAACCATATCATCATCCACATCATAGTTAATAAACTTCATTTTACTATATTTAAAAATTAATAAATTTTTAAAATATGAAACACAAACGAGATATTTTCACGTTCAATCACATCGATACTTCGATCGATGAGGAGAGACTGAGGGAGATCAAGGCTCTTTACAGATTTTATCACAAGAAGTGGTGGTGTTACAAAAAGACTTATAGACGCTTCAAACGGATGAATCTATTCTGTAAACTGAGTAGTTCATTTCTTATCGCGACCGGAACAGTAATTGGTGGAGTTACGCTAAACTCAATAATTTTAGGAGTTCTTGCCGGTGCGGGATTGTTATTGAAAACATACGCCGATTACAAGAATTATAATCGAAGGATTGAAATGAGTAAATACGCATATACAACGTATCAGAAAGTACTGATTGACTTACGTTCTTGTATGCGATCGGTAAAGCACAATATTGCAGTCTCGGATACACTTCAAATAGACCACTAAGTGTCCTTAAAAAATTAATATACCGTGTTGTAAATCTGTATGATTCTTGAACATCTTTGTACTCGAGCTGCGTAAGTTTTTCTTACATCTTTCAGTAACTTTCCCTGTCGTACCGCAAATGCTGTCATCTTCTTTTTATAAGATAAACCAGCCTCATTTAGGTTCTTCAAGTTTGCTCAACATCTTGAAGCATCCTGTCGTTGTCCATCTTTGCTTCAAATGGTGTGTCAAGCCTTTGTTGCTATGTGATGATTTCCCTTAGCTCCGGGTGGAGCATAGGCCATTGACCACTTCCGTTCTCCATCGGCTTCTGTCCTGGGCAATCCTGTCTAAGGTGTTCCAAGTGTGGCCCCAGTTTCTCATTTGGGACTCTACATCCCTTCTCCAAGAGTTCCTGGGGCGACCCCTCTTTCTCTTGCCCTGGGGGTTCCAACGTAGCGCCTGCCGGGTGATGTTGTTAGCCGGTTTTCTTATGGTGTGACCTATCCATCTCCACTTTCTCCTTGAGATGTGAGTTACGATTGGTTCCTCGCCTGCTAACTCCCACAGCCTCTCGTTCGTTACCCTGTCTGTCCAACTGATTTTTAAAATTCGCCTAAGGCACTTGTTGACGAAGGACTGTAATTTCTGGGTCATTTGCTTAGTTGTTCTCCAAGTTTCTGAGCCATAGAGGAGGATTGCTTTCGCATTGGTATTGAAAATTCTAAATTTGGTTCTCCGTGAGATGAAGGGGGAGGACCACACTTTCCTCAGCGTGTTGAAAGCTACTCTGGCTTTGTTTATCCTGACCTTGATATATTCATCGGAACCTCCTTCAATGCTGACTACACTGCCTAGGTAGACAAAAGATGTTACTTCCTCCAAGATGGTATCCCTCATTTTAACTGGTATGTTGTTGGTGCAGTTGACCTTCATAACCTTGGTCTTGCTCACATTCGGATGCAGGCCTAACTTGATGGAATTAGCTATTAGCCGTGCTGTTTTGTCCTGCATTTGTTAGTTGTTACTTGACACCAGGGCGATATCATCAGCGAACTCTAGATCTTCAAGTTGCTCCAATAAGTTCCACTGGATGCCATTTCGCTGTTCTCTAGTTGTTTCCTTCATGATCCAGTCCCTAGCAAGTAGAAACAAAAACGGTGCCATCAAACAACCTTGCTTGACCCCAGTGTTGACCGTGAAGCTATCTGACAATCCACTAGCGTGAAGGACTTTGCAAGTCATCTTATCATAGGTGTTTTTGATGATTCGAATGAATTTCCCCGGTATGCCATAGTGTCTCATAAGGCACCAAAGAACACTTCTATCGAGGCTATCAAAAGCCTTTTCAAAGTCGATAAAATTGACGTAAAGAGAAGTGTTCCATTCAATTGACTGCTCGATGATTATCCTAAGTGTGGCTATTTGGTCAATACAGGAGTGGTCCTTCCTGAAGCCAGCCTGCTGATCTCTCAATGTAGCGTCCACAGCCCCTTGAAGACGAAGCAGGATAATTCTGTTCAGCACCTTCCCTACCGCTGACATCAAGGATATTCCTCTGTAGTTCTTGCACTCCCGGCGGTCACCTTTCTTTGGCAGTTTTACAATGTAGCTCTCATTCCAGTCCTGGGGCATCTCCTCCTCTTCCCATATCTTTCCAAACAATCCATAGAGGATATCTGCTGATAGGTTGGGGTCAGCTTTCAGGGACTCTGGAGGTATGTTATCTGGGCCACCTGCTTTCCCTAACTTAAGCATCTTGATGGAACGCACGATCTCTATCTTGGATGGCTTCCCACAGTTCACATTCAGCTCAGCTGAAGCCTCCGGAATTATTGGAAGTTCTGGCGGGGGAGGTCGATTGAGGAGATCATTGAAGTATTGTACCATGCTGATTTTCGACCGGTCAAAACCGCTTTCAACCGGTTATTTGATGACATCACCGGTTATTTTTTCACTGAACGTGACAACGTTTCAGCTCGATGAACACGTAGGCTAATTCATGTGGTATTTCAAGTCGTGAAACGCGACTTGAAAATGATTTACTGAAGTTTAATCTTCTTCATCTTCGCTATCTTGTATTGATAATAACGATTCACGGCAATGTAGCGGTTTAACATACACCTCATGAACCTTCTAAATATTTGATGGGCGATCAGTATCCATATATGATAAAAAGTGTTTATAAAAAACGTTGAAGCTGATCTAGATAAAAAATATATCGTTAAAAGACTGAATTTTCGACTGCAACTGCGGTCTTCATCAGAGTAACTAAAATATGCAGTTCGAGTGTAATATGTTAAAACTAAATTAAGAAGTTACTTTATTCCCTGGGGTTTCAGTCTGTATCTGTATCGAAACAACGCTTTCACCAACATAAATGCTTTCAATTATCAAAGCTAATTTCACTTTACAATATTGGTTAAGATAGTCGAGCGGATCGGGTTTTTCATTTCCTTTCGTTCTGAATAGCGTTAACATTTTATCTGACTTTTCTGAATATATAAGTTTAGCATATAATACCGGTGAATTTGTTTCATCTCTCTTCATTCTCTTCTTACCTTTCTTATCGGTGCATTCAATCTAATTGAAATATAAAAGCTGACATAATTTATTGGTTATTTCTACACCATACGTGCCTTCTAATTGTTTATAGCAAATATCCTCGAGAAATGTCAAACACTTGTAAAAATCGTTTTCTTCTGGTGTCGGTTGTTTCTCTTTGCTCCATAAACAAACTGGAATAGAATAACCGACTAGCTCATTAGTTACTTGATCCCTTCTTTCAGTCACACCAAAACTGAAAAGAAATGGCGATTCAATAACTAATGGACCTCTTTTATTATTAGGATAATTGGTTTCAATTTTAATCCTGTCATATCCCAAATTGGAGTTTTTCACTGTATGTTTCACTGGCTCGTGGAAAATAAGATTTTCTTTGCGAAGATTTGAAAGACTTGTCAGTTGCATGTTTGTTATAATTACATATTTATTTCTTTAACATACTTTTTTTCATCTCTGTTTATCACAGTTTACTGTGTATGTGAATTTCAACTCATGAAACACGAGTTGAAATTATTACAGTTTAATCTTCGCTTTCACTTTCTTCAATTTCTTCAGCATCTTTCTCCAGCAACTGTTTACAAGCAATGCAACAACGTCTGTCTTTCCCATGCCTACATATACCATTTCCACCACATTCTTTACAATAATATTTGTTGTTTTGATGGACGCATATACCATTTCCACTACATTCTTTACAATAATATTTATTGTTTTGATGGACACATATACCGCTTCCAAAACATTCTTTACAAAAATACCGTTGTCTACCGTGTTCGCAAATCCTTGATCCTGAACACTCCTTACAACTGTATTTATTTTTCTCGTGTGGGCAAAGTTTTATTTTAGCCTTTGGCGGTTTCGTAGGTTCATGCCGTACAAACGCATCTATAGCATCCATTAATTCAGCTTTCCGCATCATATACCATCCCTTAATTTTCAGCGTTTTCGCCATATCTCTCATTTCTTTAGTTGTTAACTGATTTTCTTTCAATTCTTGCCTATTCATTGCTTTTATTTTATTTCTTTAAGACCGTTTTTTTTGTTTATTCCATCTCTAGTAAATGGAGATGAAAATTTAATTTTACCAGCATTGTTTGAAATGATAAAGTATTTACGTTAATTTACTTTTATGAGTGGTGACTGTTCCGTTCTAGCCAGTCTCTTAGAATTGCGGTGGCTTCTTTAGGTAGTGTCTATTTTTGTCTTCCATGAGGAGCATTTTTTTTTCATCTCTAGTTTATGGAGATGAAAATTTTTTTGCTGTTTCCAAGTCCAACTCACCAACGTTGCTTGAATGTTATTTCTCAGGGGATTCTGTTCATTAAGTGTGTGTTTCTTTACTTCCTTGGAGATGTGAATTAACATCATCCTCTTTGACTGTATTATGTATATATGGTATAAGTCATTTTTTATTTGGCTCGTTAAATTTTCGTATGAGAAGAGCTACTCTCCTTTCAACTGCATTTCGTTTTCTTGAATTTTGATTTTAAGCAACCAAAAGTGCAGCTTCTTTGCAAGGGGTGCAAAATACGTATAGCGGTAACCCGTGACGGCAAAGTATTATGTCGTTACCTAACAACGCTTTGATGTTTTCATCTTCTCTGTATACCGATTCCTTGTTTGTCATTTTTTGCTCGACCATTGCTTTTATTAAATACTTTTTTTATTTCTTTAAGACCTTTTCTTTAATTCCATTTTTTTATAGCGGAGCTCTGCGGGCCGAAGCCCCGCGCGAAGCGCCATACACATAGAACCAGAGAACCATAGAACCCATGCTCGTCATTTTTCATGGTCATGGCTAGCGGAATGTTTCGCGGGCGCGTTGTCACACCGCCGCCGACGCCGCCTTCGCTTAGGGTTAACTCGCGGGCGCGTAGACCGTCGCAAAACATGCGCGTATGACGCCACCCAACAACATTGCAATTTCACGTCACCTGGGAAAACACTGCTGTGTTTAGCGGAGAAAACCGTTTAAATTAAAGTCGTTATTCTCCTGAATTTTTTCGCGGTTTGCTTCTCAAGACAGGGATACTAATTAAGGGATATTCTGAAGCCGCTATAGTGGAAATAGAAGAGCTTTCAGAGATGAAATCTTGCTTCGAGGATGGGAGCAATGCGGGAAGATGTTTGTCACTTCGGGTTTCAGAACTGAAGAAGCGGAGATTTAAACAATTTCCAAGCAGTGGAGTGACTTAAAGGTAAAACAAAATGCATTTTTCGATGGGAATTTATGTTGATATCAATCTGTAATTGACTTTTTTTGTGTTCTCGCTAGTTTTCGGGGAGAATTGTTTATAACGCGCTCAATTAAATTCAGTTGTTTTGATTTCTTTCATCGGAGACATCTCGGCCTCGAATCATGAGCTCTTAATGGTTCGCGTTTTGCTTTTGAACATAAACTTATGGAGATTTGAATAAAATTTTTCGAAAGAAGATTGTGTTGTCCATTTTTATGTGTTTGTTCATTCATTACATAGATTGAAAAGCGATTTTATGTAAACAAAACAATAGACTGTCGGGTAATACTGTTTTTTTGAGAATTGCTAAAGTTGAAAATAGCCCGGTCGTCAATCTCAATTCTTGTGCTTCCGACCTTTCACCTTAATTAAGTTTCACCTTAGTTAAGCTTGTTCCTTTTCTCCGGCTCATTTCGATTTTTACCGTAATTTGTACTTGCAAGAACCTGTTAATTTAACAGTCCAAACCGAATTTTTGAACAAACTTAAAAAAACAGATTAAGTGAGAGCGAAATTTTATCCTGCGAAGGATTTTTATCTTTGGCTGAAATTACCCACGCAATGCGTGGACTTTCTTCAGGGAAAACCCCCGGTTCAAACGGATTACCTCAAGAATTTTACGCTAAATTCTGGGATCTTTTAGGCCCTATTCTGTTCGAAATTATAAATTTAGTTTGGAAAATAATTCTCTCAGTGATTCAATGCAAGGAAGCGTGACTAGATTACTTTACAAGAAAGATGATAAGAAAAACCTCAAAAATTGGTGGCCCGGCCATTTCGCTACTCAATGTTCATTACAAAATTTGTTCAAAAGCTCTTACAAACAGACTTTCAAAAATGTTACCCTCGATTATTTCAAGAAGGTCAAACTTGTTCCTTCCCAGGTAGGACGATTTTTGAGAATTTATTTCTCTTGCGTGACCCTCTAGATTATATAAATATTACCAATGAAACTGGTATCTTGCTGAATATCTACATTATACTGTCAAGCAATTATTAAAATTATAGTTAATGGTTTTTTGACTAAAGAAATTCCACTCGAGTGGGGGGTGAGGCAGGGAGATCCCCGGTCTCCACTTTTGTACATTTTATGCGCAGACGTTTTGGCTACCAGTATAAGAAAGGATGGTACTTTTGAAGGTTTTCTCCTTCCAGAAGCATATAAGCCTGAGGAAAGCGTTTTAAAATTCGCCAATATGCGGATAACTCCACATGTTTTGTAAACGACATTTTTTCTTTAGACAAATTGTTTACCTTACTTCACAAATACGAGACAGGTACAGGGACTAAATGAAATGTGGCAAAGAGTACTTAAGCCATCAAGTTAGGAGCTTGGTGCTCACGTCCGGACACTCCTTATGGCCTGACGTGGGTGTCAAGAATGCGAATCTTGGGTGTCTGGTTTAGCAATGGTACTGCAAATGTGGAACCAGATAACTGTTTACCACGCCTTTCCAAGCTAGATTAAAATTTGAACCTGTGGAAGGGTGTGGGGTGTTTTCACTCCCACCCTATCGGCACTACTCAATACTAGGTTTTTAGTTAATGTTAAGACTATTTTCTTTTACCTAATAGACTTCTGCTGTCGACGAGAATGACATGCGAGCACGCTTTTTCATTAAGACCATACTTTATGGTATATGGGTTTTTCGAAATAAAGCAACTTTTCACAATAGCACCGAGAACTCTCGGGCCACTGCAAGGGACATAAGGAATGACATCACAACACAGTTGCAAATTGACCGAGGGGGGGAGGGGGGTACTTTGCAAATTTTTGGGCGGGGGTGTGCTGCTGGGACTCTGAGACCCTTAACCTATACTAGACCATTTTAGCTGCATTTTGCAACCATATTCTAGACTAAACACCGAAAAACCCTACCCTATCCTAGACCTTTTCTAGACTCGCTATTTTGCAGAAACACATTCACTATCACAGTCTAAGATACCAGGGGTCAGTAAAAATGTCATACAGCACACCTTACCGATTATTAAATGCCATTTGCCAGTAAACCTCGTCTAGACTAAATTCTTCATGCAATTGATCAGTTTCGTAGAAAATGATACCCTATTCTAGACCAAAAATCTCTGATTACTATACCCTATCCCAGACTAAACTGCCTGAAAACCATACCCTTCACAGCGGCACATACCTATATAGCTCATATATGGGAGTACCCCCCCCCCCCCCACCGCGAACAGAAATTTTCTGTTTTGTGGTGTCATCCGAATATTTGTAAAATACAACAGTCAAAGCTTGTGACTCTAATAATTTAGCTACTGGCAACTCATCATTCATTACCAGAAATGACTAAAGTAATCATGTGCAAACCAGAAAGGACTGCAAACCGGAACTGACCTTGTATTATTGTAACCGGAAATGACTAGCTTTAACTCAGGATGCCTTGTAACCGGAAATGACTAGCCTCTCAGGATAATATTGTAAACTTTAGGGATTTGTTATTGATAAATAAAACATTTTAAAAGAAAAAAAACACTGTTGTGTTCAGCGGAGAAAACGGTTTGCAAAATCGTTTTTTCCTGCTTTTTTTCGCGGTTTGCTACTCAAGAGAGTTTCACATTTCTCAAACAGTGAGCTTTTGTGGAATCTTTTGTGGAATTTTGTGCAGTCTAAATGTTCTGTGCAGACGGTCTCGTAATAAGCTTACTGTTTTTGAGAATTGCTAAGATTAATAGCCTGGTCATCAATCTTAATTCTAATTTTTCTTGTGTTTCCGACCTTTCACCTAAGTTAAGCTTATCATCATCGTTTCTGTTCAGAGAGCTCCGCTGTTAGGCTAAGCCTATCTATATATATTATATAAAAACAATCCTTGCACGACTCACCAACATTGCTTGAATGATATCTCTCAGGGGATTCTGTTCATTAAGTGTGTGTCTCTTTACTTCCTCGGGATGTGAATTTACATCATCCTCTTTAGCTGTAAATGCTAACTCAACTCATCGACGTTGCTTGAATGATATCTCTCAGGGGATTCTGCATTTTACAATCCAACTCACCAGCATATTTCATCTCTAGTTTATGGAGATGAAAAGTTAATTCACCATGATAAAGTATTTGCGTTAATTAAATTTTTTGAGGATAACAGAAATGCAGCACATCTTCACATGCTTGTTTATGTTTTCTTATTGTAAGAAGATTTTGACATGTTCTGTTGATTTCTTCCAAATAAGATGTCACAGGACGTCTTTGAAGAATTGAGTTGAAATAATTCATCGTTTTTATTTCAATCTCTTTCACTTTTTAATAATTCTTAGAAAGTTCATCTTCATCGTTTTGCAATCTATAAGTATCAATAAGACCAAATTTCTCTATTAAAAATCGCTCATCGCTATCAAGTCGGTATTGAACATTCATAGTTATAAGTACATATTTATGTCTTTAAGACACTTAATCCTTGTATGACTGAGGGGATTCTGTTCATCATATTACATTTTTGCTGTTTCCAAGTCCAACTCATCAGCGTTGCTTGAATGATATCTCTCAGGGATTATAATATAAAATCGTCTTTAGCATAAATAAAATAAACCACACAACCCGCAAGTCGCGAGTTGTGAACCATTTTTATCGATAATACCGTATAGTGGGTTTCATTACAAAAAATTATCGATAAATCACTATAATATAAACGGCTGTCACTAAATTATAGTGATTTATCGATAAAGTATAGAAGTGCCCCATAATGCCTATTATAAATTAAAAAGTAACGATAAAACAATTTATAAAATAACTGAGATACTACGCGCGTTCTGATTGGCCAAAGACCTATTAACTATTGTGCCGGTAAACTCATAGAAAACCGCGCAAGCGAAACTGTAAAATAAACAAAGTTCAATTTTCCACTGCATCAACACAAGCGTGAGGAAAATGAATTTCGCAACTCGAGCCGGTTTAGTGTCTTATTGCATATTGTGGTCTGTTAGAAGATGAGAAGAGAAGATTTGTTTCTTGTAAACGATAAGTTGCTGCTCAAACCTACAAAATAAAAAAAAATTGCCACGCACGCAAGCAAAAAAACGGCTTAACGACAAAAGAACACTAAGCTTTAATATTTTAAAACTGATATCAACAACAGGAATATATTTTCATTTAACATTGGCTTGGAAAGGCTTACATGCAGCGATCAATGACAATCAAAACAACCTCGATATGTACTTTGTGAAGTTCATTGAACTGAAGGTTTTATAGTTATTAGTGGAAAGCTCAAACATTGGATCCCAAAGAGAAAACGATGGCTTTCAAACTGAGGAATTTTCGATTGAAATTCACTGAACTGAAGTTTATAAATGTTCCTACAAATCCTAAGATAACTTCTAAATAAGACGGATTTTCACAGTGGAATTAAAAAGCAAGGCTTAAGCTTATAGCTTTGTTGTTTAGGATATCTTAATTATTTTACGCCGATTCCATTTATCTTACGCTTTATCGTGTTTTGTTTTTGAGATTTTTTCATTGAATACTTTTGTACCCGATGCAGTTTAAATTCTGATTATGTGTCCAAGCAAGGATGATCAATTAGCAAGAAGAAAATGAAGCTAACAAAAATTATAGGTTTATGGTTAAACAAATTATTTGCATGGAATGATCAAACAATTCAACTGTAGGCTTATTAAAAAACAATGAGCTTAGTTTTCATTCAGAACTTAAAATGTAGAGAAGTACGGGCTTCATTGTACACTTCAAAGTAAGTGGATAAAGTCGAAAACATTTTCAGAAGCTGAGTTTCTGGAACTAACCTTTATTCCAATTGAAAAATTCTTGACAAGAAGGCAATCTTTGAATCCAACATACGCCATAAAAATTTTAGGCTTTCAAACTTTCCTCGTACATTCATGTTTGCGGCGGCAGATTCCGGACACAATTTTCTGGATTTCCCATTCAAAGAACTTTTGAATCATTGAATATATTTTCTTCTTTCAGCTGATAAATTTCAAAGCGCTAAAACTTTTCATGACTTTCGTTGAACCCGTGAATTTGTCAGTGCAGCTTTGTCAGTGGCATCGTGTAAAGTTCATTCTTTCAGCGGCTCTGATTGGTTTTCCCTGTCATATGATGAATGTTATGAGAACAAGCTACTTGATCGGCACAAAACTACAACAAATTTCTCTCTTTCCAAACGCTTTTCATAGTTATTTCATAAAAGCAATAGAACACATTTTCTATGACTTTACCGGCGTAATAGATCCACAGGGTGAAATAAGGCGTTTCCGTCTCCGTTTTCATAGCGGTTTCCCAACGGAAACTTGAATTTCCGCAAACGGAAATTGACAGTAGGGTTGCAGCTCTTCGAAACCTCTATTTTCATTGGCCCGGTAAAACACAGCTTCTATTGTTTTTAGGGTTAGGGTCTATTGTTGTGTTGTTTGTTCTATTGTTAGCTCTAAGGGTTGCAAACCAATGGTGTGAGGCCTTACGAGAGCTGCAACATCACCCGAAATTGAAGTATCCGTTGCGGGAAACACGAGTTTACATCATGTTTCCGCAGCTGCGGAGTCGCGGAAACGCATCACTTAAACTCGTGTTTCCGCAACGTTTCCGTCTTACGTAATCTCGTATAGCCGTCATGTTTCCGCAGCTCGGAAATTCGGCGGACACATGTTTATCCATAGCGTTTCCGTAATGCGTAAACCCGACACCGTCATCATGTTTCCGCAGCTGCGGAGTCGCGGAAACGCATCACTTAAACTCGAGCTTCCGCAAGGTTTCCGTTTTTACGCAATCTCGTATAGCCGTCGTGTTTCCGCAGCCCGGAAATTTGGCGGACGCATGTTTGTCCATGGCGTTTCCAAAATGTGTAGACGCAATCGGATCGTTTGAGGTTTCTACAACTAAAAACAGAGAGGGCTCACATATATCCTCGAAAAGGAAAAATTAAGAGTTTGTGGTAACCCGTGATTCGTCCATGTCGCAATTTGTAAGAAACAATTGCAATCGAATTTAAACTATTCACCACGTTCTTTTTTTGCGTTTATATTGAGACCTACAACATACTCATGTTAAATCCATATAATTTTATTTTCCAATTTAAGACGTATTATAATTTGTGGTCTATTATATCTATCTTCATTTATTAAAATATATACACTGTAATATAAAATTTCATACTATAATTTCTTTAAATATTTTGTAAAAATCTAACTCTAACTCTAAAAATTGCTGTTAAAATAATTAAACATCATACAAATTACATTAATCTACTACTTAAAGGAGCTATTTCATGGTGATTTTGGGATCAAAACTGCCCCAAATTAAAACACTAATAGGAATACATGCATCAAGTGAATTATCAAAAAATAAAAATAAAATAAATAATAAACAATATTGATTTATCTTTAAAGTAAAATCAAAAATGGTGACATAGCCCCTTTATTATATCATATCTTTAAATATATTTAAAATCTTGCTGTTGAGATGATTAAAGGGACACTGTCATGAGCCGGGTGCATGTGCCAGTATCTCGATTTGAAACTTCATTAGTTCAGCCGAAATTTTTCCAAGTTGAAGGGACAATTTCAAAATGGGTTGACTAAAGCTGGCAGTGGAAAACAAATAAACACTTTGAAATGGATAGGTATATTTGAAAACTATCAGAATGGGGCAGGATATTTCAAGTGTGCCTGGTCAGCAAATGGGAAGCTGTGACAGTGCCCCTTTAACAGCATATAAATTATACTAGTGTATCCAAAAGATAGTAATTGCTGCGGTAAATTTGTTGTAACAATGCTGTTTTATCGTCTCGCTGGTATTACAGAATTTTCTCTTTCGTTTTTTGAGGGGAAGCAAAGCAAATGTAACAGGGATGAATCGACGAAAATTCCAGCTAATAAGACTAATTTTGGTTTGTAATTCACGCATCAAGTTCCTGCAATGCCTGTAGCATGTTGAGTAAAGGACGCGTTCACCACGAGGAAGGTGTGAAAATTTAGGTTAATTACTGTGTGTTCGCGTCTCCCAAGCTCAGCTCAGGTTTCGCGTCCCCAAGCGCTCAGCTCAGCTCAGTCTCATCGACCCCTGTCGGAGTGATTTCAAAATAAATTTGTCTTTTATTCCGTACAATCTTCGAAAATCTTTGCCATTCAACAGTCCTATCACCATGCCTCGCAGTCCCCGCTCAACTCGGAGTAGTCTTCGACACTTCAATTCCGATTTCGACTGGGACATGTTGGACCAAAATACTGTATTACAAATCTCGCAGTGAACACTGAGCTTGAAGCAGCAAGCGAGGCTATTGTTCGTGGCGCAGTGCATTCTGGCCCAAAATGTGTTCGTGGCGCAGTGAATTCTGGTAAAAAGCGATCAAATCGAGATTTTTCCTAGCTTATATTTTTTTCTCATATATTTCTTTTAAATCCTGATTATGTTGCTGCTCACTCGCTACGCTCGTTCCGCAGCAATTACTCTATTACTTAAAGCAATGTCTTTGTACAGATTATTCAATAGCGATTTATTTCAAGTTCTTTGTTTTGAATGACTTTTGGAATTTTATGATTTAAAATTGACCATTTCTCTGAAAGATTTTGAAAAATTATGTCTGATTAAGGACAGTTTTTCTTCACAAGAAAATCATACTCAATATATTTTGAAAAATCCATACATTTGTACTTAAAATACATAAAGCCATAAAGCCCATAAAAAGTAATGTATAATTCCATGACCTTTTGTCGCCCTCAGGGGCTGGGCAAGAGCTTGCAGCCATGTCTCACAAGTTTGAAGGCCACCCCAAATACTTCCTGCAGCTTCCTCTAGCTCAGCTGTCAGAATTTGCATTGGCCAATCATCACCAAACTGGAAACGAGTTTCAATGTAAGCAGACATGTAACAACTGCTTATCACCAAATTAAGACATTGAGACATTGCTACAAGCTCTTGCTTCTTCCGCCTTCCCATTCCCCCCCCCCCCCAAAAAAAAAAACAACAACAACAACAACAACCACTGCCCCAATCCAGAAAGTTTGCAGAAAGTTTGCTCACAGGCAGCAGGGCTCGAGACTAACGGCAGCCAACTAGCCAAAGTCTAGTAAAAAATCAGTTTTGGTATCTCAATTAGAATTAAAATTAGAATTAAGAAGACAGGTATTTAAGTATGAGATTGGGATTTTAGAAAAAAGAAGAAGCAAAGACTGATCAAAATAAGTTTCCACGGTCTCCGAGATTTTTTCCCTAAAAGTAATTTACTTGGCACATATTACTGTATTGACTGTAACCCCCGTACAAGTCTGGCAAGTGAAAATTTAATTTGGCTAGTAAAATTAAACCTCACCCTAGCCACTAGACTAAGCTTAAAAGTTATTCTCGAGCCCTGCAGGCACATTTCTAATACATTCAACTATCAGGCACGCGTCCTGCCCAAGATGGACAGTTTCCTGGCATTGTTCTATTGCTTACATTTTCACCTGGTACTCTAATAAGTTTTTGCCGCGGTCCTCTTTTGCCGCTTGCTCATGTTTGCTTGATAGGTGGCATCGAGGACAGACTTGATGTTTTTTAATTTGGATCTCTCCCACCGTAGTGGTTTAATCTTTCTTGGTGGTGGACCACTCCTGCCCTCACCTTCCTCCTCCTGACTTTCCTCTGATGACATGAAATCCACAGCATTGTCCTGCTGTAATAAGGTTTTAATTCTTTCTTTGTCTTCTTGGGACAATGAAGATTTTTCAACCATATCCCTACGATATATTACTTTCTGGAGAACAAAAAAAGTAGATTAACAGTTACAAAACCATTACAAAACTTGTTTTACATAATAATTAACAAGGCATTGTTTTTTATCTAGGCTTTCTTTTCTGGTTTATTAACAACAGTAACGGGTGCCTCTCGCGCGGCTTAACTAATAAGGTTCAATATAAAAAAACGTCTAGTTGACCTCCATCGCATTCTCGTCGACCATTGTAAATGGTTTTAGGCACCCTGATCCCCACGGCTTTCTGACATGTGTAGAAATTAAAACAGCCAGTAAAAGCGCATTAATAACCGGTCGAAACCAGGAAAAACAAGCTGTGATCCTGCCAAATGGTCGATGACAATCGATGACAATCGATGGCAATCGATGTAATTAGTAATAATTTTTGTGTGACTATCGATTGGTCATCGATTGGCCGATGCCAATCGATATCAATTAACTGATTGTTATCGATTGATATCGATTGATCGATTGGGTTTCCGATGATCGATTTTCATCGATTGCATAGGCCGGGTTTTTATGTAATATTTGTGTCTGAAAACAAATTTTGGTCAGTTTCAGCGACCGTCTACGCGACTAATGCAAGGCATCGAGGCAAATACGTTCGCTTGAAGGCTTTTTGAAACACATTCCATTGTCGATAAACGTGCTTAGATTAATTTCGAACTGCAAGCTTTTTAGATACACGTGCTCAGTTTAACTAGGAAGATATCGTTAAATAATGAACTTACGGAACAACTAGGATCAACAGAGGGGCGTTCAATCCTGCGGAAAAGGCTCTTCTTTGCTTTTGGAGTAAATACAGTGTCTAAGCGTTTGTTGAGTTTTCTGTTTTCCTTCCTCAGTTGGGCCAACTCCTTCATAACTTCTTCCATTGGATTTGGGGTCTCATCTCGACCTACTTGAACGTCCGCTTGTTCAGCAGAACTTTCCCCAGTCATCTCAAGCGCTTGATTATATTTCTATAACTAAAAGTAAACGGTTGTAAAACCAACTTAACCAAGGGATCGACACAGTGCGAAATCTACTGGAAATTCGAAAGGCGCGCGATCACTGACCAGTCTCGCTTCCAAAACGAGGCAATCATGCGCGGTGATGTTCGAATCCAAAGGTCATTCGTGTCGTGCGCGTGCCGCGATCGTGTTGGTCAGTGTCAAGAGTCTAGGGTTGCTTTGGAAAAGACGGCGAAGACTGAAGTTCCTTTAGTTGTAAATCTCCAGTTAGAAAGCTTTTAATCGTAGGATCAAGAAATTGCTGCTCTTCATATTTTGCACTTGTGTAGAAGTCCTTATTGGTAAGTCTTGTTCATGATAAGCTTAACTATGCTCAAATTGTCTGGTATTGTATGTACATTGTAGTGGTTGAACCGGAAAGGAAAATGTATGCTTAATTTATCTATGTGAGTGATCGTGAGTAGCCATGCTTTTCTTTTCACGAAGATGAGATTGTTACAATTTTTGTTATGAGAATACTTTTATAGTGCGACAAGTTTCTGGTACTCAGCTCGATCACAAGCAAAGCAAGCTAATCATGTTGAAATTTAATACCGGGCGAACACAATGAACTTTAATGACTTCTGGCCACGTGCGAGTTTTGAGCTTTTATGAAATGCAGTGAGATTATTTTCTTTATTTGCAGCTTCAAATCACTGAAGAGACAGAAAACAAATCAAATATATACCCAGTCATCAGTTGTTTGGATACGTTGAGTGTTTGCCATCATTCCAACTCTTTAATTAAACAAGTCAGCATACATGTACCAGGATGCATATTTTCCTTGTATGCCTCCATGACAAATTCCTCAACTTCTACCCCATTTATCATACAGTTTTATTGCCAGAATTTTGCATCATGGGGTCCCGATCACCACAAAACCAATACAGTAAACTTTTGTCAATTTTGCAGCAGGATCACCGATTCAATAAGCGCTCAAACCAAAGTTTCTGTACCATTTTAAGTGACCTACCCTGCGAGCAGAGCCTCTTTCGATCCTCCGATTTTTCTAGGAGGATCAAAAGAGGCTCTGCTCGCAGGGTATAAGTGACCACATTAAAACATCAGATTAATAGTGACTTATATTGGTTTCTAAATTTTTATGGTTGAAAATGACAGAGTTTTCTGGACTTTTCATAATGTGAGATCTTAACACTTGGTGCAGTTTGCGAGTGGCGGCAGTTTGCCAGATCTTTAAGTTTCTGTGCCATTTTGAGTGACCACATTAAAACATCAGATTTAATAATGATTTATTTTGATTTCTAAATTTTTATGGTTCAAAAGATGGCCATGAGTTTTCTGGACTTTTCATAATGTGAGATCTTAACACTTGGTGCAGTTTGTGAGTGGCGGCAGTTTGCCAGATCTTTAAGTTTCTGTACCATTTTGAGTGACCACATTAAAACATCAGATTTAATAATGATTTATTTTGATTTCTAAATTTTTATGGTTGAAAAAATGGCCATGAGTTTTCTGGACTTTTCATAATGTGAGATCTTAACACTTGGTGCAGTTTGCGAGTGGCGGCAGTTTGCCAGATCTTTAAGTTTCTGTACCATTTTGAGTGACCACATTAAAACATCAGATTTAACAATGATTTACTTTGATTTCTAAATTTTTATGGTTGAAAATGGCCATGAGTTTTCTGGACTTTTCATAATGTGAGATCTTAACACTTGGTGCAGTTTGCGAGTGGCGGCAGTTTGCCAGATCTTTAAGTTTCTGTACCATTTTGAGTGACCACATTAAAACATCAGATTTAATAATGATTTATTTTGATTTCTAAATTTTTATGGTTGAAAATGGCCATGAGTTTTCTGGACTTTTCATAATGTAAGATCTTAACACTTGGTGCAGTTTGCGAGTGGCGGCAGTTTGCCATTGCCAGATCTTTAAGTTTCTGTACCATTTTGAGTGACCACATTAAAACATCAGATTTAATAATGATTTATTTTGATTTCTAAATTTTTATGATTGAAAATGGCCATGAGTTTTTTGGACTTTTTATAATGTAAGATCTTAACACTTGGTACAGTTTGCGAGTGGCGGCAGTTCGCCAGATATTTAAGTTTCTGTACCATTTTGAGTGACCACATTAAAACATCAGATTTAATAATGATTTATTTTGGGACAATATTTAGACAAAGAAAGCTGCTATTATTAAAATAATAGCTTACATGTAGGACACTTGGTATACGAGAAATTTCTTTTTGTACTGAAGAAAGGCTTAAGCTCGAAACGTGAGCGTACCAAATTGGCTACGGCAGTTTATTTACCATGAATTAATAACCATGAGAAATTTCTTAACAAGTTTCCGCAGTGAATCCGTTTTGCGGAAACGTGATGGAAACGATTTTACACAACGACATGAAAGAATTTTACATTGGGCTGGCCCGGAGTTTTTGTAAAATGTACGGTTTAAAACAATAAGAATCAGTTATGTTTACGCGAACGGAAACACTACGGAAACGGATATGTTTGTTTCCGTGAACGGAAACGCTGCGGAAACGCGCAGAGAATGGAGCAATCTCTTGTTACGCGTTTCCCGTTGTATCCGCGCTGCGGAAACGCGACTGAAACTCGAAGTTTCATGTTTCCGTAACGTTTCCGAGGTACGGAAACGCCTTATTTCACCCTGTGAGAACCACTTGGGATGTTGGGAGAACACTCGAAAAGCTTGTAAACCACTCGCCTACGGCTCGTGGTTTACAAGCTTTTCTCGTGTTCTCCCAACATCCCGCGTGGTTCTATTACGCCGGTAAAGTCATAGAAAATGTGTTCTATTGCTTAAATAATATAAACGACTGTCACTAAATTATAGTGTTTTATCGTTAATTACCCATAGTGCCCCATAGTGCCTATTATAACTACTAGTTACAGGCAAGTAGTGGTTTGTTATAGTTTTGGGTTTTTTTTCCGAAGATTAATTTATTTAAAAAACAATAGGTCGGAATTTCCGAAGATTAATTTATTCGTAAAAACAACAGGTCGGAATTACCGAAGATAATCGTAACCCTAGGTCTATTGTCCTAACCCAAGGTCAATTGTGCTAACCCTAAGTCATTAACCCTAAGAATTACAGCTGCGCATGGCCTAATAACCCTAACCCTATTAGCATATTGACCCTAAGAATTTCAACTGCGCATGTCCTAATAAACCTAATTCAAAATGGCGGATCTCATTGTTTATTCAAAATGGCGAAATTGAGTAAAATATTAAAAATGGCGGATCTCATTGTCTATTCAAAATGGCAAAACTGAGTAAAATATTCAAAATGGAGGATCTCATGATTTATTCAACAATGTCAGGGGGGCCCATCCAATCAAGGCGGGCCCCGCCTGTGTAGAAAACAAACGACCAAAGTCGTGTAGTGCTTTCTTTTTTTTTTGGGCTGTCCGAATGGGCGGAGTGCAATGCCCATTGGCCTTACACACACACTGAATACACGAGCACATATACACAGCAAAATACAAAACAAACAAAAACAAACGTTTCATGCCATAGGGAGGGTGCACAAGCACGTCAAAACTCACCGGGGGAACGACCCCCGCCTCCCCTTGAGGCCGCCCAGTGCAATGCGACCTAGTGCAAAAACAGACAAAAAACAGACAAAACAGACAAAAAACGGGTAAGGGTAAACCGCAGAGTACAGCCAGCAAAGGCGACCCCTCTGGAAAACCCATCCCGACTGAAGACATCATGGAGCAGGCACCACGGACACGCGGGGATCCCAGTGGATGAACCGTTTCTCGATGAGAGTCTCAACCTTCGAGGCCTGCCAAGGCGTGAGGACAGAACCCGTCCGAAGGTCAGCAAGGCCCTTAAAGGACGAAAGGTACTTAGCGTCAACTTCCGTCAGCAGCACCCCGCGGAACCATCCCCAGATGGCAAGAGGGTACCTAGCGCCCGGGTCGATGTCGATGACCCATGAGGCCACGACGGAGCCATCCGAAGACACATTAGATGGGACAGGGGTGTCACCCGGCTCCGGAGTGCACTGGGACTCAGACTCCTGAGAAGCAGAAACACCCGAAGACACAGGGACCTTTGGGACGTAACGGAAGAAACAGTGGGGGTGGAAGCCACGAGGGGCGCAGAGGTGGAGGATGGCTCCTGTGAGGTAGCAACGACCCTGGACTTACGCTTCATGGAACGGATTTCCTCCCATTGAAGCTTGTCCTCCCAGACCTCACGATGGGAATGGGGGAGACGAGCATCGTCCCTCTCTGGGGAGAGGGCCATCAGCTCAGGAGGAACTAAACCCTGACTGGGAGTGGGAGCACTGTGATGCTCTCCCACAACCCGGTCTTCCCTGTCCCACCCTAGAGGGGGACCGGGCCTTACCCATGGATCGCGTGCGCCGTGGCCTGATGGAACCAGGCGGGATGGAACGGGCCACCGCGAGGTCACCTTCCAGAAGGGACGCCTCACTCTCAGAGCAACAGTCCATATCAACAGACGGCGGGTAAGTGGTTCCGGCATCCTGCTGGGCAACGGGAGGGGGAGCACGAACCGTCGATGCTGACCCGGCAGCAGCAGTCCGGCCAGAGGGAGCTGCCGGAGCAGCACCCCAGGCCCTCCTGCATTGCCGAGCTACATGACCAGGCTGATGACAGCGACGGCACTTCCCACGATTGGGACACTGCTTAACGCGATGACCAGGCTTCCGGCAGATGGGACACACGGTAGGCTGGCCAGCGTACCACACCCGGCAATCGAAACACGCCACACGAAGGACAGATGGAATTTCCTTGATGACGGCCATCGAGATACGCCGAGTGCCCGAGGAGATACGCGGGAACTTGTTGTGGTTCACCTGGACCACCTTACGCACCACCCCATAAGGCCCCAACAACTCCCTCACGGCAGCGTTAGAAACCTCATAGGGACAGTCACGCAGGTAGACCAAGCGCGAACGAGGGTCGGCAGACGACACGGAAAGACGAACACGCTTATACTTGAGGTCGCCCTCCAGAACAGCAGAGGCAGAGTCCGCACTCTCGAAAGAAATGCGAACTTTCCCCTGGGACAAAAAATGGATGCAACGAACGTCATCCGGAAGCTCGGGAGCCAGGAGCGGGACCATCTCGTCGACGCCGGTGGTCTTACACAACGCAACTCCTGGAACAATCCATAGCTGAAAAGCAAAAGTGCCTAAAGACCGGTGCCGACAAGCACAAGCCTGCAAGGACAAGCTTGACGCCGGTGGCCAGTAGACAATGCGAACAAGAAATGGATGGGTGACCAAAATGGCCACCCAAGAGCGCAGTGATAAAATCACCAAAAAACGCCGGGAAACTTCCCACCGGAGCTCGCTATACAGAGCAATGAACGCCTTACAACTCTGATCAAAAAGATGTAGAGCCTTCGGCAGAACAAAGTCGTGTAGTGCTTTCTTTTTTTTTTTGGCGGTCCGAATGGGCGGAGTGCAATGCGCATTGGCCTTACACACACACTGAATACACGAGCACATATACACAGCAAAATACAAAACAAACAAAAACAAACATTACATGCCATAGGGAGGGTGCACAAGCACGTCAAAACTCACCGGGGGAACGAACCCCGCCTCCCCTTGAGGCCGCCCAGTGCAATGCGACCTAGTGGAAAAACAGACATAAAACAGACAAAAACGACAAAAAACGGGTAAGGGTAAACCGCAGAGTACATCCAGCAAAGGCGACCCCTCTGGAAAACCCATCCCGACTGAAGACATCATGGAGCAGGCACCACGGTCACGCGGGGATCCCAGCGGATGAACCCTTTCGCAATGAGAGTCTCAACCCTCGAGGCCTGCCAAGGCGTGAGGACAGAACCCGTCCGACAGTCAGCAAGGCCCTTAAAGGACGAAAGGTACTGAGCGTCAGCCTCCGTCAGCGGCACCCCGCGGAACCATCACCAGATGGCAAGAGGGTACCTAGCGCCCGGGTCGATGTCGATGACCAATGAGGCCACGACGGAGCCATCCGAAGACACATTAGATGGGACAGGGGTGTCACCCGGCTCCGGAGTGCACTGGGACTCAGACTCCTGAGAAGCAGAAACACCCGAAGACACAGGGACCTCTTGGGACGTAACGGAAGAAACAGTGGGGGTGGAAGCCACGAGGGGCGCAGAGGTGGAGGATGGCTCCTGTGAGGTAGCAACGACCCTGGACTTACGCTTCATGGAACGGATTTCCTCCCATTGAAGCTTGTCCTCCCAGACCTCACGATGGGAATGGGGAGACGAGCATCGTCCCTCTCTGGGGAGAGGGCGATCAGCTCAGGAGGAACTAAACCCTGACTGGGAGTGGGAGCACTGTGATGCTCTCCCACAACCCGGTCTTCCCTGTCCTCCACCCTAGAGGGGGACCGGGCCTTACCCATGGATCGCGTGCGCCGTGGGCTGATGGAACCAGGCGGGATGGAACGGGCCACCGCGAGGTCACCTTCCAGAACGGACGCCTCACTCTCAGAGCAAGAGTCCATCTCGACTGACGGCGGGTCGGAGGTTCCGGCAACTGGCTGGGCAGCAGGAGCGGTACCAGGATCCGCAGAGGTAGACCCGGCAGAAGCACTCGGGCCCGAAGGCACCGCCGAAGCAGCACCCCAGGCCCTCCTGCATTGCCGAGCTACATGGCCAGGCTGATGACAGCGACGGCACTTCCCACGATTGGGACACTGCTTAACGCGATGACCAGGCTTCCGGCAGATGGGCACACGGTAGGCTGGCCAGCGTACCACACCCGGCAATCGAAACACGCCACACGAAGGACAGATGGAATTTCCTTGATGACGGCCATCGAGATACGCCGAGTGCCCGAGGAGATACCCGGGAACTTGTTGTGGTTCACCTGGACCACCTTACGCACCACCCCATAATGCCCCAACAACTCCCTCACGGCAGCGTTAGAAACCTCATAGGGACAGTCACGCAGGTAGACCAGGCGCGAACGAGAGTCGGCAGACGACACGGGAAGACGAACACCCTTATACTTGAGGTCGCCCTCCAGAACACCGTTGAGGCAGAGTCCGCACTCTCGAAAGAAATGCGAACTTTCCCCTGGGACAAAAATTAGATGCAGCGAACGTTATCCGGAAGCTCGGGAGCCAGGAGCGGGACGATCTCGTCGACGCCGGTGGTCTTATACACGTCAGGCGGGAAGGTCACAACGCAACTCCTGGAACAATCCATAGCTGAAAAGCAAAAGTGCCTAAGGACCGGTGCCGACAAGCACAAGCCCGCAAGGACAAGCTTGACGACGGTGGCCAGTAGACAACACGCGGCGAGGGTCAGACCGCGAACAAGAAATGGATGGGTGACCAAAATGGCCGCCCAAGAGCGCAGTGATAAAATCACCAAAAAAAACTCCGGGAAACTTCTCACCGGAGCTCGCTAAACAGAGCAATGAACGCCTTACAACTCTGATCAAAAAGATGTAGAGCCTTCGGCAGAACAAAGTCGTATAGTGCTTTCTTTTTTTCTTTTTTTTTGGCGGTCCGAATGGGCGGACTGTAATGCCCATTGGCCTTACACACACACTGAATACACGAGCACATATACACAGCAAAATACAAAACAAACAAAAACAGACGTTACATGCCATAGGGAGGGTGCACAAGCACGTCAAAACTCACCGGGGGAACGAACCCCGCCTCCCCTTGAGGCCGCCCAGTGCAATGCGACCTTGTGGAAAAACAGACAAAAAAACAAAAAACGGGAAAGGTTAAACCGCAGAGTACAGCCAGCAAAGGCGACCCCTCTGGAAAACCCAACCCGACAGGAAACATCACGGCGCAGGCACCACGGACACGCGGGGATCCCAGCGGATGAACCTTTTCGCGATGAGATTCTCAATCTTCGAGGCCTGACAAGGCGTGACGACAGAACCCGTCCGAAGGTCAGCAAGGCCCTTAAAGGACGAAAGGTACTTAGCGTCAGCTTCCGTCAGCGGCACCCCGCGGAACCATCCCCAGATGGCAAGAGGGTACCTAGCGCCCGGGTCGATGTCGATGACCTATGAGGCCACGACGGAGCCATCCGAAGACACATTAGATGGAACAGGGGTGTCACCCGCACAGCATGAAAATTCAAATTTACGGAAAATTAAAGTTTGCTTAAATCCGCGTAAAGTTGGTAAACAAACTTTACATCAACTTTACATGCCCGTAAAGGTGTATAAAGATATATTTACGTCATCGGGACTTAAAGCCTGTTTAAAGGTAGCGTAAAGTTGGTTACTCAGCTTTACGCTTATTTACGTAGGATGTAAAGTTTGCATAAAGTTGCGTTTTACTTAGTCAAACGTAAAGCTTTTGTAAAGCTAGCGTAAATGTGTTTAGTCACACTCACGATTGTTAACGTTTTACGTACATTAAAGTTGCTTTAACCGCTCTCTACAGAAACGAAGGTAAAGTGAAGTTTGAATACTGTGTGATGATTTGGCCGCAGCTACACTTGCGATCGGTTTGTGATACAGTGTACGTGACCGTCACGTACGATCTTTCTTCCTTCTGTTCTTCCGCTGACACCTAGCACACTACCAAACTGCTTAATCGGAAGAGGGAAGGAAAATCAGTGATCTAGCTAGTTTGGCTGGTTTATATAGAAGGCTGAGTTTGTGCTCTGGTGATTGCGCGGTGTGCAAAACACTAAAGATTCATTTGGTAGTGGTGCAAAGTGTGCGTAAAGCTACCATAACAAATCGCCTCAAACTGCCTTTCATCGCATACTCATGGTTGTGAAGGTTCACCCAAACCTAACTATCTGACTAATGTAGAAAAACCCTGATCAGTGTTCGAACCGGTTAAGGCCAAGGCAAAATGAAAATTGGAGAAAAATCAGGGATGTTTAGGGAACAGTAGTCTAGAAATACTTTGATTAACTGTAAAAAAATTAAATGTTCTTACGTTTGAAAACGCTTCGAGTTTTACAGTTGCTACTCGGCGAATACGAATATTATCGGAACTACTAAACCCTCTTAATTTAAGGTTACAGAGTACCTTCAGATCGAAACTTTATTGAATTTTTTTTTTGCGTAAAAATAAAGTTTACAGAATGAACTTTCATCCAAAAAAAAATTAACGAAAAATAGTGAAAATTGACGGAGAAATGACGATATAACTTTTGTGGGCGGAGTTTGTTTATGAAGCGATATGTTTTTTTTAAGCGCTGTTTTCTCAAAGTTAATTTTTCGCTTGTTGGGGACACTTTAAAGAGCTACAACTCAAAAGGAATTTGTTCGATTTTCCTCAAATTTGGACAGAAGCTAGGCTAACATATAATCAACAAAGATGTATCGGTGAATTTCTTATTTCCGAAAACGTTTTCGTCAAGAGCCATTTCCGTGCGATCATTCCATTTTTTTCTCCCTTTTTCGAAAATATTCTGTAACTTTTCACTGCAATTGAATATGGGAAATCGCCGACACATTCTTTTAGCGCTTCGTGTCCGGAAATCCGAAAACAAATCAAATTAGCAAAATACAATAATTGCTTTGTGTTATAGCGTTTTAAAGCTGATTCGGACGTTCGAATTTAGACGTCGTAAAAAAAATTGACAATTCATTTTATTACCAAATGGTTTCCATATTTAGATAGCCAGCTCTATAAGCTTTAATTTGATATCTGGGTTTTGGTATATTAAGTGAAATCTTAAGACGCTAGAGCTGTTATACTGGAGACACCCCCGAAGGTACACTGTAACCTTAATGGGGCCTGGAACGCCGGGGCGAAATGGCTCTAAGATAGTGGGGTAGATGCATTATAGTGGACGCAAAAATAAAACGCCAGTGTCCTCCTGTGTTCGCGTTCGCAGTCACGTTTGATCTAAGAGTATGGAAGGCCATGGAATAGATTAACAGTTCAAGTGAACTGTTTGTTCAATCGAGCTAGACCCGAGATACGAACTGTAACCTGTAAGAGATCTGGTGACGATCAGTGACTGCATTGTGTCGAGCCAGCGGATTCTCATTTTAGAGAGCGTGCCGCCATATTAGAATTTGAAAGGTGCGATATTTTTTGTCCGTTGCTGGTGGAAATGCCGTGATCTCCTTTGCTTTTATCCTTCGCTAAAGAAAGTAGTTGATGAGACCGAAACTTCTATTTCTTCGCCTTACTTTGCATCAAGTATATTTGAGCGGATGACTTTCGCATCATCTCGATCGTGCTACAGATGGAAATTCAGCTCTTGAAGCTGTAGATCCATGGAGTCAAATAGTGGAAGAAACGTTAGAGGTAAGCTATAATCTTTGTTTTACGGTGTAGGGTCTTAAGTTGTCTTCGTTAAGCTTTCATGATCACAATTTTCAAATTTAACGGCAGTTCAAGGCAGAAGTTCTGTGGGAATTACAAGGCTTTTAGGGGCCGATTACTGTCATGGCGAATTTCAGCGCGGGCTGAGAGTTCAGCCCGGTTGACCGGGCTGAGATTTCAGCCCAGCTTGCGAAATAAATCCTGTTAAAATGAAGTTAGTGATTACATGAACAAAGTTGCAGCCTGGGCTGAAAATTCCATCCTGGTTTCAGAAACCGGGCTGGAATTTTCAGCCCGGCCAAACGGGCTGAAATTCGCCATGTAATCGCATCAGAATTTCAGCCCGGGCTGAAAAGTGAATTTGGGCAAGTGCAGTTGAATCTTCAACGCTTTTTTGATTCTCGTTATCAATCTTCCCACACAATTTCAAACTTGACGCCCGGGCTGAAATTTGTCATGTAATCACAGCAAAATTTCAGCCCTGTTGACCAGGCTGAAATCTCAGCTATGGAAACACATACTGGTATATACTAATTGAAATTATATTATAACATAGCTAGCAGAGCCGCGCAATCAAATTCAGTATACGTAAGCGTGCTCAAAATCCCGATATTGCACGCTGATAAATAAAAGTGCCATTCTTGACCATGATTTCTTTTTTTAAAAATAAAGAATTTTGTATTTAAACTGCAGTAAAATAAAACTCGAGCTTTCAACAGAAAATTTGAAATGAAACCAATTCCTATTTTGCTTAATATTTCGCTTACGGCGAACAATCACTTCTGACATTGTTGTCCGTTTTTTTGCGTCGGATTTGATGCACAATTCCACCGGCTATGTTATAAAACAATTGGTTCATGCTTTTAGCTGTGCACTATCGAGTTATGGAGCACGTGGGAAGTTTGGAGAGCACTCAAGAAGCTAGAGTTGCCCTCGGCTATGGCCTCGGGCAACTCTTACGCTTCTTTCGTGCTCTCCAAACTTCCCGCGTGCTCCATAACTCGATAGTGCACGCTAAATCATGAACCAATTGTTAATTAGTATATACCGGAATACTGGGTGTGTAGTTTTTGATAACATTCAAAAAATTATGCTAGTGGATGAGTGCAGCTGAATTCGCTCTGTAATCATGTGAGTGATTGAACAAAATTGCAGGAATCCAATATGTTTAATTACAAGTATGATTGCAGACAGAATTGGGTGACACAAAGTCCTTTTACCAGTAATTAGTTTTGTCTTTAACAAAATTTGAGAGAGAAAAAGCAAAAGATCAGACTTTCAGGTGAATAAAAGGGATGTATACAAAATGTGGACCTGGGTCCGTGGACTACCCCTGTGGACTCGGTCCATGGACAACCTGATGGACTACCCCTGATTTTCCCCAATTTTAATTTTTTTAACCAAATTTTTCTGTCAGTATAAAGAATGGACTGTGGACTGGAGACAGGGTATTTAAAAACACAGTCTTAAGTTGAAATACATATGGCATTCAACATCAATATTTGACTTCCTACTATCAATAATTATATTTATTAAACTGCAATTTTACACTTTTGCCGACATTGCATGTTATACACAGTCCGATTCCAGGCTGGTGCTGTTGGGACAGGAGCATGTCAAGTTTTAGTGCTCTTGTAACAGATTTCGCTCGACACACTTAGAACAAAAAGGACTGGGCCAAGTCCCAAGCTATTATTATTGTGGGATGCAAACAATCCCACATGCTTTTCTTTTGGGTTCGCTGTGTATGTGCAGTCAAGAAATACCGAGTTCATCCATCTATCCAGTCCATTCTTTTCACTGACAGAAAAATTCGGAAAAATTAAATTTAGGAAAATTAAGGGGTGGGGTGGTTCATCAGGTGGTGTATGGAGCGGGTCCACATTATACTTAATTATGTCAAAGTACATTACTTTTGCTGTTAAAATGGCTTTGCTTGTATTTTGCTTGACTTAATGTATGTTCTAAATTTGCACCACTTTTTTTGTTGCACTTTTTGGCATTCCTTTACTTTATACAGTAGCCTCAGCCCATATTTTGCCCCCCCCCCCCCCCCAGCTCCATTTCACTGGTAGTCCCCTGGTCCAAATCTGCTAGCAGCTACATGTACATGTATATATCCATGGAACCATCTCACAGATTTGCACCCCCAATAATATGCAATTGAGCAAAGGCTTCTTTTCATTTACTTGTGAACAGCAAGACATTTGACACATTTAACATCATCATTCTTTCCTGTTAGTACTTCTGGGAATGAAGAACATGAATGTCCATGTTGATATATTTACTAAGTACACTTGTTTGGCATGTTATCAAAGCTAGAGGATACATGTAATTTTTTGTAATGTAATTTGTGCTGTTTTCATGGTGATGCAGCATGTTGAAAACAAATAATTCATGGTTAGAAATACATTTTGCAGGGTCTTAATCTGCGAAAAGGAGTCCAAATCTGCTATTGGATTTAGACTACCAGACATCCTCATTCGCTATGGTATTTGAACTGGGAGGGTCACACTTTCCAGGGGTCTTGAGATTCTCTGTAAGCTTGAAAAGCAATTTTTTGGATGGTATTATTAACCCATTTTCTCTTTTATTAATTTAAATATAAATTCTCCTTCGTAATGTCACCATATATTATTTCATTGTAGCAGCAGGGGAGAAACTGTTCAAATACATTGTATCAACTCTTGAAGATAACTGATCTTGGGTGATCATATCCTTAATTCTCATGACCTCTTTGATTAATTAAGCATTCATATCATAAGAAGAAATGTGCTGATCAGTATAGGTGTGGAATGTTGAAAATTTCAATCAATGTGTATTGCTGGTTGCTATCAGTTGGCAATGGCAATAACATTTGTGACCACCAAAACAAATACTTAGCTACAATTTAAATAGTCTCCCACGCAGCCGTTATTTGTCTCGTCATGCAACGCACGGCTGCATGGGAGACTATAATTTAAACAAGAACTCTGCGAGTACTATGATTGGGCTGTTAAGGATATCTTCACTCCAGACCTTTTACTTCAAACTCTTCAAACTCTTCAAGAGAACTAACTTCAGTCAATACACACGTCCCACATGGATCATTCATTCCACTTTCTGATCTCTACTATGTGAATCAAACACTTTGAATACACCATCCCTGATCCCTTGCCAGTCTTGTCTCAAAAATAGCGACTGTATAAATTATTATTGTCAAAATAAATGACTTATAATTATCACGTAATAACGATTCAAAAGCCTTAAACAAAGGTAAACAACTCTCTTCTAATATACTGTCATTAAAATAATGTACATTTCCATAATAACTTTCACTATACTCTAATAAATTGAAAGTTAACTCTCCCATACAAACAACATCAGGAACTTCAGTTAACATAAGGCATTCTTTTTGTGTTAAATTAGAAAGATAAGTATACAACTCATTACCAAATTCGTAATTTCAACAAGATCTGATGCACATGTTATCATGCGACTAAAATTATACAATATAGCTGTTAAACTCATCGCTACACACTGACTACCCGCATTAGAACAAAAAACACTATTTTATTGGCTATAAGGAGTACAAATAGTTTTAGACGAATCTACACCAAATGGACCAGGATTGTTTTGTTTTGTTTGGGGCAAATGCATTGATATAAGACTCTAAGTCATACCAAGGGTAAGACACACAAAACCCCTTCCCCCCTTCCTCGCGCGCCCAATTTATTAGCCTACACGTATGCACATCCCCATTTACTTCTCCTACACCACATATTAACTTATCTACTCTCAAATCTCCAAAATCCGGGGGGGGGATGATCTGATGAATCAATGATCAATGAGCTGTATTAACTTTTTGCCAAATAGCACCTTGAAATGTTTTAGTGTTGTCAGTTAAACCCATATGCCCTGTAATGCCTGTGAGGGTTTTCACTAGTACATGTTAGTGTCAAGGCTGTGGAGTAAGTGCTGTAACTATATGACTTTAGTAAGGTCTGTTGACAATATGTCCCCTTGTTACATGTGTACATGCACCTGTGTGGAGAAATAGAACAGTTGTTGAAAAAGGTTTTTTGGAATCATGTGCTTCCTCTCTTCCTCAAATAATCTAACTTGTTTTAAGGAAACTATTCTAAATTAGTGCCCCCTAAAATCTAACTTTTCCTTGAATTATACAGTAGTCTCCATTCAGTTTGGGTTGTACATCTAACCTGTTGTAATTTTGTTCTAGGCATGTATTCAGGATGGTGATCTGATGAACTGATCAGGGAATTTAAAATTCTGGACTGCAAACCATTGGATCCAGAAAGATGAAAGTGGCAATAAAAGACTCTGATATTAGAACAAGGTTTACACTTTTCAATGTTTCTTTTCCAGTTACATTGATATTGTAACAAGGTTTTCATACTTATTTTCAAGTGATACTAGAAAAAGCTAAAAATAAAAATGTTTCAATTTTTAGCGTTTTTGTTCCAGTTATTTTCAAGTCATATCAGAACAAGGTTTACAATTTTACCTTGTTTATGTAAGTAACATAGCTGATAAATAAACCAGATTGTGAACACAACAGACTGATCAGTTGTCTCCTTTCCTTAAAAACATCATTTTTTTCCTTTTTAGCTGTTGGAATTTGAATTCATGCATGCAGGAGTACATTGTCGTGTCCATACTGTTGCTTTGTACAAGCATGCAGTTGACTTTACACCAAGTATAAATTTGGCTTAAAGACGCATACTCATTTTTGCGTAAAAGTGGCGTAAATTTGGCTTAAAGATGCCTATACGCTATAATTACACGTATGCGTTAAGGTGGCGTAAATCTCTACTTTATACCAGCTTTACGCCGAACTTAAAGCCAGCATAAATAAGTCTCATTACTCTGACTTTACGCGTACGCGTAAATGTAGCGTAAAGCTCGACTTTACGTAATGTAAATGTGGCGTAAATGTGCGTAAATTAGAACTTTACGCCAACTTTACACTTACATTACGCCAGCGTAAATTTGACTTTTCGTGCTGTGGGCCGGCTCCGGAGTGCACTGGGACTCAGACTCCTGAGAAGGAGAAACACCCGAAGACACAGGGACCTCTTGGGACGTAACGGAAGAAACAGTGGGGGTGGAAGCCACGAGGGGCGCAGAGGTGGAGGATGGCTCCTGTGAGGTAGCAACGACCC
This sequence comes from Cladopsammia gracilis, assembly GCA_022457155.1. Lineage (NCBI taxonomy): Eukaryota > Metazoa > Cnidaria > Anthozoa > Scleractinia > Dendrophylliidae > Cladopsammia > Cladopsammia gracilis. The sequence goes on from JAJGOT010000590.1 coordinate 363,554, forward strand.
TGGACTTACGCTTCATGGAACGGATTTCCTCCCATTGAAGCTTGTCCTCCCAGACCTCACGATGGGAATGGGGGAGACGAGCATCGTCCCTCTCTGGGGAGAGGGCCATCTGCTCAGGAGGAACTAAACCCTGGCTGGGAGTGGGAGCACTGTGATGCTCTCCCACAACCCGGTCTTCCCTGTCCCAACCTAGAGGGGGACCGGGCCTTACCCATGGATCGCGTGCGCCGTGGGCTGATGGAACCAGGCGGGATGGAACGGGCCACCGCGAGGTCACCTTCCAGAAGGGACGCCTCACTCTCAGAGCAACAGTCCATATCAACAGACGGCGGGTAAGTGGTTCCGGCATCCTGCTGGGCAACGGGAGGGGGAGCACGAACCGTCGATGCTGACCCGGCAGCAGCAGTCCGGCCAGAGGGAGCTGCCGGAGCAGCACCCCAGGCCCTCCTGCATTGCCGAGCTACATGACCAGGCTGATGACAGCGACGGCACTTCCCATGATCGGGACACTGCTTAACGCGATGACCAGGCTTCCGGCAGATGGGACACACGGTAGGCTGGCCAGCGTACCACACCCGGCAATCGAAACCCGCCACACGAAGGACAGATGGAATTTCCTTGATGACGGCCATCGAGATACGCCGAGTGCCCGAGGAGATACGCGGGAACTTGTTGTGGTTCACCTGGACCACCTTACGTACCACCCCATAAGGCCCCAACAACTCCCTCACGGCAGCGTTAGAAACCTCATAGGGACAGTCACGCAGGTAGACCAAGCGCGAACGAGGGCCGGCAGACGACACGGAAAGACGAACACCCTTATACTTGAGGTCGCCCTCCAGAACAGCAGAGGCAGAGTCCGCACTCTCGAAAGAAATGCGAACTTTCCCCTGGGACAAAAATTGGATGCAGCGAACGTCATCCGGAAGCTCGGGAGCCAGGAGCGGGACCATCTCGTCGACGCCGGTGATCTTATACACGTCAGGCGGGAAGGTCACAACGCAACTCCTGGAACAATCCATAGCTGAAAAGCAAAAGTGCCTAAAGACCGGTGCCGACAAGCACAAGCCTGCAAGGACAAGCTTGACGACGGTGGCCAGTAGACAATGCGAACAAGAAATGGATGGGTGACCAAAATGGCCACCCAAGAGCGCAGTGATAAAATCACCAAAAAACTCCGGGAAACTTCCCACCGGAGCTCGCTATACAGAGCAATGAACGCCTTACAACTCTGATCAAAAAGATGTAGAGCCTTCGGCAGAACAAAGTCGTGTAGTACTTTCTTTTTTTTTTTGGCGGTCCGAATGGGCGGAGTGCAATGCGCATTGGCCTTACACACACACTGAATACACGAGCACATATACACAGCAAAATACAAAACAAACAAAAACAAACATTACATGCCATAGGGAGGGTGCACAAGCACGTCAAAACTCACCGGGGGAACGAACCCCGCCTCCCCTTGAGGCCGCCCAGTGCAATGCGACCTAGTGGAAAAACAGACATAAAACAGACAAAAACGACAAAAAACGGGTAAGGGTAAACCGCAGAGTACATCCAGCAAAGGCGACCCCTCTGGAAAACCCATCCCGACTGAAGACATCATGGAGCAGGCACCACGGTCACGCGGGGATCCCAGCGGATGAACCCTTTCGCAATGAGAGTCTCAACCCTCGAGGCCTGCCAAGGCGTGAGGACAGAACCCGTCCGACAGTCAGCAAGGCCCTTAAAGGACGAAAGGTACTGAGCGTCAGCCTCCGTCAGCGGCACCCCGCGGAACCATCACCAGATGGCAAGAGGGTACCTAGCGCCCGGGTCGATGTCGATGACCAATGAGGCCACGACGGAGCCATCCGAAGACACATTACATGGGACAGGGGTGTCACCCGGCTCCAGAGTGCACTGGGACTCAGACTCCTGAGAAGCAGAAACACCCGAAGACACAGGGACCTCTTGGGACGTAACGGAAGAAACAGTGGGGGTGGAAGCCACGAGGGGCGCAGAGGTGGAGGATGGCTCCTGTGAAGTAGCAACAACCCTGAACTTACGCTTCATGGAACGGATTTCCTCCCATTGAAGCTTGTCCTCCCAGACCTCACGATGGGAATGGGGGAGGCGAGCATCGTCCCTCTCCGGGGAGATGGCCATCTGCTCAGGAGGAAATGAACCCTGACTGGGAGTGGGAGCACTGTGATGCTCTCCCACAACCCGGTCTTCCCTGTCCTCCACCCTAGAGGGGGACCAGGCCTTACCCATGGATCGCGTGCGCCGTGGGCTGATGGAACCAGGCGGGATGGAACGGGCCACCGCGAGGTCACCTTCCAGAACGGACGCCTCACTCTCAGAGCAAGAGTCCATCTCGACTGACGGCGGGTCGGAGGTTCCGGCAACTGGCTGGGCAGCAGGAGCGGTACCAGGATCCGCAGAGGTAGAACCGGCAGAAGCACTCGGGCCCGAAGGCACCGCCGAAGCAGCACCCCAGGCCCTCCTGCATTGCCGAGCTACATGGCCAGGCTGATGACAGCGACGGCACTTCCCACGATTGGGACACTGCTTAACGCGATGACCAGGCTTCCGGCAGATGGGACACACGGTAGGCTGGCCAGCGTACCACACCCGGCAATCGAAACACGCCACACGAAGGACAGATGGAATTTCCTTGATGACGGCCATCGAGATACGCCGAGTGCCCGAGGAGATACCCGGGAACTTGTTGTGGTTCACCTGGACCACCTTACGCACCACCCCATAACGCCCCAACAACTCCCTCACGGCAGCGTTAGAAACCTCATAGGGACAGTCACGCAGGTAGACCAGGCGCGAACGAGAGTCGGCAGACGACACGGGAAGACGAACACCCTTATACTTGAGGTCGCCCTCCAGAACACCGTTGAGGCAGAGTCCGCACTCTCGAAAGAAATGCGAACTTTCCCCTGGGACAAAAATTAGATGCAGCGAACGTTATCCGGAAGCACGGGAGCCAGGAGCGGGACCATCTCGTCGACGCCGGTGGTCTTATACACGTCAGGCGGGAAGGTCACAACGCAACTCCTGGAACAATCCATAGCTGAAAAGCAAAAGTGCCTAAGGACCGGTGCCGACAAGCACAAGCCCGCAAGGACAAGCTTGACGACGGTGGCCAGTAGACAACACGCGGCGAGGGTCAGACCGCGAACAAGAAATGGATGGGTGACCAAAATGGCCGCCCAAGAGCGCAGTGATAAAATCACCAAAAAAAACTCCGGGAAACTTCTCACCGGAGCTCGCTAAACAGAGCAATGAACGCCTTAGAACTCTGATCAAAAAGATGTAGAGCCTTCGGCAGAACAAAGTCGTGTAGTGCTTTCTTTTTTTCTTTTTTCTTTTTTTTTGGCGGTCCGAATGGACGGAGTGTAATGCCCATTGGCCTTACACACACACTGAATACACGAGCACATATACACAGCAAAATACAAAACAAACAAAAACAGACGTTACATGCCATAGGGAGGGTGCACAAGCACGTCAAAACTCACCGGGGGAACGAACCCCGCCTCCCCTTGAGGCCGCCCAGTGCAATGCGACCTTGTGGAAAAACAGACAAAAAAACAAAAAACGGGAAAGGTTAAACCGCAGAGTACAGCCAGCAAAGGCGACCCCTCTGGAAAACCCAACCCGACAGGAAACATCATGGCGCAGGCACCACGGACACGCGGGGATCCCAGCGGATGAACCTTTTCGCGATGAGATTCTCAATCTTCGAGGCCTGCCAAGGCGTGACGACAGAACCCGTCCGAAGGTCAGCAAGGCCCTTAAAGGACGAAAGGTACTTAGCGTCAGCTTCCGTCAGCGGCACCCCGCGGAACCATCCCCAGATGGCAAGAGGGTACCTAGCGCCCGGGTCGATGTCGATGACCCATGAGGCCACGGCGGAGCCATCCGAAGACACATTAGATGGAACAAGGGTGTCACCCGCGGCCGGCTCCGGAGTGCACTGGGACTCAGACTCCTGAGAAGCAGAAACACCCGAAGACACAGGGACCTCTTGGGACGTAACGGAAGAAACAGTGGGGGTGGAAGCCACGAGGGGCGCAGAGGTGGAGGATGGCTCCTGTGAGGTAGCAACAACCCTGGACTTAAGCTTCATGGAACGGATTTCCTCCCATTGAAGCTTGTCCTCCCAGACCTCACGATGGGAATGGGGGAGACGAGCATCGTCCCTCTCCGGGGAGAGGGCCATCTGCTCAGGAGGAACTGAACCCTGATTGGGAGTGGGAGCACTGTGATGCTCTCCCACAACCCGGTCTTCCCTGTCCTCCACCCTAGAGGGGGACCGTGCCTTACCCATGGATCGCGTGCGCCGTGGGCTGATGGAACCAGGTGGGATGGAACGGGCCACCGCGAGGTCACCTTCCAGAAGGGACGCCTCACTCTCAGAGCAAGAGTCCATATCAACAGACGGCGGTTCAGTGGTTCCGGCATCCTGCTGGGCAGCGGGAGGGGGAGCACGAACCGTCGATGCTGACCCGGCAGCAGCAGTCCGGCCAGAGGGAGCTGCCGGAGCAGCACCCCAGGCCCTCCTGCATTGCCGAGCTACATGACCAGGCTGATGACAGCGACGGCACTTCCCATGATCGGGACACTGCTTAACGCGATGACCAGGCTTACGGCAGATGGGACACACGGAAGGCTGACCAGCGTACCACACCCGGCAATCGAAACCCGCCACACGAAGGACAGATGGAATTTCCTTGATGACGGCCATCGAGATACGCCGAGTGCCCGAGGAGATACGCGGGAACTTGTTGTGGTTCACCTGGACCACCTTACGCACCACCCCATAAGGCCCCAACAACTCCCTCACGGCAGCGTTAGAAACCTCATAGGGACAGTCACGCAGGTAGACCAGGCGCGAACGAGGGTCGGCAGACGACACGGGAAGACGAACACCCTTATACTTGAGGTCGCCCTCCAGAACAGCAGAGGCAGAGTCCGCACTCTCGAAAGAAATGCGAACTTTCCCCTGGGACAAAAATTGGATGCAGCGAACGTCATCCGGAAGCTCGGGAGCCAGGAGCGGGACCATCTCGTCGACGCCGGTGGTCTTATACACGTCAGGCGGGAAGGTCACAACGCAACTCCTGGAACAATCCATAGCTGAAAAGCAAAAGTGCCTAACGACCGGTGCCGACAAGCACAAGCTTGACGACGGTGGCCAGTAGACAACGCGAACAAGAAATTCTCTATTTTCGAATTGCCCATAATACACTTTGTTTGCCCCCCAAATTTTGCATAAACTATTGTTTTGAAATGCTCTTGGGGGGACTGCATATTCCCAAGAGCATTTCAAAACAATAGTTTATGCAAAATTTGGGGGGCAAACAAAGTGTATTATGGGCAATTCGAAAATAGAGAATGGATGAGTGACCAAAATGGCCGCCCAAGAGCGCAGTGATAAAATCACCAAAAAACTCCGGGAAACTTCTCACCGGAGCTCGCTAAACAGAGCAATGAACGCCTTAGAACTCTGATCAAAAAGATGTAGAGCCTTCGGCAGAACAAAGTCGTGTAGTGCTTCATACCTACCCCCGAATTCCGGGATCCCTTTATAGTGACACAAGTTCTCATCCATGTGGGACAACATGGATGTGACACTTTGGATTTTTTCAACCAGTACGCATGCGCAGTAGGGTTTTTTTGGTCTAAATGGGTTCAAATTCAATTACAAATATGATAGCAATGTAGGATCTCTTCCATGTGGGACACATGTAGTAAACTCAACGGATTGTTAGGGACAGCGGATGCGCAGTATCATTTCTTAGTTTAATGTTAAGGTTTTTAGCCCAAATTCTTCAAAGTCTCACACATGTTTGTTACAAATTCAACTATACGTTTAATAAAAATAAGATCTAAGATACATGCCTCGGGTCTTAGAGACTGCAACTGTGAAAAGAAATTACACATGATCAATTTGTCAGGGAAAGTTTTTGAATGCCACTCATGACAGAGTCTATGTCTATCGGTGTTTCCTCTTTTCTTTCTGGACATTCTATATCAGAGCTCCCCTTGATTCTATTTGGCCCATCGTAGATAGCACGAATGATTCGACTCTCAAGATCACCATCAAAACCATCTAGTTCCAATGAAGTAAGATACGTACTGGTCCAAGGGAGCTTTGGTAGCTCTGAGAGGTAAGATTCCCACGACTTGTTCAGCTGGAATCCAAGAGTACTGCATACACTTTTGATTGTCTTCATGACCAGTTGGAGGTCAACTTTCTCTGAAACTTGTTCTTGGTAATTCATCCACGCATCTTCGCTATCCATCATGAGACACGAATGTTCTCTTTGACTTGGATGGTTGATGGCGCATCCGTTACACTGATTCAACTTTTCTTCTTGAATGAGTTTGTCAAATATTGCTGCGTAAGTCAGGTGAAACACATGTCCGATAAGACCTGCTATCCTCTGCCTTTCGACTTTTTCAACTTCATCCATGGTCAGAAGAGGCTTTGACCTTAATTCAACGCAAATGTTAGGAACCATTTGTGATAAAATAAAGTAAGGCGATGTTTCTTTAATGTAAAAGAATAGAACCTTATATGGAGATGATGAATACTCGTATCACCTTATTTGGAGATGATGGTAATCATTGTGAAATGTATATGAAGGAGACCTCAACTTATTCCCCAATTCAAGACGAACTGTCAAAGAAAGACATGGCTGAAGGAGAAATGACAAAGAAAAGTATCGTTAAAGAAATGGAGGAAAAGCCAAAAAGAAGCCCAAGTTGGAATCATGTAAACCACAAATGCTGATCGACGACTGGCTGAGGAAACCCAACAAAGTTCGATTCATTGATAACGTGAATGTACGTTTTGTGACTAGCAAAGGAACCTTGAGTGTCAAAAGTCAATCTACAACCATCGTCGACGAGGAAGAGATTGTTCAACGACGATCCCCGTTTTCATTAAAGAGAGAAACGAATAAAGCAAACATGAAACGTAGACACAAAGTGCGTAAAGAGGAAACTACTGCTAGACAGATACGGATACGAAATCACGTGTGGGACACCATTCAACGGATGACATTATCGAACTTATTTTGAACAGGGCTGGGATTGGGTCCATGCAGAAGCCAGTATGATACCAGTTTGTCCAAAGTTACAAAGACTGATCTCGGAGAACGGGTTTCAATTACCTACCCAAGATGATGAACATCAGACTGTTTTGGAAGAACCCCGCAGATTTGACTGGTTCAAAATTTTTTGTTTGCTGTGCAAAGGATTTCACAGTGCTTGTTGGTGAAGCAAATGCCATGAAACCTATGCAGCCCCTAGAAGCTTCATGGAAACCATAGGACGTGAACATTGTTCGGAAGACAGTGATAACAAAATGTAATTTTTAAAAAACGTTTAATTTGTAAATGAATCCACTCAATAAAAGTTTTACATTCTAACATGGCGCAATGGTGTTTGTGATTGACATGACATCCACAATCTAGGGTAGGATCACTCGGAGTTAAAATGCGCAACGGGGGGCAATGAAACGATTCTAAATTACAATGTGGAATTTCTAAAAAATTGAGCAAGTCTCTTTCAACGTGGCCGCCCTTGTAGGCAATCACAGTTCTTTCGGTGGTTCTAAATTCTTCGTAAAGTTCCAATAAATTGATGTAAACAGCTTCTTTGTCTTTCGCCTTTTCCAAAGATCTGGGACAGAATGGGAGGCCATGAACATATTTTGTACAATACGAAACGGTTCGTCTGTCTTTGTGATCCAGGTCTCTGTGTGTCCACGGATGATTGTAATGTTCGTAGCCGTAATCAGTGCCTGACCAATCGCACCATCCGAGTTCCCTGATGACAAAACGCTCGAGAACAAAGAATCCTTCGAGATCAATACAAAGGCAAATGTTGTGTAGAGATGCCATCAAATGTCTGAAAAAACAGAGAGAGAGTTTTCAATCCTCGTCATCACTGAGTTGATCGAGCCACTTTTGTCTCTGTTTATCCACGTGTCCGTTTTCAATGGTGTCTATTATATTCTCTAATACATCCACTGGGGCATAGTCCCCGTAGGCTTTGGTCACGTTCCCTTTTTCCTGTTGCTCCAATGCGTAATTAAACGAATCGAGTTTGGTGACGGCAATGGCACGGACTTCGTTGAGCGTAAGTAAACAGTCCAATTCGTCCTCTACTTTCAATTTTTCTCGGAGTGTTTTAATTTTTTTCTCTTTTTCATTTTCCCACTTGTCGAGACCACCACAAAGTGTTTCAGTTTCCCCTCCAGTCATGCTAAATTGTGTAAACGTCTGCACGCGCAACACAGGTAAATTCTGAAAACAAAAAAGAGAGCGTTTTCATTCATTGAGCTGATTGTTCCATTTTTGTTCGTTTTTCAATGGTATATAACAAATCCTCTAACATGTACAAGGGGTAACCGTCGCTGTAGGCTTTTAGCAAATTTCCTTTTTCCTGTTGTTCGAAAGCCCACTTTAGGTTTTCCATGTTGAATCCGATCCGTGCTTTGACGTTTTTGAGAGTGAGTAAACTCTCTAATTCGTCCTTTACTTTCAATGTTTCTCGGAGTGCTTTGATTTTTTTGTCTTTTTCAATTAGAGGGACCTCTTCCTCCTCCCCCTCTTTGTCAGCGTCTTGAAGGATGTATTTGGCGCGTCTGCATGTCAGACCGTACAAGTTACCGATATTGCAATTGCTGTCGGGAAACCAGGATAACCCTATGTCGTCAAGGGTGTTATCCAGGTCGTCTTGACAATCCTCGCACAAATACACTTCTATCAATCCAAGGGCGCGTCTCCGCAAGGCTCGACTTTCTCGGATCGCTTGTTGCGCTTGCTGTTTCCAGTAAGTTGCCTTGTCCTTTTCAGGAATTTCCATTTCCCACTTGTCGAGTCCACCACAAACTCTTTTGTCTTGCCCTTCAGCCATGCCAAATGATTTAAACGTCTACACGTAGCACACAAGTCAAATTCTTGACTCAGGTAGCTTTTTAGAATCACGTCTGGAAGAGACTTGACGATTTGTAAGGTCAAAAAAGTATAATTACCTGAGAAATTCCTTAATAAGCAGTTATTGTGCAGCACTCACAGCTCATGTTCCGAATGAAACATGTACGCCAAGCGGGGTTTTTAATCTTGTCTTTGTAGCGGAGCACTTGCCAGGCCGAAGGCCTGGCTGCACAGCTCCATACTCATAGAACCTGTGCCGTGATTTTTCATGGTCATGGCTAGCGGAATGTTTCGCGGGCGTGTGTCCGTCCGCCCGCCTCTGCCCGCCCGCCGTGTTGGAACAACATCCGGGATCTTGAAAGCAAGGCTTTGTTTTTCGCGCGGCCACACAGCCGTGAGCTCGGTAATCACTTTAGTTGTTTTGTTGTGTCTAGCGGAGAATTAAGACAGGGATACTAATTAAGGTATACTCAGAAGCCGCTTTAGTGGAAAAAGACGAGCTTTCAGGGATAAAATCTTGCTTCAACGAGGAACTTCATGTATTACGTTTTTATCAATACGGGAGTAGTTTGTTTTCTACGGATTTCAGAACCAGAAGCGGAGATTTGAATTTCCAAGCAAGCGAGGACTTAAAGGTAAAACAGATTACAGTTTTCGATGAGAATTTATGTTGATATCAATCTGTGAGTGACTTTTTATTATTGTTATTGTAAGTTTTAGAGAATTGATTTTAAAACGTGCTTAAATTCAATTGTATCGATGTCTTGAATTTCATCGAAGAAAGCTTGAACTCGATGAGCTATAAATAAATGGTACGTGTTTTGCTTTTAAACGTAAACTAATGGAGATTTGAAAAAAAATTTTCGAAAGAAGATTGTGTTGTCCATTTTTATGTGTTTGTTCATTCATTAGATAGATTGAAAAGCGATTTTATGTAAACAAAACAAGACTTTGATTTTATAGTACAGTTCTATCTTCACTCGCATCGCCTTATGCAAATAAGCTTATGTTTGTGTATTTTTGCAATTTTGGATTTTCAAATCAGTTTCTCGGGCAATTTTTGACAAACATAAACTGTATTTTATTCGGAAACTAGTGGTACTAGTTATTCTAGACAGGGAAAAGTTGTTTTTGTGAACTTTTGTACGGTCTATAAAAATGTACTATGCAGACGGTCGCGTAATAAGCTTAAGCTTAAGCTTACTGTTTTTGAGAATAAGCTTGAACTCGATGAGCTATAATTAAATGGTACGCGTTTTGCTTTTAAACGTAAACTAATGGAGATTTGAATAAATTTTTTCGAAAGAAGATTGTGTTGTCCATTTTTATGTGTTGGTTCATTCATTAGATAGATTGAAAAGCGATTTTATGTAAACAAAACAAGACTGATTTTATAGTACAGTTCTATCTTCACTCGCATCGCCTTATGCAAATAAGCTTATGTTTGTGTATTTTTGCAATTTTTGATTTTAAAATCAGTTTCTCGGGCAATTTTTGACAAACATAAACTGTATTTTATTCGGAAACTAGTGGTACTAGTTATTCTAGACAGAGAAAAGTTGTTTTTGTGAACTTTTGTACGGTCTATAAAATGTACTGTGCAGACGGTCGCGTAATAAGCTTACTGTTTTTGAGAATTGCTAAAATTGAAAATAGCCCGTTCGTCAATCTTAATTCTTGTGCTTCCAACCTTTCACCTTAGTTAAGTTTCACCTTGGTTAAGTTTCACCTTAGTTAAGCTTGTTCAAAGTGCGACGCTGTTAGGCTTCGGCTATGTATATATATTATCCATATATGGGCAAAGTGTCCTTTTGATGGTGAGTAACGTCAATTCTGACCTTATTTGCTCAAAGCGTCCTTTTGGAGCTGACCAATGCTGGAGCTTTCATTGTTATCAACACCCATAAAATCCCCAGACGTTTTCGTTCACTTCATTCACTGTTTTCCTAGCCAGCCAGAAGAATGACCACTGCCAAGACTCAGAAGAAGCTGCAAAGCAAGAAGAGGAAGGAACCTGAAGGATCCAACCCTATTCAAGACCTGATGAACACTACACTGTCCATGGACCAAACCGTACAGACTTCACCAACTACACCAGTATGTCCTTTTCACGAAGACACCCAATTGATCAGTAGACAGCACGAGAGTGGATGTTGTTACTTTTTCTGCCCCAAAATGTCCTGCGCTGTCTTTGGTCAAGAGAAAAACATGGCTGACATCCTAGAATTCTGCAGGACCAAGACCCATGTATCAATTCGTCAAGTGTGGGACCAGCTCGTATGTTTTGACGATACGACCCCATCCATGAGAATCAGCCAAACCACCAAGAATCCTGGACGTGTGTATTTGACCCAGCGCGATGAGGAACCAACACAGCCCAAATTCTTCCAATGGTTGGATGTACCACTCCGCAAGGAACTGAACCCTACAAACTGTAAAAGGGTGAAATTGGAGGATGAGGCTCCCAAGTACCGATTGCAACGTATGGGTTCTGTCAACCTGATGGTCTCGGACGACTCAGACACTCTCCAGTTCCTGTTTCAACGTGTGGGTCCTGTCAAGTACATTGTCTCTGCCCCGGAATTAAAGGGGTTGCAGTATCGGGGGTGGATGGATGAGACGTGTCGTCAGCTCAATACATGGCGCCAAGTGGCTGAAGCACGTCCCGATTACAACAATCGAGTCCTGGATCAGTTGAGAAGCTTGTACGAACAGTATGGTGTCTCTGAGTACCAATGCATGGAAACCATGCGACACATCATTCGGCTGTACAGAAAGTACGTTGAACAGGAAGCAGACATCCCAGATCCGGATACCACAGACCCCCTCTTTTTCAAGAACGCTGTTGAGCTGGAGTTGGAGCAAGAACAACTGAAGATGAGCAAAGAGAAGATCCGAGAACAAGAACAGTTTAGACGAAGAAATCTGTTAGATTTTTTTTCTGAACCCTCAACCACCAACCACGGCTGTTTCTTCTTACTTTTAAAAGACAAGTTGTAATAAAGATGTAAATGAGGTTCACTTTTTATATAATGGGGTTTTTTGTTCAATAAATTGTGTGTAGAAGTCATTTAAAGGTCATTAAAATCATGTTTCCTTCTTGGAGAAGACGTGTTGAGTGGTCTCTCTTATATAGGCTTTGTCGTGGGAACGGGTCCCTTATTGAAGCCACCCACCATCATCCCCTGACCGTGTTTTTAGAAACGGACATTACCCCTGAAAGGATAGGACGTTGGGTCGTGTTTGTCGATTGGTTGGGAAAGAGTTGGCCCAAATCAGCCCCCGGATTTTACCAGGTCATCCAGGAGTGCCAACCCCAAGCCATCCCTTCCATTTGGAGCGTGGTCCAATTCTTCCTTAAAAAGTGGTTCATTGATTGCGTTTGCACATCACAATGAAAAAGGTCCGATCGAACGTGAGATGGCAAGACGTATACACGGGACTCTCCAAAAAGAGAGCCGAAAACATTTTGCAAGGACTGTTGATCACACCCTCATTCAAACAGGAAACGCCTACGACAAGACACAAATGACATTTGTGTAACAATTTTTCTGTATATATTGATGATCAAACAGGCCAAAACCAGGCCAAAAAGGCCAAAGACAGGCCAATAAAGCCAAAGCCAGGCCAAATACGCCAAAACCGTCAAAAGCGCCATATTCTGCTGACAGTTGCATTTTAGATGTCGTCGAGTTCTCCAAACTCCAAACCCAACACATCTCCAATACAACAACTCCAATACAACAAATTATTTTCTGCCAAAGAATACCAAAAATTTATTGAAAAAATCTAAGTTTACAATGCGGGACATGTTCGCTATGATCCTAGTGATCAACGGTCCGTCTTACCAATAATATAAAAAAAAATCACTTAATATTTGCAATGCGGAACGTGTCGCTACGGTCATAGTGACCAGCGGTCCGACTTACAAAATTACCTATATACACTGCAGGACGTGAAGTTGATCCGATTGATCAACCGCCCGACTTAGAAATCGCATAGCATATTCACATTGTCCATATCCTCCGGGTCAAAGTTCTCGTACCCGTAAGGATAGGTCTTGAAAGTAATGGGGTCCAGGATCCGTTTGACATAGACCAATTGGTACCGTTTGAAAAGCGGGAACGTGTACAGTTTGTAGTTCTTGGCATCCCGTTCGATTTGGTAGGTTTTGGGGACGACTGTTTGACGCGCTTTATCTTGGGGATCTTTTACTTCGTCCAACACGTTTTGACGCATGACGTCATAATTGAGATAAAGGTTGGCTTCACTGTTGAGGTTGAAACCCCGGACTTTACAACAAACGTGTCCGTCTTTGGTCTTGTAGCCATAATTTTTGGGTCCCCCAGACACGAATTCCACGATGCTGTCACCGTTGTCCAGTTCGTCCTTGAAGTTCCCAAGATATTTACCCAGGGGTGGATCTGTGTTGTTTGGAGTTGAGGGGAAAATGACTGAATCGGTGTCAAAATACAGACACCGTTCACCCAACAGTTTCAGGGCCCCGTACAATCTCAGACGAGCCCAACAGGTCGTGAAGCAGGCCACGAAAATGTTCAAGTTAGGGGACACAGGGACATCGTCTTCTTGCAGTTTGTAATGAATTTCCACACGGTCTTCTGTCAGGGGGCTCACGTAGCGGATGTCCACCTTGTCAGAGTCGTGAAAGGCGTGAAACTTGATGGGGTCTGTGAACGACTTGGGTTTTGTTAGTCTGTTGGCCAAATTTCCGCCACATAGAATTTAACATAATTTTCGCCAATGAACGGAGCCCAGGGTTGTATTCCATGCTATCTGCATCGAGAAGGATCCCTTCATGTTGCTGGTAATCACGAATGTGGTCTTCCTTGTCTGCGTCCGCTCCGTTCCAACTAGCCTCCTCCTTCAATTTGAGCCATTGGTTGACATAATCCGCAAACAAGTTGGTTTTTGTTTGCGGAAAATGCCCATGTCCACAGCTTCCAATAATTCTGGGGTGCACCACGTGCCGTGAAGGATTCGGTCTTCGTCATCGTGCGAACAGATGGGAACTTTCTCCATCAGGTTCAGAGACATTTGGTCTCTGACGCAGGCACCACACAGCGGGAAGGTCAATTTCTCAGCGTAACGGTATGGGAGCACTGGATGGCATAAGTCCTTGGGCGGCAAGACTGAACATTGCGCAATCCCAAAATACTGCGACAACTCTTCGGGCGGGACATTGTGGATGAACACTGGATGGCCCACAGGATACTGCTGCGTTTTGTTCACCCATGGGTAGAGAGATGTAAAGTCGTAGTACTTGATCATTTCTGAACCCTCCGCACGATGTTACAATTTAATGGCATTGGTTCGCCCTCCGAAAAAGGCGTCTCGAGGATTGAGGGGGTCTGGGACGGGGCAACGTCCTGTCATGAATCTTGGACGTGAGGATCCTCATTCTTGAGTCGAGTCCAATCACACTCCCACATTTCAACGTCGCGGTAGCCTTTGGATCGTAGAAAGGTCATTTTCCGTTGGGTCTGTCTATAGACACCCTCCATATTGACCCCAAGAAGACGCTAATGGGTTTCTGTCCGTTGAGGGTAACATTTGGGGCAGCCGTGCCAGTAACACCCATGGAACTCATACACGGTGTTGGTACTTGCATTGTAGCCATCAACAGAGTAGCGGGACTCTGGAATCTTGAATTCACCATCAGTAGATCTTGCGTGACGGAGGATGGGTTGCCGAACGGAAGCGTAGTGAGAATCCACGAAATCCAATTGGTCACGTTCAGAATCCAACAATGAGGCTTTGAGTTCTGTTTGCAAAGTCTCCTCCACGAAATACAGCCATTCCATGGACGAGCGGGAATGGTTCGTGTTCCGACGCCAACCGTGTAATGGTTCAGTTGCTAAGTAATAGCTTGCGAGGGCGGCTGGAACTTGATGTTTTCTGCATAAAACTTGTTTTCATGCCTGCATTTTGAAATAAGCTCTGATCTCTTGTTAAGTAAGGACTGCTCATCGGCGGTCAGGATGCATAACTTCTCCACTAGGCACAGACTACATTGAATAGCACTACCTTTATACGCACTAGCGCGCTTCAAAACAGACCACTTGATCGAGAAGACAACCTTACTAGCCTTCAACTCCCAGATGTACTTTGAAAGAGTGGTTTTGGCTGAATGCTTCTCGAGATTGAATGAAAGGTTGTGGTTATTGAAGCGGGTCTTGAATGCGTGTTCGGTCATTCCGATGTAGATTTTATCATCGTGACCCTGGGCAGATACAGTTGCTTTGTACACAAGGTTGGAAGTGAGACACGCGCCGTTAAGAGGGCAAATATCTTTATTTCTACAATAGCACGACTTCTTGGGTGAGTTGGGTGCGTTGGATCAGAGGATTTTGGCATTGTGACGTTTGATGATGCTGGCCATGTTGTCCATACAGCTATAACTGACCTTGATGTTATTGCGGTTAAAGATCTTGTGGAGAGTATGTTTCTTGGGGAAGCGCTTGTCAATCAATAGGAGGAAAGATTTTCCCACCTTAGTTTGTACATTTTTACTGAACGGTGGATTAAACCAGGTGATGTTTCTTGGTCTGTTAGCTCTCTTATCCTTCGGTGGGGTGGTTGAACTCACATATCGAATCGCTTGACTTTAATGCCTGATTATAGGGAGAAGCTGCCTTCACGAACTCATTGTTGTCGTACGACAAGCTTGATATCCTACTGCTAATTGCTGCTGGTAAGTGCTTTATAATCGATGGGGGGTGGTTCGACTGAGCATTGATGTAAAGGGGTGGGTTGTCGGATTTTCTGTATGGATAATGCTTTCCGTTGGAGAGATTGAGGGTGATGTCGAGGTAGTTAACAACTTTCAAATTAGACTGGACAGTGACTTTTAGGCCCATTTCTTCGAAGGTTTGCGAGAATTGCTTTCTGATGTTGTCTGCGGTTCTTGGTCCCATGTTTTTGAAAACTGCCAGGGTCAACAATGAGTTGTGACGAACAATGAGTTGAACAATGAGAACAATGAGTCTAATCACAACAATGAATCACAACAATGCGAACAATGAATTGAATCACAACAATGCGAACAATGAGTTGTGGTCAACAATGAGTTGTTGTGGTTGCCCAGTTGTCGCCACCGTTGCCCAGGGTCAACAATGAGTTCGTGAAGGCAGCTTCTCCCTATAATCAGGCATTAAAGTCAAGTGGTTTTAAAGAACCTATTCGATATGTGAGTTCAACCACCCCACCGAAGGATAAGAGAGTTAACAGACCAAAAAACATCACCTGGTTTAATCCACCGTTCAGTAAAAATGTACAAACTAAGGTGGGAAGATCTTTCCTCTATTGATTGACAAGCACTTCCCCAAGAAACATACTCTCCACAAGATCTTTAACCGCAATAACATCAAGGTCAGCTATAGCTGTATGGACAACATGGCCAGCATCATCAAACGCCACAATGCCAAAATCCTCAGATCCAACGCACCCAACTCACCCAAGAAGTCGTGCAATTGTAGAAATAAAGATATTTGCCCTCTTAAAGGCGCGTGTCTCACTTCCAACCTTGTGTACAAAGCAACTGTATCTGCCCAGGGTCACGATGATAAAATCTACATCGGAATGACCGAACACGCATTCAAGACCCGCTTCAATAACCACAACCTTTCATTCAATCTCGAGAAGCATTCAGCCAAAACCACTCTTTCAAAGTACATCTGGGAGTTGAAGGCTAGTAAGGTTGTCTTCTCGATCAAGTGGTCTGTTTTGAAGCGCGCTAGTGCGTATAAAGGTAGTGCTATTCAATGTAGTCTGTGCCTAGCGGAGAAGTTATGCATCCTGACCGCCGATGAGCAGTCCTTACTTAACAAGAGATCAGAGCTTATTTCAAAATGCAGGCATGAAAACAAGTTTTATGCAGAAAACATCAAGTTCCAGCCGTCCTCGCAAGCTATTACTTAGCAACTGAAAGTTAATTAGGATCGAACTGATTAGGGATTGCCCCGACTCTTAGAACTTTAAATTCAAATTCTTAACGATATGTTTGTATACGTCATTTGATACGCGCGCGAACTGCTTTTAACGCCTTTTAACGACCTTTTTATTCAGTCTGATGATCGCCACCGAGCGTGAAACTCGAGTTACTGTTTTGTAACATCACATCGTGTGAAAATATATATATATATATATATATATATATATATATATATAATTATAATAAACTGGTTCAAGACTTCAGAGGTAGTTCATCGTTTTATTACTACAGCTCTGTTTCGTATGGTCAAATGATGGTCATCATTTGACCATACGAAACAGAGCTGTAGTAATAAAACGATGAACTACCTCTGAAGTCTTGAACCAGTTTATTATAATTGTCAATGCTCCTCTAAGAGTTGAGCGCTCTCTGAAATACATTCAAATCAAGTTCAAGAATTTATATATATATAAACATGCAACTTCAACCAATGGAAAAACTTCGCATCCGTAATTAACTGGTTCAAATCTGTTCAAAACCAACAACGCTCCAGCTTCATCTGCTTCGACATTGAAGAGTTCTACCCCTCCATCAGCCAAGACCTCCTTAACAAAGCACTCGACTTCGCCTCTAACTACGATAACATCACCGCCGACGAAAGAAACATCATAATCCACGCTAAAAGCTCCATCCTAATCCACAAGAACCAACCCTGGCAAAAGAAAGGCAACACGACATTCGACGTCACCATGGGAAGCTTCGAAGGCGCCGAAACATGTGAACTCGTGGGAAGCTTCCTCCTATCTCAACTCCAGCACCTGAATATTAACGTAGGACTTTACCGTGACGACGGACTAGCCATTACTAACGCTTCACCCAGAGACACAGAGAACACCAAGAAAGAAATATGCCGCATCTTTAATAATAACGGACTACGCATCACCATAGAAGCTGACAAACAAATCATTAACTTCCTAGACGTCACATTTAACCTCAACCAAAGCACCTATCAGCCCTTCACTAAACCAAACACTAAACTTAAATACGTTTTCCGCGAGAGCAATCACCCGCCCATCACTGCAAAGAACATTCCCGCCGGCATCAACAAACGCCTTTCACCCCTATCTTCCGACAAAGCATCCTTTGACCAAGCCGTCCCTCCATACCAGAAAGCACTCGACGAAAGCGGCTACCAATACACGCTACAGTATGAACCTCCAACAATAAACAGACGGAAAAACAGACAACGCAACAACATCATCTGGTATAACCCTCCATTTAGCAAAAACACCAGCACCAACATCGGATACAAGTTCCTCGCCCTAATAGACAAGCACTTCCCTAAAGATCACAAGCTCCGAAAAATCTTCAACCGCAACACCATAAAAATAAGTTACAGCTGCATGAATAACGCCAAACAGATAATTGATAACCATAATAAGCAAATTCTAATGTCATCCACGCAAGCCAACGACGCCCCCACAGCTAACTCTAATACCACTCAAGACAAGAAGACATGCAACTGCCGACAAAAGAACACATGCCCACTCGACGGAAACTGCCTACAATCATCAGTCATCTACCAAGCTACAGTCACGCGCAACGACAACAACACAACAGAAACATACATCGGACTCACGGAAAACGACTTCAAAACAAGATACCGAAACCACACCGCATCATTCCGCCACTCTAAACACAGAAACTCAACTGAACTAAGCAAGTACATCTGCTAAACCTAGCATTTGAGTCTGTCAACGAAATCCTATGTTGTGACCATTCAAGTGAAACCTCTTCGGCAGTACTTTTGCATGGTACCATTTGTTTTATTATATTACAAAGCAAATTTTGGTATGATTGTTAAATTTTGATATTTGGCACTCTTGGGAGTTGAAGGATAAATAGTTACATAGAACTGATATAATTCCCCAATTCATGGGGAACTATGCATTTTGGAATATTGAAATATCATTTTTTACGTTGTTATGTAAGATAGCTGTGCCGTGTTGGTATGTAGGTTACGTAATCATGCTACGAATTGAATATTTAAGAAGTTTGTCAGTTAGGAGTTCTTATTCGACGACATCTTTTTGGTCCACTTCAATATCGAAATTTTACTTTAGTAAAATGTGTATTATGTCTGATCTAGGTTTAGTATGTTAGCTGTATTAAGCTATATATATGTTAAGTCCGTTTATGTGTGATCAATAAACGAGATGCTCCCTCCTGGACGTCTAGTTTTATTGCTTATACTAAATTGGAAATTATTTTATTTTCGTTTCACTGCAGAGTGATTAGACAACAAAAGCATATATATATATATATATATTTGCCCTCATTAACAAAATTAAAATTCAGTCGATGTTAAACATGCCATTTGCTGGGACCAAATGAAAAGCACTAATGCACAAATGGGCAGCAAATACATTAGCAGAAAAGCGTCATACACATTTAGAAAAAAACTCAGACATGATACTAATTTAAACATGAAACTGTTTTTTTTCCTCCTGTTACTGTTACGATTATCATAACACTGCAGTTATTTTTGTCATTTGTTTGTTTATTTCATTGCAATTTATTATTTTATTTGTTTATGGTTTTGTTAAGTTGCTACTACGTTTAGACATTCATATATTAGATATCGATTATTTTAGTTGCACTATGTGTAAACATGCCGGGCACGTTTCTGCATGTCTAAGAAAAGGAAGTCAGTGGAACATGGCCAAAAAGCTTTGTTTACTTTATGTCATAAGCTAATGTGTATATGAAAATAAATTCATATGAACTGCGAAGAAAGAATTAAACAGAATGTGATTATCGCAGTTCTGCAGCAACTGAAGGAGTTGCAACAATAACCTGAAAAAAAAATAATAACTTTCAGACCTCGACGGGATTCGAACCCATGACCTTTGCGATTCCGGTGCAAACGCTCTACCATACCACTGAGCTACAACACCAGATAAGAGAGGCCCTGTTAGGGGGTACCCATGTCCACCGTCTGAATTTCACAAGCAGCCATATCGCAATTTCGGGAAGTTCTTGTGTCGCCCGTCGGAATTTCATGAAGTGACGTCATTTAACTTTTTTTTTTCATTTTTCTCTCTCCCTGCCGCGTCTCGCCCTTCTCGCGTGGGGTGATTTTCACGCGCGCTCGCGTTTCGCTCGCTCTACTATCCCTGAGGAAAAATGAGGGACAACTCGTAGTCTAGTACTCACATAGCTTATATGTTTTGGTGATATGGCCACTCATTTCAAAACAAAATCTGTGTTTCGTTGTACTTTCGTGCGCGCATAAAGGAACGCTGTCCCGGCTGAAATATCGTGTTTTCATGATTATGGCCAGGAGCTTGATTTCAGCTTACTTTATTATCTTGAAATTGGAAGAAATCATCGCTAAAAGCGATAGAAGCAAAGAAATATGAACAAAACAAACAAAATAAAGGCTAGAAAAGTCAAAATTTTACAAGAATAGCAAGTTTGATTTTTTGACGGTCAATAAATCAAATTTCATGAACTGTAATCCACTTCAATCCACGTAATCCTGCACTTTATCTCCAAACTACTACTTTTGTTTTGCTCTATAGAATCTTTTTATGCAACTAAGCAGTACATTTGGTGGCATTTGGCGATATAACGTGGAAATAAGCTAAGCGGAATTTTACTATTTCCGCGGGACAGTGTCCCTTTAAAGCGCCAAATTTCCAAGACATTTTGATTGAGACAAAATGACGAGTGTAAGGTTGGATACAAGACTTTCGACGAGTGGAATACAATAGACTAGATAGTACAAGTTGTAAGAGATTTACCATGCTGTGCACCAGCTCTTTTCTCGTGGAGTAAAGTAAAAGTCGTCGAAATGAATAACTTTAAAATATACTGCACTTTTAATAGGTGGTTTGCAACCATTCCCTGAGAATTTAAAAGACAAAAGTGCAGCGGTCATGCTGGTGAACGAAACAAAAGAAAGTAGTAGGAGCTAATAATAAATCTTTTGGTTTGTACCTCCAGCGTGACGTTCGGGTGAAAACGTCCGATATCACTAGTGAAAAACCTACAAATTGGAAGTTTAGCTTCCAGAGTATATGAAAATTAAAATCTACCAAATACGAGTTTTAACGGCTACAAAACTTGCTGCTTAATGCGCTGAATTACTTGGTCTATTCGCTGGACTACAACCGACTCTGACCCTGACGTGGCTGTAACGAAGGCTATTTTAGGCTGTGATTGCGTGACTTACGTCACACTTATTTCAGATCAATACTCCTTTGTTTGTGTGTCACATTCCCAAAGTGATCGGTATTATTTTTCATTCGGACCACGAGACTACGAGCTAGAGACACGTTATTGATTGTAGAGAGAAAGATAGACCAAGGATCGTTATAAATACTTGAGTTGTAGACCGGGGAAAGAGGTATGTCGTAAATTTATTGTTTCTTTTTATTTAGATCTCGAAATGGCTTATTGTAATCGATTGTAAGCAGATCTGTTACGCTTAAGAAGATTCGTATTGTTTAGATTACATGCCCCACGTACTCGAGTTAAGATCATTTCAATTTGTTTAGATTTTATAGTAATAGCTTTATTTTCGCTCATTGTTTTCAGTTTTTACGAGATTTCAAGTTCAATAAAGATATCATAGATCGATAGATGCTTGGAGTTTCTGTATTTAAAAACATTTCTCCGATGCGGCGTTGGTCACTTATAGACATTCCAGAATCGTTGGTGTCAACGCACGCCCCGTTACAGTAAAAACTCTTCCGAAGGAAACAGATCGATCCAACTGCTTATTGGAACACAGATAGACTTTGGCGAATTAAAATGTCCGACTCCGAAGATTCCTCGGGAAAACAAAGTATTAGAATTAAGACTTACACCGAAAAGGGATGGAATTACCACGTACAATTACTCGAAGACCAAAGTTCATCCGCTCAGCGAGCGTGGAGAAAGCAAATAAATAAACTTTCAAATATCCTAGCGGACTCGACGAACGTAGATATTTTAAAGACTGAACGAGCGTTTCTGGAAACGAGGATGGAAATCTTAAATGCCGCTAACGATAGGCTGTATGAAGCACTAGATGAGAATTACGATGCAAAGAAAGGAGCAATGGTGAAATTTGAGAACCTGGAACGCGAGCATTCAGAGACTTTGCGCAAAATTAGCGAAAGAATAATAGAAATCAAACACGAAACCGGAAGCGAACGCTCTCGAAACTCCAAGCGCTCTAACCGAGATTCGCAAAGCCAAAAATCAAACGGATCATCAGTCGCTTCTTCGTCTAAGCTAACAAGAAAGACCGCTATCGCCGCAAATGTCGCTAGACTAAAAACTGAACTGCAATTTGCCGACGCCGAATCGCGAAAAACAACTGCCCTAAAAGAGCACGAAGATGAGCTAAAGAGATTCAAGCTCGCTAAGAAATTGGCACTCGCAAAGGCCGAAATGGAGGCAGTCATGAAAACTGAAGAAGATGAGGGCGGTAATTTCGTTGAAAGAGAAAATTTACCGGAAGAGATCGACAAGTACTACGTTATGGAAAGTTATCTCAAAACACAGGCGTCGTCTGTCGCGAATGCTGCAAATTTGACTGTAGAGACAAATCTACCATCAATAAACGAACCTTTGGAAGAAAACCCCAACAACAAAAGTACCCCTGTGTTAAGGAACGAGCCGGTAACTACTCCCTCGCAATTGAACTCTTCCGACAAGAAACCATTGATCCAAACTCCGAAGTCACTGAATCCGTTCGCGCCCGAGTTTGAAGCCAGTCCGTTTACGAGATACGGCTGTTCCGCAGACTTCAAACCATTTGGATACTCACAGCCGAGACAAGAACAAGAAGTTACATGGACGAGTAATTCACCCCGAAAGTCAGCCGTCGAAGACTCACTCACTAGATTAGCCGATATCTTGTCCCAACGGAGACTGCAAGATACGCTTCCGCTTCCCGAGCCGGAAATCTTTAGCGGTGACTTGTTGCACTATCCTGTATGGCTTAAGTCTTTTGAGACCATCATAGAAGGACAGACCGAAAAGACGTCTCAAAGATTATACTATCTGGGAAAGTACACCACCGGAGAACCAAAGGAAGCAATCAGCGGCTTATTATTGTTGGAAACTGGGGACGCATATAAACAGGCGAAGAAGATCCTGTCTGATCGATATGGAAATCCCTTCCTTGTCGCTGAAGCCTATAGAAAGAAAATTAACGAATGGCCCAAGATTCCCCCAAATGATGGAACGAGCCTGCGCAAATTCTCCGACTTTCTCATCCACTGCCAGACAGCCATGAACACGGTGAGGTACCTCAAGGTTCTGAACGATCCGGACGAAAATCAAAGGATGGTTCGCAAACTCCCTCGCTACCTTATGGATCGTTGGAGTCGTGAAGTAGACCGTTGGCTTAATAAGGACGAAGATCAACGTCACAGCGAAGAAACACGCGGTGTAACTGATGGTGAAACTTGTTACCCTCCATTCTCCGAATTCTGCCGTTTCCTTCAAAAGGAGTCGAGAATTGCCTGCAATCCTGTTACAACAGCAAGACCACAGAAGGAAGAAGTCAGGAAAGAAGACTCAGATAAAGGGAGGAGGTCAAATGGCTTTAATAGGAAGAAACCCCAAGAGATAGGCGCCCTTGCAACTGGTTCTCGTGAAGAAGAGAGCGGAAACACTAACGACAGAAAGGAAAGGAAGTCAGAAGCTACCCCTTGTCTGCTGTGTAGGACCCCTCATGATTTGGATGTGTGCAAGCAATTCCTGAAGAAGTCTATAGCTGAACGAAGAGATGTCATAAAGGCGAACGCACTTTGTCTTGGATGCCTGAAGTGGGGACACATGAAACGAAACTGCCGAAGAAGGCTAGTTTGCAAAACCTGTAATGGCTTCCATCCGACCTCCCTTCACAGCGAACCTGTCCCTAATCAAGACAAGCAAGAAAATGGTTCAGGAGATACACCACAGGCCACCTCGCACCGTGTGAGCCTCTCCGATATGAAGAATGTTAATTCGTCCTGCATGCATTCCTTAATAGTTCCTGTATGGCTTCACCACAGAAAGGATACCGACAACAAGTTGTTAACCTACGCACTTTTAGATGAACAATCTGACGCTTGTTTTGTGAAGGAAGATCTTCTCCGAAGATTAGACGTGAACGGACCAGAAGTCGAGCTGAAGTTGTCAACAGTCCTGGCAGAGAAGGTGATTAAAAGTCGAAGGGTCGAAGGCCTGGTTGTCCGAGGTTACAAGGAAGATGTGGAAATTCCCCTACCCAAAAGCTATTCAAGATCTTCAATACCAGCTAGGAAGAGCCAAATCCCAAGACCTGAATCTGCTCTTAACTGGCCACACCTTCAGAGAATTTCAGAGAAGATCATGCCCTTAAACGAAGACGTAGAAGTCGGCCTACTTATTGGTCTCAACTGTTCCCGTGCAATTAAACCGCTAGAAGTGATTCCAGGAGAAGGAGATGATCCCTACGCAAAGAGAACTGCCCTTGGATGGGGAATCATTGGTGCTGTAAGATGGTCAGAGAAGGAAGATGTTGAAACCAGGAGTGACATTTCATGCAATCGTATCGTAGCCTGCGAAGTCCAAGCGACGTCAGACAGAAAGATGTGTCACTTCGCGTTCAAGACGCACGTGAAAGAAATGTTCAGTCCAAGCGACGTGTCCAGAATGTTTACTCTCGATTTCATTGAACGACAAGCTGATGAGAAACCTCTGTCCATTGAAGACCGAAGATTCTTGAAGATAGTGCGTGAAGGTGTTCATCAACTGGAGGACGGCCACTATGAAATGCCTCTGCCTATGAAAAGCCAAAACGTGCAGCTACCAAATAGCAAGGAACTGGCCATGAGTCGCCTTATGAAGCTAAAACGAAGACTAACAAGTGATGACCAGTTTCGAAAGGATTACAGCAGCTTCATGCAGGATATCATATCCAGTGGTTATGCAGAGAGGGTCCCGGTTGACGAAACATCCACAAAGAACAAACAAGTGTGGTACATCCCACATCACGGAGTGTACCATAAGAAGAAACCAGGAAAGATTAGAGTCGTGTTCGACTGTAGTGCTGTATGTGATGGCCAATCCTTGAACCAACAGCTACTCCAGGGACCAGATCTGACGAATTATCTGACTGGCGTTCTTTGCAGATTTCGGCAGGAACGAATTGCCTTCATGTGCGACATCCAAGCAATGTTTCACCAAGTAAAGGTTGACGTGGAACACCGCAATCTCCTAAGATTCCTGTGGTGGGATAATCCAGAGCTAAAGGGAGACCCTGTAGAGTTCCGCATGACTGTCCATCTATTTGGTGCCACGTCATCGCCGGGATGCGCCAACTTTGCCCTTAAAACTACTGCAGACCAGTATGAAGAATCCTGCGGCAGGGAAGCAGCAGACTTCGTGAGAAGAAACTTCTATGTAGACGATGGACTGAAATCGGTACGATCCGTTGAACAGGCCAAAGAATTAATCAAGAACACCAAGTCCCTATGTCAAAAGGGAGGCTTTCGACTGCACAAGTTTACTTCGAACAACAAAGAGGTCATTAGTTCTGTTCCACGAGAAGATCGAGCGACAGACACAAAAGATTGCCACCTTGTTAGTGACAACACCGCCATAGAACGTGCTCTGGGTGTTCATTGGTGTATAGAATCCGACACACTCCAGTTCAGAATCGTCATGCAAGATAAACCCCTATCAAGAAGAGGAATCCTTTCAACAGTTAGCTCAGTGTTTGACCCCCTTGGTTTGGTTGCTCCATTCATTTTGGTGGGCAAGCGCATCCTACAAGAACTGTGCCGTGACGGTGTTAGCTGGGATGACGAAATTCCTGACGACTTAAGACCTCAGTGGGAGAAGTGGAGAGCTGAACTTCCCATCTTAGAAAGTCTCCGGATAGCAAGATGCCATAAGCCCCAGGAATTCGACGAAGTTAAAAACGTAGAGCTGCACCACTTCTCGGATGCTAGTCAGAATGGCTACGGGCAGTGTTCCTATCTCCGTTTGGTTGATGACAAGAACCGCGTACATTGTTCTTTAGTAATGGGAAAGTCACGCGTAACCCCCCTCAAGCCAGTAACCATACCCAGACTAGAACTGACAGCTGCACTCGTCTCATCAAAGATCAGCTGCGTGCTGCGGAAGGAGCTGGAGTATGCAACGATGAAAGAAGTCTTCTGGACTGACAGTAAGACGGTACTGGGTTACATCAATAATGACGCCAGAAGATTCCACGTATTCGTTGCTAATCGAGTTCAAGAAATACGTGAACAGTCATCGCCTAACCAATGGCACTACGTCTGTACCAAATCCAATCCAGCGGACATAGCTTCCCGCGGTGCCGGAGCTCGAGAGCTGATTGACAACCCTTTGTGGTGGGATGGGCCAGAGTTTCTCTGGGACTTGTGTGAAGACTGGGATTCCATCGATGACATTGCTTTAATCAATCCTGATGACCCCGAAGTCAAGAAAGTCTACGCGAGAGCTACCCAGCTCCAAGAGGCAAGGCTATCATCTGTACTGGAGCGTCTGACATATTTCTCCAGCTGGCACCGAGCAAAGAAAGCGATTGCTGTCTGTCTCCGACTTCAACAGAAATTCCGAAAGTCAGCTGATGACCTGTCCCAAGTCGAGGAAAAGAACGTAAAGAAACGAGACGAAGGGATTGCTAGCTATAAGCCAGTCGATGTCAAGGAACTACAACGTGCCGAGCTGCAAATCATCAAGATAGCGCAGAGTGAAGCATTCTCAGAAGAAATTCAGTTGCTTAGAGATGTCAAAGTCAAACTACAAGACGCGGACCAAGACGTCAACGAAGACAAGATTAAGACGACGAAGAAGTCAAGCTCCTTGTACAAGCTGGACCCCTTTCTAGACAAAGACGGCGTTCTGAGGGTTGGTGGGCGATTAGGACAATCAAGTGTTCCCTATGATGTGAAACATCCCATCATTCTACCAAAGAAAGGACACGTGACGAACCTTATCCTTTGCCACTATCACCAGTCAGTCAAGCATCAAGGTCGTGGTATTACTCAGAATGAAATCAGATCAAGTGGCTACTGGATTGTTGGTGGGAGTTCTGTGGTGTCCAATCACATCTCCGAATGTGTGTCCTGTCGGAAGCTGAGAGGAAGTTCTCAAGAACAGAAGATGGCAAACTTACCGGAAGATCGCCTAGAACCAGCTCCGCCCTTTACATTTGGTGCTGTGGATTACTTCGGTCCCTGGCACATCAAAGAAGGTCGTCGTGAAGTTAAGCGTTACGGGGTGCTGTTTACGTGTTTAGCGTCCAGAGCCATCCACCTCGAAGTCGCGAGCAGTCTGTCTACTGACTCGTTTCTCAATGCCTATCGTCGATTCATAGGACGCCGCGGCCCAGTACGACAGCTTCGATCTGACCAAGGTACGAATTTTGTTGGCGCAAGGAACGAGCTGCAACAGGCGTTATCAACTTTAGAACACGAGAAGATACGACAAGAATTAGTGAAGAATAACTGTGACTGGGTGAATTTCAAGATGAACGTTCCTGAAGCAAGTCATATGGGTGGTGCCTGGGAACGTCAAATCCGTACAGTTCGAAATGTGTTGGCATCACTTCTCGCACAACATGCTGCCCAGCTTGATGATGAAACACTCAGAACCTTTATGGTGGAGGCCGAAGCCATCGTTAATTGTCGCCCATTGACCGTTGACACGATTAACTCTCCACAGATGCCTGAGCCACTGACACCCAACCACTTACTCACCATGAAGTCTAAGGTGATACTCCCCCCGCCTGGCGAATTCCAACGTGCTGATCTGTATTCCAGAAAACGATGGCGGAGAGTCCAGTTTCTGGTCAACGAGTTTTGGGTGAGGTGGAGAAAGGACTACCTACAGTCTCTCCAGCCAAGACAGAAGTGGATAGCAACACGAAGAAACCTACAGGTGGATGACGTCGTCATTATTAAGGATGACAACCTACCACGAAATTGCTGGAAGATTGCGCTTGTAAAAGAAACTTTTCCTGACGATGATGGTCTTGTGAGAAAGGTTAGCCTCAAGATTGCGGACCGAAACTTAGACGAGAGCGGCCGACCTACAGGACCAGCGACCATTCTGTGTAGACCTGTACAAAAATTGATATTGCTGTTGCCCCACGAGGAGTATGAAGACCGGGGAATCCCCACCTGAGGAGCCATGAAAGGAACTGTGTGGGTTTACACCCTACATAAAGAGACAGTGATTTGAGAAGTTGAACTCTAATGTTTGATCTAGTTTTAATTTTCTTTGTTATTTGACTAGTTTTGGTAAATTTCTATCGTAATTTAGGGGAGCCATGTAACGAAGGCTATTTTAGGCTGTGATTGCGTGACTTACGTCACACTTATTTCAGATCAATACTCCTTTGTTTGTGTGTCACATTCCCAAAGTGATCGGTATTATTTTTCATTCGGACCACGAGACTACGAGCTAGAGACACGTTATTGATTGTAGAGAGAAAGATAGACCAAGGATCGTTATAAATACTTGAGTTGTAGACCGGGGAAAGAGGTATGTCGTAAATTTATTGTTTCTTTTTATTTAGATCTCGAAATGGCTTATTGTAATCGATTGTAAGCAGATCTGTTACGCTTAAGAAGATTCGTATTGTTTAGATTACATGCCCCACGTACTCGAGTTAAGATCATTTCAATTTGTTTAGATTTTATAGTAATAGCTTTATTTTCGCTCATTGTTTTCAGTTTTTACGAGATTTCAAGTTCAATAAAGATATCATAGATCGATAGATGCTTGGAGTTTCTGTATTTAAAAACATTTCTCCGATGCGGCGTTGGTCACTTATAGACATTCCAGAATCGTTGGTGTCAACGCACGCCCCGTTACAGTGGCCATGGTGTACAATTCCAATAACTAGCTATTCGAACTTTTTTAATGACTATACAAGTTAAAATGACTCAACTGACGCTGACGCCATGCTGTTGTTTTGGCCAACAAGAAGGCCAAAACGACAGCAGCAACCGTTTCTATTACATAAAACTTCTAAGTATTTTAGCGGAGCACTCGCCGGGCCGAAGGCCCGGCTGCGAAGCCCCATGCTCATAGAACCTATGCCCGTCATTTTTGACGGTCATGGCTAGCGGAATATTTCGCGGGCGCGCCTCCGTGATATGTGTCAGTCAGTCCGACAGTCGCGCAAGGTAAACTCGCGGGCGCGCAAAAACAGCCGTCAGCTTGGTAAACACTTTAAAAGAGGATCTTTCGCAGTTTCTAGCGGAGCAGTAAAGTCGTTATTTCCCTGCGTTTTTTCGCGGTTTGCTACTCAAGACAGGGATACTAATTAAGGGATACTCAGAAGCCGCTTTAGTGGAAAAAGAAGAGCTTTCAGGAATAAAATCTTGCTTCGAGGAACGGATTTCAGAACCGAAAAAGCGGATTTTTAACGAATTTCCAAACAGTCCAGTGACTTAAAGGTAAAATAAATCACATTTTTCGATGGGAATTTATGTTGATATCAATTTTTGATTGACTTTTCCTTTGTGTTGTTATCTTGAATTTCATCGGGGACAGCTCTGCCTTGATGCGCTGTAAATGGTATGTGTTTTGCTTTTAAACATAAACCAATGGAGATTTGAATAAATTTTTTCGAAAGAAGATTGTGCTGTCTATTTTTATGTGTTTGTTCATTCATTACATAGATTGAAAAGCGATTTTATGTAAACAAAACAAGACTTAGATTTTCTGTCTTCACTCATATGTTTGTGTATTTTTGCAATTTTGATTTCCAAATCAGTTTCTCGGGCAATTTTTGACAAACAAAAACTGTATTTTATTCGGAAAGTAGTCGTACTAGTTATTCTAGACAGAGAAAAGTTGTTTTTGTGAACTTTTGTACGGTCTAAATGTACTGTGCAGACGGTCGGGTAATACTGTTTTTTTTTTTGAGAATTGCTAAAATTGAAAAATAGCCCTGTCGTCAATCTTAATTCATGTGCCTCCGACCTTTCACCTTAGTTAAGTTTCACCTTAGTTTATAAGCTTGTTCAAAGTGCGACGCTGTTAGGCTCTGCCTATCTATCTATCTATCTATCTATCTATCTATATATATATATATATATATATATATATATTAGATATGTTGACCTTGTTAATATTTAGTTTTGATCGATAAGAATGTTCCATGTAGTTTTTATATTACTCGTCTTGTTTTTTTTTTGTCTTTTTTTGTTCCACTAGACAACTTGAGGATGTTAGTGAACTTTTAGAAAGAAACTCTGGTTTCGACAACAGAAGTTTAAAAAGTTTTATCGCGCGTTTAAATATCTTAACGCGCTTTCAGTATCCATCATGACAGATGTCGACAACCGGAGAGAGCTAATCCCAATGAAGTTTCTTCTACATATGATACACGATTTACGGTGTCAGCTCCATTGAACATTGTACACTTCCATTGTATTAGATAAAATTATGTATTCTAATGTATTCTGTGGTACTTTTTGGTACTGTATTGTCGTTCTTTTGTGTTCTAATATTATATTGTTTTAACAAAAGAATAAGCGCAACCCCTAAATCGTGCATGGCATATCACCCCTGTTTTTTCGCCACCAGTTTTTCTAATGTTAGGGCCAGCACCCGAAAAAAAAAAAAGAAAGAAAGAAAGAAAGAAAAAATAGAAAACCAAGCCAACTGAAAAATAACTTCGGATATTTCGTGAAGCGGCGCAAAGATCGATCAATCTTTCCCACGGCTATGTTTTTCAGATAAGTTTTGGTATTTTAATTTACATATTTTTGCAGACTGTGAAGCGTAGTCACTGAACTTAAAGAAATGCGCCATAAAAGTGCTTATGAAATATCGGCGTCAGTTGAGTCATTTAAACTGTGTATTCTCTATTTTCGAATTGCCCATAATATACTTTGTTTGCCCCCCAAATTTTGCATAAACTATATTTTTGAAATGCTCTTGGGAATATGCAGTCCTCCCAAGAGCATTCCAAAACAATAGTTTATGCAAAATTTGGGGGGCAAACAAAGTGTATTATGGACATTTCGAAAACAAAGAATAGGCATTCAACTCCTTTCATTTCGTGTGAAATGATGTATATGAAATAAATCATTTCGATACCATTCAGCATTGAAAGGATATCTCTCTTCGTTAACGCGCAATTGTTTTAAAAATCAATTAGTTTTCGACTTAAATAAAATGAGTGTTTATCCAAACTGCAGTCACATTTGTGAAAAGCGCCGGGTGATTGCAAGTTCTCCAATCTGACCGTTCCGATCAACTTCGCAGAGTTTTAACTGAAGGTACGTCCATCTTATGAAAGTTATGCAAGTCCTATAGTTATAAATTGCAGGTGATGTCTTCAGCCATCATTGTGTTTACAAACAAAATTGAATAGGTGGTTTTCAATCAATCTCTAGAGACATAGATAACAATAGTGAAACGAACAAATGCTGGTGGATGAACAAAAGGAGCTAATGAGAGAACTATTGTTTATGTCCACCAGCATGGCGGCGATGACGTAACATGAAAACCACCTATTTGAGATCTATTTATTGAAAATATTTTGATGCACAAGTTACTTGAACAAGTTCGAAATGCTAGCTATTTGAATTGTAAACCACATCAGGGTCAGAGTCGTTTGTAGTCCACCGAACAACAGACCAAGTAGTTCAGCGCATTCAACAACAAAGTTTTATAGCCGTTTAAACTGTTATTTGGTGGATTTTAATTTCCATATATCCCAGAAACTAAACTTTCACTTTGTGTTTTTTTTTTCACATATTAACATTGGATCCGGAGTATATTTTAAACATTTAGTTTCGATGACTTTCACTTTTCTCCACGTAAAAAGACCAGTAAACAGCATGGTAAATCTATTTACTATTCATATTACATTCAGTAAAGTAGCTTCTTGCTTTAGAGATGTAATGTTCTTGGCTGGCATTCTACAGATCTTTCGCATAACTCCCACTTCATATGCAAATGATCCACTATCGTGAAAACACCTACTAAATATGAAATACGTACGGGAAATACATTTGTAGTGTTTTTTTTACTAGACAACTTGAGGATGTTAGTAAACTTTTAGAAAGAGGAGCGAGGGTATTATCCGTTTAAATGCACCCTTTCATTGTTTTAAAACAAGCAAACCAACGAGTTGCTGTGAAATTTTGCTCATTAGTGACAGTAGTGATTGTCTAAATCCCGTAAGGATTGTGCAAGCATTCTAACTATTGTTTTGACAACGTCTTTAATGGCTCCCTTGGACGAATGTTTCTTACCGTTACAATCAGTTTAACGTTTGTTAGAATTGTTCAACTCTGGCCTCGATGAAACGCTGTGATGCGCTGTGAAGCGCCGTTTGTGACATTCTTTACTGGCCAAGTAGGATACTTTTTACAACAAGATGCGGACAAAGTTCTCAAGTTACCGCAAAATAGGAAAAAAGGAATGAGGTGGATTCAATCTTTGAAAAAAAATGTGAGCAAGCGAAGTGAGTATTCCGTACACTTTTGAAACGTTTCAATTCTTACCTGACAAGAGTAAAAGCAGTGAGCATAGTCAGTAGCAGCAGCAAAATCAGGAATTTGGGGATATGGGCTTTGGATAAAAATAGGAAATTGACTGTCGATAATTTTTCATTCCACGTTCAATGTAATGGATAATATTGAGTATTTGCCTTATAGTGTCTATGGTGAAGGTTTATTTAAAACTATCAACCAATGTAGTTTAAAATCTAAAAAAATAAGTCCGTCCATTTCAGTGAGCATTTATGGGGATTATTAAAAATAATAACCTGTTCAAAACAATGAAAAGGTGCGTTAATAGATTTATAACGAACAATTGAACAAAAGTTCGGCAAGGTTTAAAGAATTGAAAATTCTCTTCGGTTGCATCGCATTAGAAGAGAATTGATTTCTGTTCGCTATTGTTAGAGCTGTTAATTACGATTTTTGTTATCTGTTGAATGTTGGCATGTTTTATGCCGATGTAAGTTATTTGCATGCACGTGCATTTGCTATGCCCGTGGAAGTATATGCATAAATAGTTGGTTCTTTAGTATGCGAGTCAGTTCTCGGTCGTTACACTGACGGTTTACCCTAGTCAAATTTTACTTCTATTCCTTCCCATTGACCGCGCAAAGATCAACCGTCGAATTTCAGGGTATTGAACATGAATCATCTAGCCTTTCCTTAGCTGGTTCTTCCGTTCCGTCTGTGGTGTCCGACTCCGTGATCAAGGCAATCGTTGACAAGTCGTTGTTGCCAGTTTGTCGTCCTTGGTGAAGGCCGTGGATGATATGATCGCCTAGAAGATTTCAGAAAGCGGTTTGCTTAGGTTGCACGGGCACTTTGGCAGTTGACCATTCCAGTAGCGGTTAAAAATCGAGGCCAAGTAGATTGGAAGAGGAAGAGTCCTGCATCCGCTGGAAGTCTTGCTTTAGCAGCAAGTTCTGCGTCAACGTTTCCGATCCCGTCGTATACTTCCAACAGAGTTCCTGTTGTGCGATCGCCTTTGGGTCCCTGGTCCGCGTGCGGCAAGCTTGGCCACTTACAGGCAAAGTGCTCTGAGAAGGCGAGCTTCCAGTTTGGCTGCGGTCAGAATGTCTCAGCGCCTCAACGATGAGCTGGATCAGCAGGAGGAATCAGATAAGTGTATTTTTTTTGGTCTGTATATCACAGAGATTATGAATATCAAGCGGGTTGCTCTCATGAGGGGTGGTAGGGAGGCTGTACCGTTGTAGGTCCTGTGTTTGTCCAAAATATTGTTACTTTTAGTTATGCTCTCCATTTAAAATCCTTTCCAGAGTCGGCTTTCTTAAAAAATAACCGTTCCGCAATGAGCATCCTAGTTTTGTTGAGGAGGCCATCAATGACCTGCTATTAGCAAGCGTGGTATTGAGGAGCATAATTGCCCTCCTCATGTTGTTCACCCTTTGACGCAGCAAAACGGAAAAATTGAGTCTTGTTTTAGATTTGCGTTATGTTAATTATTTTATTGAGTGTACACGTCACAAGTACAAAGATCTTAGGACACTTTCAGAAATTTTTTAGTCTGGTTTCTTTTTCTTCACATTTGATTTAGAAAGTGTGTATCATCACGTTAGCATTATTAAGCATCATCAGCAGCTTCTCGGGTAGAGCTGGTTATTTTCAATGGTACAAGGAGGTATTTTACCTTTAAGTGTTATCTTTTGACTTGTGCTCTGCCTGTTATTTATTTACTAAACTGCTACGCCCGTTAGTAACGCGTAGGCGATCTATGGGGCATGTTTCTGTCGTTTATATTGACGATGGGATTTTGGGTGCCAGTGATAAGATTAGTGTGAAAGCTGCTAGGTTTTGTTCATAGGGGGGATCTCGATCATTTGGGCTGAAATGTAACGAGGCTAAGAGCAACTGGGAGCCTCAGCAGATAGGTCAATGGTTGTATTATTCCACTGTCCGAATGATTTTTCAAGTACCTTCGCATAGATTGACACTCTCAAATGGGCTGTTCGCAATGTACTGGGGTCTGAATGGGTTCCTGTAGGAATATTGCCCACTTTATAGATTATTTGCCAGGCAAATGTCTTTTATTATTGCTTGTAGAGGATCGTGGCGCGTTCATATTTTTGTCGCCGAACAGGTGTCTCGAGAATTAAAGTTTTGGTCACAGCACATTGATGCTTTAAATGGATATGCCATTAAGAGAACGTTTTCTGCTATAGCAGTTGTTAATAGCGATGCCAGTGATACTGGCTTTGGTGGTTATTCCGCCCTTGTCGGGGGTGCCATGTACAGGGTATTTCAATTAGCATTTTTTAAGTTCGTATGTCTTTTGACATTACCATAGAGATGGAGTGGCGACCTAGATGCCAGAACGAGAAAGCAGATTGAAAAGTTAAGTTGTTTTTTCGACAGTCAGAATACTTGTAGAATTGTTTCAGTGGGGAGCCCCAAACCTGATTTGCAGGGTATTGCAGTTAGCATTTTTGACGTTGGTATGTCTTTTGACATTACCATAGAGATGGAGTGGCAACCTAGATGCCAGAAAGAGAAAGCAGATTGAAAAGTTAAGTTGTTTTTTCGACAGTCAGAATACTTGTAGAATTGTTTCAGTGGGGAGCCCCAAACCTGATTTGCAGGGTATTGCAGTTAGCATTTTTGACGTTGATATGTCTTTTGACATTGCCATAGAAATGGAGTGGCTACCTGGATGGCAGAACTCAAAGCTTTGTGAATCCTGCAAATAGCGCAGTGAAGCGCTTGTGAAAGAATGTTTGATTCTACCACAGATTTGTCCAGTTTTTGATCCGGGTACTGGGGAGGTCAGTCATTTCAGTGTAATGAACGTAAGACTGTATTTTCAGTGAACCCGAGTTTCAGGGTTGTGGCTTTGCGAATAGATTTCAAGTGCTTGTGAAAAGGCATGTAACAGAAGTTCATTCGATCGAGGTTGTTTAATTTGCATTATATCTCCGTAAATTATACAGGCTTGTTGCGTGATATAACGCCTTTGTAATTTAACCTGAATTTTCAGGTTTGGATTGTAAGCATTTTGTGATTGATGAATTAAAACGGAAGTAGACTGACAACAGATCTTTGTTTTGCTGCGTTTATTGTTTTAGTATTTAATTGTACGTTTTAGTATTTCTTAGTCGCGTTTATACTTTTGTTTCTGCCTAGCTTTATCAAAGACTGCTCATGTGATGTTAATTGGCTTTGTGCGTACTGTTAAGCATTTGGTTCCTAGTAAAGGCACTGGAGCGTTGGTTATTCCAGTATGGCCTTCTTCTTATTTATTTTTGCCCTTTGTGAATCCTACGAATAGCGCAGTGAAGCGCTTGTGAAAGAATGTTTGATCATAACACAGATTTGTCCAGTTTTTTTTTTATCCTAGTGCTGGGGACGTCAGTCATTTCAGTATAATGAACGTAAGACTGTATTTTCAGCGAACCCGAGTTTCAGGGTTGTGGCAGTTGCGAATAGATTGCAAGTGCTTGTGAATAGGCATGTAACAGAAGTTTATTTGAGGTTGTTTAATTTGCATTATATCTCGATCCATGAATGATACAGGCTTGTTGCGTGATCTAACGCCTTTGCAATTTTAAAACCTGAAATTTCAGGTTTGGCTTGTAAGCATTTTGTGATTGATGAATTTAAACGGGAGTAGACTGATAACAGATCTTTGTTTTGCTGCGTTTATTGTTTTAGTATTTAATTGTAGGTTATAGTATTTCTCAGTCGTGTTTATGCACGCATTGTTTGTGATACTTTTGTTTCTTCCTAGCCTTACCCAAGACTTGTCACGTGGCGTTAATTGACTTTGTCCGCCAGTTTCGCTTATTGTGCGTATTGTTAAGCATTTGCTTGCTAGTAAAGGCACTGGAGCATTGGTTATTCCAGAATGGCCTTCCTGTTATTTTTGCCTTTTGTGAATCCTACAAATAGCGCAGTGAAGTGCTTTGTGAAAGAATGTTTGATCCTACCACGGACTTGTCCAGTTTTTTATCCGGGTACTTGGGACTAAAGTCATTTCAGTGTTATGAACACAAGACTGTTTTCAGCGAACATCAACAACAACAACTTTATTTCAATTAATATTACAATAACAATTACAATTACAGTTAATAAATTATTATTATAATAAAATAAACCCTAGTTTCAGGGTCGCTGCCAATATATTGCGCAAGCGCTCGCGAATAGGCGTGTAACAGAAGTTTATTAGAGGTTGTATAATTTGCATTATATCTCCGTAAATAATACAGGCTTGTTGTGTGATCTAACGCCTTTGCAATTTAACCTGAGTTGTCAGGTTTGGCTTGTAAGCATTTGTGGTTGATGAATTAAAACGGGAGTAACTTTAAAGAGACTTTTGTTTTAATTTGCTGCGTTTATTGTTTTTAGTATTTAATTGTACGTTATAGTATTTCTTAGTCGCGTTTATGCAGGCATTGTTGTAATACATTTGTTTCTTCCTAGATGTCCTGAGTTCTGTATTGTGGCAAAACAGCTGTCTCCAGTCCGTTCTTGTTTGAGCTAGCCAAAGACTTGCCAAATGTTGTTTGCTTGTCAAAGTTCCCAGCACCTTGGATAAGTATCGCTTGGCGGGGCTGTATTGCAAGCGTTGGGCTGTTTGTTTTTCTTGCGCCTTGCCGTCTTCCCTGCAAAGCCTTTAATCCTTGTCGCCCTTTATCTGAGGGACCTGCGGATTCAGCCAACTCGATCGCTTCCATTTCTTCAGCGGTGTACAGTATCCTCTGGGCCCATAAAGTTGCAGGTGAACCATCTCCTACGACAGGCGAAGCGATAGCGGCGATGGCAAGTGGCCTTTGATGCCGATGCTATTGATAAGCATGCCGGTTGGCGATCTAAGAGTTCCAAGTTTAGATATATTTCTGGTGCTATTGGCCTATATAGTGTGTACAGGTGACCGCTGCACCTAGCTTTGTTTACTTCTCAGTAACGGCCAACTACGGCACAATACTCCAGAATTTGTTGTCTGCGTCATGATTTGTTAAGGGGAGTATGTAATTATGGGCACGTTGTTAAGAACAGAATTGAAAATTCTCTTCGGTTGCATCGCATTAGAAGATAATTGATTTCTGTTCGCTATTGTTAGAGCTGTTAATTACGATTTTTGTTATCTGTTGAATGTTGGCATGTTTTATGCCGATGTAAGTTATTTGCATGCACGTGCATTTGCTATGCCCGTGGAAGTATGTGCATAAATAGTTGGTTCTTTAGTATGCGAGTCAGTTCTCGGTCGTTACACTGACGGTTTACCCTAGTCAAATTTTTCTTGTTTGTTTTGATTAGTCTTTTCCACCGCTGAACTTTATTTGAACATTATCCACCAGTTTTTTCCTGCGATAATTAAATTTAAATTATCAGTGGCCCCGTAGGAAGGGTCGCCGGAGTTTTGAGCTTGGTTCCTACCCAGGTTTCCTACAATTTTTTTCCCGTTGAGTTTCGGGTTTTTTAAGTAGGTTTTTCCTGGCCTCCGAGTATCTTTTGTGATGCGCTCTCAATTCTCCAGTTATTTTGTTTCATTTATTTATTTTCTGTAAGATATTTAGCTGTGAGTTGTCACTTTGACGGCATACGTGTAAAATAAAGTGTAACGGCCAACTACGGCACAATACTCCAGAATTTGTTGTCTGCGTCATGATTTGTTAAGGGGAGTATGTAATTATGGGCACGTTGTTAAGAACAGAACAACCTTTTTGATTTCAACATGATCGCGCACCCCTGTTGTAATCAAGGCTGCCACCGGTTTTTCTAATGTCAGGGCCAGCACCCGAAAAAATAAACAAAGAAACAAAACAAAACCTAGCCAACTGAAAAATAACTTCGGATATTTCGCGAAGCGGCGCAGAGATCGATAAACCTTTCCCACGACTGTGTTTTTCAGATAACTTTTAGTATTTTAATTTACATATTTTGCAGACTGTGAAGCGTCACTGAACTTAAAGAAATAGCGCCATAAAAGTGCCTATGAAACATCGGCGTCAGTTGAGTCATTTAAACTATGTATAGGCATTCAACTCCTTTTATTTCTATACCATTCAGCATTGAAACGGATGCCTCTCTTCGTTAATGTCTCTATTGTGAACCGCGCAATTGTTTTAAAAATCAATTAGTTTTCGACTTAAATAAAATGAGTGTTTATCCAAACTGCAGTCACATTTGTTAAAAGCGCCGGGTGATTGCAAGTTCTCCCGTCTGACCGTTCCGATCAACTTCGCAGAGTTTTAACTGAAGGTACGTCCATCTTATGAAAGTTACGCGGCAAGTCCTATAGTTATAAAGTGCAGGTAATGTCTTCAGCCATCATTGCGTGTTTGCAAACTTAGAATTGAATTTGAGATCTATTTACTGAAAATATTTTGATGCACAAGCTAAGTAACTTAAAAACGTTCGAATAGCTATTTATTGGAATTGTAAACCACATCAGGGTCAGAGTTGGTTGTAGTCCTCCGAATAACAGACCAAGTTGTTCAGCGCATTCAACAACAAGTTTTATAGCCGTTAAAACTCGTATTTGTTGGATCTTAATTTTCATATATCCCAGAAACTAAACTTTCAATTTATAGGTTTTTTCACATATTAATGGATCCGGAGTATATTTTAAACATATTCATTTCGTCGACTTTCACTTTTCTCCACGTAAAATAACCAGTATACAGCATGGTAAATTTATTAACTATTCATATTACATTAATCAAAGTAGCTTACTTTAGAGATGCAATGTTCTTGGCTGGCATTGTAGAGATCTTTCGCCAAACTCCCATTTCATATTCAAAAGATCCACTCTTGTGAAAACACCTACTAAATATGAAATATGCACGGGAAATACATTTGTAGTGTTTATTTTATCAGTCAACCGTAGACTGGGTCGTTTTTATAGAATGAATTGTATCTTAAGAGTGCGGAAAAGTGGCCTCATTTTCCGCTAAATCGGAAAGCCCTGATATACACTCACTTACGCAACTGAATCAACGTTAATAATTAACAACTTTAACCTACAACTCGCCTTAATTGTTGGTCCTTTATTATCACTATAACGTATTTCGGTAAAATATGACTTGGTTTTATCATGTGTACGCTAAGAGCAGATGCAAACACTTATGAGATCTAAGCATTTACGAGACTTCACGAACCGATTTCCGCGGTTCAGTGACGTAGCCGCTGTCGGCCTGGCTACGAATTTTAGAAACGGTTTGCTCCTTATTCAGTATGGTCAGAAGCCCATCATTGGGCTCCAGGTATCGTCATGAAAAAAAAAATCAAAAATCAAAAAGTCAAAAATCGAGTGAGTGCGAAGAGAATGCCTGGATACTAAGATGCTCCCTCCTTAACGTCTGGTTTTATAACTTGTACTAAGTTAGAAATTATTTTGTTTTTCGTTTCACTGCAGAGTGATTAGACAACAAAGGCCCTTATATTTTTCCCTCATTAACAAAGTTAAAATTCAGTCGATGTTAGAAATGCCATTTGCTGGGGTCAAATAAAAAACACTAATGCACAAATGGGCGGCAAATACATTAGCAGAAAAGCGTGATACACATTTAGAAAAAACTCAAAGGTATGATACTAATTTAAACATGAAACCGTTTTTTTTTCCTCTTGTGATTGTTACTATTATCATGACACTGCAATTGTTTTTGTCATTTGTTTATTTCAATCTACGCTGACATCAGGGAAACGAAATAAAGGACGTTACTGACCAAAATGAAGAATTCAGTCCTTCTCGTCGCTATGTTGTCTATCATCGTCTTGACAACAACAGTAAGCCGTGTTGAAAGTCTTAAATGTGGAAGTTTAAGCACAGGCAAGAGGATTAACAGATGCATAAAGATAGCAGTGAAAAACAAAGCAACGACGATGCTAATGAAGATGGCAAAAAAGATGGAACAAAAATACCGCGATCGTTTCCAGCAGCAACGCCAAATCTAGTATTTTATTGCAAGTCCAGAAATACTCTTCAGCATGGAGCGCACGACTCAAGATATGGACAGCAATTCAAGACATACAAAGTATACTTTAAATGACAATTCTGTAGCATAAATACTCTTATCTTTATTTTTTACAGTTTTAAATGTTAATTTTTTAAACGACACTCTTCCGTGAGCGATGAAGGTCTTCAATCTTAAGACAACAAAAGTTAGGCTTTGTATTTATCCGTCTTAGAGCGCTTTTCAATTGAGTGTCGAAAGTAATTTCGCAATTGCTTTGGTTTTGCCATTGCTACGCTTTGTGATTGGCTACAACCAATCGCCAGTTTCTCGCACGCGTTTTCCCGCGCTTAGTGCCTCCTATGTATATGATTCGAGTTCTGATCGGTTCATCGGATTGTCTGCGAGTTCTGTGATTGGTCCGAATGATTACTTTGGTTTTGGTTTTACGACACTCAATTGAAAACCGCTCGAAAAGACATTCTTCCGTGAGCGATGAAGACCTTTAACCGTTTTGATTGTAAGCCAAGGCTGTTCTAACGAATCCTTATACTTTAAAGTTTTGATGTCGGCTTAATACACTTTTATATTCTATTATTTATTTATATTTCGTTTCATTTGCTTCTATTTATAGCTGAAATTTTGTAAACGTGGTCAACGAAAATTACGGTAATTTCAATAAAACTAACCCCAAACAAGGGTTTATATGACCCCGATCAGCCCGAAAATAACAGAGAAGAGAGAGAAGAGGGAAAGGGAGCAAGGGCGAAAGAAAACAAGTCCAGCAACAGTCTTTAGTTTTTATATTGAGGGTTGTAGAGATAGTTTTTGAACGACAAAAAAAAAACAAGGCCAAGCACACTCACGAACGGTTACTTAGGGCGACAGCCTTTTTAAAAATTCAGGTTTTTATCTCGATAGAATGGCGACAATGATCGGGATTACCATATTATGTTTTATTTCTGTATTTATAACAATCACTGGCCGTTGGAATGTCTCACGAGAGGGGAAA
Source organism: Cladopsammia gracilis (assembly GCA_022457155.1). Classification (NCBI taxonomy): domain Eukaryota; kingdom Metazoa; phylum Cnidaria; class Anthozoa; order Scleractinia; family Dendrophylliidae; genus Cladopsammia; species Cladopsammia gracilis. The sequence goes on from JAJGOT010000590.1 coordinate 404,899, forward strand.
CAAAGAACACAATATCATGCCGTTCCTGATTTTAACTCCCTCAGTCAGACGATCAAAGACTCAAGGAATGTAAATAGTTTTAAACGTAATGTTTTTAAGTTTTTAATATAGCTATTTACGTTTAATTTTTATTTATACTTATTTTTAATTTTTTATGCATTTTTTGTATCTTTTTAATCCCTTTGCAATTTTATAGTTTTTGTTTTTACAACATATATCTAGTTTTGAGGTCCTTTTTGAAAACCATATTTTTTATGAAAAAGTTTCCTCAATAAAGATGATTATTATTATTATTCGACAATCGGCGCCAAAAGTGTCGAGACATTTCGTTATTATAGGAGTCGTTTCCTATTGCTTTTATTGTTGCCGTCACAAATTTACCCCTTCCCCCCAATCAATGTTGATACGCAGAGCTCAGGCCTTTTTGAAGGCTACAACATTGAACGGGAGAGGGGGAGCTTTGTAGCACCTAGTAATATGAATAATAATGATGAATACCAAATTCATTATTCTATAATGCGACATGCTGAGACTGTCTCAACTACTTCTGTCGCCGATTGTCCGGGCATAAGATCTAGGTTTTAGAAACGTTAGCAAGAAGCAATATTTGTCAATTATATCTGAAATATTTCTTTGATGGAGAAGTTAAAATGTGCAATAAATGATATCCGATTATATTTAATTACAACTTCTTTCATTCTCTTAAATGATTGTTTTAAAAATTGTTTTTAAAAATGGTATAAAACTAGCCCATACCACTACTAAAACTGTCGATGAGTTTTGACGGATGCGTCTGAATGAATTGAGCCTAATTCTTCTCAAGTGCCCACATGTTCGTTTCCAACTAAAATTAGGTGTGCTCTCTTGGTGTATTATTATTATTTTGTTAATAATAGCATGGCTTTGACCAAAACAGGTTAGCTTAAAATAGAAAGAAAAAGACAGGTGTTGAAAGCAAAAAAAATGTAACTAAAGCGGCAAATAATGGCTAAAAACTGCAAGGGGGACCTCAAAGTTCCCTAAGAAAAGCAATTTGGATTTCATGACCGCCTGTCACGAAATTATATTTTGATGAACTGTTGTCCGTATGCGTCCTACTCCTGCAGTTTTTACGCAAACTACTTGATTTGTTTTGCTCTGTAAAAGCCTTTTATCCAATTTAGTCGTATATTTGGTGACATTTAATATTTAAACGTAACAGAAATTAGAAAAGAGTGAAATTTCTATATTTTCGCGGGACACTATCCCTTGAACCTTTAGCCGTCAAATAGCCTATATTAATAAACCCGCCTGAACCGATAACGACGGACGAAGCGTTAATTGTTTTACAAATGGCGCAAATTTCAATGTCAACCGATAGGTAACATTTAAAATTTTTTACCCTCAACCATCAATGGTAGCCCTAGATAAACTTACTGACCGTCAAGATCCGATGGATTGAAATTTAACCCTCATCATGAAGTTTTGGACCATCCGACCGCCAAAACGAACGAAATTTTGGCCGCGAAGTTGTAGTCGCTCTATCTCGTGGGATGATACTTTACGCTTTGTGGGATCTTAGGCTTTAATCGAAATCCTCGGTATATTTCTTTGTGTTTAGATTCCGCGAATTTGGTCAGTCATTTCTATTTTAAATCCTCAGGTTGTTTCCCGGAAATGAAAATCACGTGACCTGGAACGTCAAATTATTTACGATAGCCTTCTTTCCTTCTCTATTTTCGAATTGCCCATAATACACTTTGTTTGCCCTCCAAATTTTGCATAAACTATTGTTTGTAAATGCTCTTGGAAGGACTGCATATTCCCAAGAGCATTTCAAAACAATAGTTCATGCAAAATTTGGGGGACGAACAAAGTGTTTTATGGGCAATTCGAAAATAGAGAATTGCCAGTTACAGACTATAAACTGAACATAAATAGACTCTGATTTGGGTAAAACAAAAAAAGTGTGAAAAGAGTAGCCACATTTGTAATTGCACTGTTTTGTGAAATAATAGTTTGAGGAATCTTAGCCTTTAATCCAAAACCTCGGTATATTTCTTAGTATTGAGATTCCGAGAATTTGCTAATTTTTTTCTATTTTCTATCTTTGTTTCCCGGAAGCCAAGCCAGAGTATATTTCTTAGAATTTGAATCACGTGACCTGGAACGTCAATTATTTACGATGGCCTTTCTTTCGTTGTCAGCTAGAGACAACTGAACAAAAATATACGCTAATTTGCACTTCATTTTGTTCCTGTCAACGAAGATTCGATCGAAACATGTCAAATTAAAAGAATTTCCCTGAGCCGTCAAAACTTTTGGATTATAAACAACCTCGCCTACTGCCTTGTTTCCCGGAAGTCGAGTCAGAGTATATTTCTTAGAATGTAAATCACGTGACCTGGAACGTCATAAACCATTTACGATGGCCTTCTTTCATTATCAGTTGCAAATTAACTGAGCAAAAATAGACTCTGATTTGTTCATTGTTTTGTTCCTGTCGATGATAGAATCGAAAATAGATCGAAATATTTCGAATCAAAACTGCATTACCTTGAGCCAGGATCTAAAAATAACTGAATTATCACTAGAATTCTCTGCGGCCAAACGCTCGTTTTCTACCTTATTGTAATATAAACAAACTGCGCTGCAATTGTTATTTCCTGGAAATGAAATTCGGACTGCTCAGGGAACCAATCAGAATGAGTAGTTATGTACGACACTATAGGTCACCCTGGGTCATTATCGAAAAATTACTATAATATAAACGGCTGCCATTAAATTATAGTAATTTTTCGATAATTTTTTAGTTATGTACGACACTCTGGGTCACTTTTCACTTTAGCGAGATTTTGTTGTTTCTTTGACGTAATATCAATAAATTATCGTGATTTATCGATAATTATAATTATAATTATAGGTGATTCATCTATAATTATTCACTATTATTATTCATTTTTAGTGTGTTTTGTCGATTCAATTCGATTCCTGATTCAGTCTTTACCATACACCGTTTATCGTAACACAACCTAAAGTCTTTTCCCTGGTACTTATTTACAACCTGTTTTGTTAAGGGATCCCGAGTTATCGCTCGTTCGTTTACAGTTGTTATTCGTTGCTTCTGCCCCTCAATGATTTGTTTCATCGTAGTATGATTTATATATTGACTATTTTCATGATTCAGTGTGAAACCTTTGACCTTACATACCATTTTCTCAGCACTTGTTATGTAACTGTATGATTTTGGACCAGAACCACACCAATTAGTAATATAATGTCCGTTTAACTCATCGGTTAGATCACCGAGACTGTCACCTGTTTCGATTCGTTGACCTCCCTCGCGATCGATATACCAACAGCTATCGGTGTCAAAACCAAGAACCTGATCACCAAGTTTGTCTAACACTCCATACAACATCAATCTAGCGTGACTGGTTGTGAAGGCCGCAATAAATATGTTTGTGTTATTACTATTATCAACGAACTGACCTTTCATGTTATAAGTCATTTCAACCATCTCTTCGTTTATAAATTGAATGTTCAAATTGTCTACGCATTCATTTAACAAGATCTTGTAAAAACCAGCTGGTTCAGTAACATACACAGTCTGATTCAAGTTATTTCGTTGACCAAACTTTCCCCATAAACTATTCAGGCACAACTTTGCGATTGCTCTCATCCCAGGATTGTACTTAATTTCGCCAAGCTCAATTCCTAACCTTGATTTTACAATTGCCTTGTACTCATCAACGGATTTGTAAGTACAACCTTCCCCGGTCTTCAGCTCACTACTCTCCATCTTGATTTTGAAGTATTTTCGTACATAACTTTTGAAAAGGTCATCTGTTCTTTCAGGGAAATCCCACACCTCATATATGCGAAGTACCTTATACCCTTTCCGAATTGCCTCATTCAATTCATTTGTACACCATGTACCAATGAACGCTCGTTCATCATCAGTATGCGTACATTTCTGAATCTTTCTTTGGGCGCACGTTCTACAGAGCGGAAATAACAGCTTTTTAGCCTTATCGCATTTTGTTTTTACCGGTAACACTGGGTGATAAAGACCTCTTGGTGGTAAAACTTTACATTTCTCAAAACCAAACCAATTCTTATTGTGCTCCGGAGGAGGATCAAATATCTTTTGGATATAAACTAACAAAGTCGGCATATCTTCCTTTCTCACCTTTTTTGAAGTTGTGGGTTGGTTTCGTTACATTTGTACACCCACCGAAAAATGCGTCCCTAGGATTAAGAGGTCCTACAAATTCTCGATTCCATTCCTTTTTAAGAAACGTGCGAAATTGTCTAAACTTTTTATCCTTTTCCAGTTCACACTCGTAAACCTCAACCAATTCATACCCGGCAGCTCTAATTTTATCATTTTTCGCTGCCGTCCTCTTTCTTAACGTTAACATATCCATCTGATTTTTTGTGTTTATTGTCTCACTAGAATAACACTTCTCACATCCATGCCAAAAACAACCTTGACATTCATAGACAGTGTTCCCACAGAAACCATCGACTTTTCCGATTCCAGGTAAAGTTTCTTCACCACCATTCAGAGCGTGTTTTATGTTAACACCATCTCTCTGAGAAATCCAATCTAACCAAGCGATACTGATCCTACTATATGTCTCTCCGCGAGTAGTTTCCTTTACAACACCGATCGTTTTAGAAGGTATGTGGTTACTTTTGTACACGGTCATACATACAGACGATATGGTTATATATAGAAGGGGGTCGATGTTTTCTAACTTGATAAAGTCTTCTCGAAACTTCAACAAACATCGCCGGAGGATATCGACATCACTTCTACAGTACTCTGACAGCTCCTTCTTGAAGTCAAACACATAGTTTTCATCAACTCGCGCTTGGTACCATTTTAGGAATTCCTTTCTCGCTGAAGAACTCATCTGATCATAACCATAGTGTTTCTTACTAGGAATTGGCCCTACATAGTTTTGGTGACACTTTTTATTGAATAAATGCGGAAAATACCCCTTTTTCAACTCTGTCAAACCAAATGTCTTTGGGAATGCTGATAACGGACCAGCGATAAAGTTCATAGAATCAATAAATCTAACACCCCCAGCCTCCATAGACATAATCTTTGTTCCGTTGTAAATAATATAGGGTTTCACTCTGTTCTCTATACACCAATTTCGAATAAACTGAGCATCGTAACTTTTTGCATTGTGAGCTACGAAGGTATACCTTTTATACTCATCAAAAATAGATTTACAAAATTCGTCGATCGTTTCAAATGTATTTTTATTTCCATGAAAATCTTCACATTCGATCCAATTGACCTCATGCATACCGGACTCCTGAGTTGCCACAAAATCATAAAAAATGTATTTATCGGTTCTTGTCCTACAAGAATAACATTTCTTTTCAGGACATTTCCACCCGTACAGTTTCCACCCTTACACCTCTTTTTTGTCATGTAACAAAGATGTTCATGCATATTAACGTACTCCTTACAATTCGTACATTCCGAATACCCACATATGTGGTTCTCTAGGTTTCGATCTTCTGAAGTTGTAATTATACGCTCGCATTTCAGACATTTTCCTACTTTTTCACACACAATGTCTGAATTATCACTTCCCTCTGAGGCTCGTTCCCGCTTATGCTCCTCAAAACACTCTTGTCCAAAGAAAGATCTATTACACTTATCACATGTAATTTCTTCACCAGAACACTTTTCCCCATCTCGAAAGTACTTGAAACATGATGTACACTTTGCGGGGCACCTATGACGGTCGCGTTTTACATATGGTTTTTTACAGGTGTGACAATAATAAGCTTTACTCAAGAACGCCGGCATACTAGTAATAACGTCAAAGTTGTTATTGTTTTTGTAAAGGTAAATCATTTGTCCATCATGTTCATTATCAGTAGTGAAAATCAAATCATTGAATTGATCGCCGTCTACAATGTTTATCTGTACCTTTAGATGTTTCGCGAATTTCTTTATATCTTCCAGGTCTGAACCGAATGGTTTAATTTCAACTCCAGCTTCCTTGTGAAGTTTGATAGCTTCGTCTTTCTGAAGTCTTCTCGACTTATTGAATCCATTACTTAGCTCAGATTTTGTCCATCTACATTTATTTATGTTTGCGAGAGCCGTCACTATTGCTCGCGCAAGACAGATTGTGTCACCATTGTGTTTGACTTTGAAGCTATCTTGATTATCTCATAGGGTAATCCTTGATTATAATCTTGTTTATACAAATTCTTAATGTGCTCCTTGAAAGATTCAAGAGCTGTATCAATAACCTTCGGTTTTGAAAAACCTTCGCTTTTGTTGAGTAACCATTCACCCCAATCATTTACCTTTTCCTTCCCACAATCAACTACTTTTTTTATTTTTTTCTTGATTGAATTATCAACCTTTACGGGTTGTAATATAGTTGTATTTTTAGGGATTTCATCTTTTGGGATTTCAGCATCTAACAGTGAAACAGCTCCCGCTGTTTTTGTTTGAGGAGCGTGCGTTTCATCACGCACCGTATTCTCTTCGATGAATTTAATCAAATCCGCTTTTCTCAAGCGTGAGTAGCCTTTCATGCGAAGCTGTCGAGCAATTGTTCTAAGCTGTTGAACAGTTTGTGATTTCAGATCGCTTGAAGAATCCATGGTTTGTATATAAGAAAGATTTTTTTAAACGATTTTATTAATTTTTTTCATTTCCTGTTCAAGTGTTACTTTGACGATTCGACGTTAATTAGCGATGATTCATCGGCGATTCAACGAAAATTATTCACTTTGAAGGCACATTCACATTCGTAAAACTGTCTTAAAGAAAAGAAATATGTAATTATAACAAACATGCAACTGACAAGTCTTTCAAATCTCCGCAAAGAAAATATTACTTTCCACGAGGCAGTGACACACATAGTGAAAAACACCAATTCAGAATATCAAAGGATTAAGATTGAAACCAATTATCCTAATAACAAGAAAGGCCCATTAGTTATTGAATCGCCATTTCTTTTCAGTTTTGGAGTGACTGAAAGAAGGGATAAAGTAACTAACGAGCTAGTTGGTTATTCTATTCCGGTTTGTTTATTCTCAAAAGAGAAGGAACCAACGCCAGAAGAAAACGAGTTTTGTAATTGTATGACATTTCTCGAGGATATTTGTTATGAACAATTTATACAAGACATGTATGGTCCTGAAATAGCGAATAAATTAAGTCCGCTTTTATATTTCAAGCAACTTCATACCGATAAGGAAGGCAAGAAGAAGGTAAGTGGAGATGGAAGAATTTCACCGGTATTATATGCTAAACTCATATATTCAGGAAAGTCTGATAGAATTTTATCGCTATTCAGAACGAAAGGAAACGATTCGAAAGGAAATGATCCGCTCGACTATCTTAACCAATATTGTAAAGTTAAATTAGCTTTGATAATTGAAAGCATTTACATCAGTGAAAGCGTCGTTTCGATACAGATGAAGGTTCACGAGGCATATGTTAAACCGCTAAAACCGAGGCAACCGTTGTTGGCTATAGAAGAAAGTGAAAGCGAAGATGAAGATTAAACTTTAATAATAATTTCGAGTCGCGAAACACGACTTGAAATCGTTTATACTCCCAAAGGTACATAATTTAATTGTGTGCATCTGCACGTTCCGAGAAACTTTATTCATCTTTCCAAGAATCAAACAAAAGAGTTAAACCATATGAAATTATCATACGTGCTCATTGAGGTGTGGTTTCAACCGGTTACCAATGATGTCACCAGATAACCGGTTGAAAGCGGTTTTACACGTGAAACACTGCACGTTCACCGTACAGAAGTCCGATTTTTTTTATGTTTTAACCTAATTAACATAGATGCAAATTAGCTACATACTTCTTCGACGTAGTTACCACCAACCAAAAAAGTAAATAAAAATTTTTTTGGTAACTACGTCGAAGAAGAATGTTTCTAATTTGCATGTATGCAAATTTCACACGAAGATTTCATAGAAACGCTTCAAGCTATCACCGTGAGGTGAAAATTCTCTCATATTTCTCTTCAATCTTATCATTAGAAAGTGTACAAAGATCACTTATAACGTCATCGATTAATGTCATCTCGTCCACAAACGAATCGTGATCGAAATGTTTTCCTCGCATACAAGAACGTAAGTCAATCAGTACTTTCTGATACGTTGTATATGCGTATTTACTCATTTCAATCCTTCGATTATAATTCTTGTAATCGGCGTATGTTTTCAATAACAATCCCGCACCGGCAATAACTCCTAGCGTAACTGGGTTTAGCGTAACTCCGCCTGCTATTGTTCCGGTTGCGATAAGAGATGAACTACCCAGTTTACAGAATAGATTCAACCGCTTGAAGCGTCTATAAGTCTTTTTATAACACCACCACTTCTTGTGATAAAATCTGTAAAGAGCCTTGATCTCCAACAGTCTCTCCTCATCGATCGAAGTATCGATGTGATTGAACGTGAAAATATCTCGTTTGTGTTTCATATTTTAAAAATTTATTATTAAAGTACTAGTACTTTAAACATAAAAATGATTGCAAGCGTTTTCTTTCTTGTGTCATTTATAAACGAACAGATCTTTCAGATCTATTCTCCTCAATGGCCAAGGGAAACTCGAGAGATTCTAGAGAATCTAGAGAGGTTGTAGAAGCGTTTGAACGCACTAGTGAGCTTAGAACTTGATAATCATCTAATTTATTAATATACGCAACGTATAATAATTTTTTTGTAAGAAACTTAGGACATCGGTTCAAGTAGAAGACTTACCAAACATTTATTGATTGATGGGGTAGTGCCTTGGTCACTTTGTATTCTCACTCGAAATGTATCACACTCAACCAAAATGACATCATTATCCAAGTGACAGACCTGTTTCTTACCACCCTCTCCCCTTCCTATTCTGTTGTTTATCGTCACAAAAATAGGAGGGTATGTTTCAAGCGTATCGAGGATGTTAATACAGCATTTTACAATTTTACAATTTTCCGGAACCATAACTTCTTGCTCTCCTGAAAATTTAGCAAAGGTATTCCTTTGGTTCGCAGTTTTCTTATAAACACCGTTGATAAATACACCGCAACTGTTGAGACTTGGTGAATTGATAATTGCGTGATTGTTCATATCGAGAGTGGTCTGCATTACCATTTTCCCACCCTCCAAAATATAAGGAGTGTCGTAAACACTGGCCGGTACATCTGAATGGTTTCCTTTTATTCCGTAAATTATAAGGTAAGCTTGAGCTTGCGAAGCTGATGTTGGCGAGCCGCTACATTTTAAATCGACCATAATATACTCCGGTGGTGAAATATGCCATTTATGTAAATTGATAATGCTTCTAGTGTAATTCGTAAAGTTTTTTGTCGATTGTTTATTTATGTTGATAGAAGTCGATTCAACATCGACACTGACGCCGCTCATTGTAGGAGGGATAAATTCAATACAAACGGTATATTCTCCCTCTGGTAATTTATACATATTAAAACCGATTCTTGATGCGTAGCTATTTAACGGGTGTTTGTGTAATAAAAGACTGTAGACTTTTCTGTTTAGCGTATGCGGCGACTCCACCAAATCGACTATACCGGTGACAGTCACGTCATGCTCGGATGAGCTTTCATCGACGTTTTCCATTATGTACCTAAATTCATCTTTCAAATTTGCCGAGGTGGTGATATGCGATTCGTCGATATATTTCTTGAGCTTCTCTTCTAATTCTATCGTGTGAATTACCACATTCCCTATCTTGAGATTAAGATTTCTATCAACATAAGATTTTGGTGTAGGTTGATGATTAAGAGTCGGTGTTGCAATATTGTTCTTAGGTTGTGAATTCATATCCAAAATACCGGTCATTGTTCCACCTGTCAAAGAAAGCTTTTTGGTTGCTTCAGCATCCACGTATCTTTTATTAGGGTTTTCCGATTTAGTGGAAATGGAAAAAGCATTTCCTTCATTTGCATAAAAACAATAAAGGCGCGTGGCTGACATCCATATAAAATTTATAGAAAACGCCTCGTTTTCTGTTTGGCACGATCGACAATATAGGGCGTCGTGGTCTAATAGTTTTTATCGTAAAATTATTTTTAATATATATAGATAGGCTTAGCCTAACAGCGGAGCTCTCTGAACAGAAACGATGATGATAAGCTTAACTAGGTGAAAGGTCGGAAGCACAAGAATAATTACAATTAAGATTGACGACCAGGCTATTTTTCAATTTTAGCAATTCTCAAAAACAGTAAGCTTATTACGCTACCGTCTGCACAGTGCATTTAGACTGCACAAATTCCACAAAAGCTCACTGTTTCTGAAATGTGAAACCTCTCTTGAGTAGCAAACCGCGAAAAAAAGCAGGGGAAAACGATTTTGCAAACCGTTTTCTCCGCTAAACACAACAAAAGTGTTTTTTTCCTTTTAAAATGTTTTATTCATCAATAACAAATCCCTAAAGTTTAGAATATTATCCTGAGAGGCTAGTCATTTCCGGTTACAAGGCATCCTGCGTTATAAAGCTAGTCATTTCCGGTTACAATAATACAAGGTCAGTTCCGGTTTACATGAGTCACTTGAAAGTCTATAGTCCATAAGGGATTATTTATAAAGTTCATTTCCGGTCGTTTGGTCCACTTGAAAGTCCTTTCTGGTTTGCACATGATTACTTTAGTCATTTCTGGTATTGCCAGTGAATGATGAGTTGCCAGAAGCTAAATTATTTATAGAGTCACAAGCTTTGACTGTTGTATAATTCACAAATATTCGGATGACACCACAAAGCAGAAAATTTCTATTTGGTCATTCGGGAGAAATCAATTTGCCCGGGGGGAGGGGGGTACTCCCATATATGAGCTATATAGGTATGTGCCGCTGTCAAGGGTATGGTTTTCAAGCAGTTTAGTCTGGGATAGGGTATAGTAATCCGAAATTTTTGGTCTAGAATAGGGTATCATTTTCCACAAAACTGATCAGTTGCATGAAGAATTTAGTCTAGACGAGGTTTACTGGCAAATGGAAAAATTGGTAAGGTGTGCTGTACGATATTTTTACTGACCCCTGGTATCTTAGACTGTGATAGTGAACAAGTTTCTGCAAAATAGTGAGTCTAGAAAAGGTCTAGGATAGGGTAGGATTTTTCGGTGTTTATTCTAGAATAGGGTTGCAAAATGCAGCTAAAATGGTCTAGTATAGGTTAAGGGTCTCAGAGTCCCAGCCCCCCCCCCCCCCCCCCGGGGGGGCAATTTGCAACTGTGTTGTGATGTTATTCCTTATGTCCCTTGCAGTGTCCCAAGAGTTCTCGGTGCCATTGTGAAAATTTAAGTTGCTTTATTTCGAAAAACCCATATACCATAAAGTATGGTCTTAATGAAAAAGAAAATAGTCTTAACATTAACTAAAAACCTAGTAATGAGTAGTGCCGATAGGGTGGTAGTGAAAACACCCCACAACCTTTCACAGGTTTAAATTTTAATCTAGCTTGGAAAGGCGTGGTAAGGAGGCCATAAGGAGTGTCTGGACGTGAGCACCTCATGGCTTCTGTACTCTTTGCCACGTTTAATTTAGTCCCTGTACCTGTCTCGTATTTGTGAAGTATAAAGGTAAACAATTTGTCTAAAGAAAAAAATGTCCTTTACAAAACATGTGGAGTCATCCGCTTATTGGCGAATTTTAAAACGCTTTCCTCAGGCTTCTGGAATATCATCCTTTCTTATACTGGTCGCCAAAACTTCTGCGCATAAAATGTACAAAAGTGGAGACCGGGGATCTCCCTGCCTCACCCCCCACTCGAGTGGAATTTCTTTGGTCAAAAACACATTAACTATAATTTTCATATTTGCTTGACAGTATAATGTAGAAATCCACCGCTGGAAATTAGGGCCAAATCCAAAACGACTTAAAACATTGGTAAAAAGTTTTCTAATGTTTTTCTACCATGTCAATTGTCAAAGGCTTTCTCTTGATCAATATTCAGCAAGATACCAGTTTCATTGGTAATATTTATATAATATTTTAGAGTGTCACGCAAGAGAAATAAATTCTCAAAAATCGTCCTACCTGGGACGGAACAAGTTTGATCTTCTTGAAATAATCGAGGGTAACAATTTTGAAAGTCTGTTTGTAAGAGCTTTTGAACAAATTTTGTAATCAACATTGAGTAGCGAAATGGCGGGGTCACCATTGTTTGAGGTTTTTCTTATCATCTTTCTTGTAAAGTAATCTAGTCACGCTTCCTTGCATTGAATCACTGAGAGAATTATTTTCCAAACTGAATTTATAATTTCGAACAGAATAGGGCCTAAAAGATCCCAGAATTTAGCGAAAAATTGTTGAGGTAATCCGTCTGAACCGGGGGTTTTCCCTGAAGAAAGTCCACGCATTGCGTGGGTAATTTCAGCCAAAGATAAAAATCCTTCGCAGGATAAAATTTCGCTCTCACTTATTCTGTTTACAAGTTTGTTAAAAAATTCGGTTTGGACTGTTAAATTAACAGGTTCTTGCAAGTACAAATTACGGTAAAAATCGAAATGGGCCGGAATCTTGTGAAAAGACTTCAACACCGGCGGAGTTATAAATAGATTGAACAGTATTTTTCTAAGCACGTGAATTTGGTAAGTTTTTCACCTTCTTCAAGCCTTCTTCAAGCTACGAATTTGGCTTCCTTTCATTTGGGATAAATTAATGGCCCGAATTTCTCTTTCAAGCGTTTCTATGGTGGTTTTCGCTGAGCTATCTCCTTCAATAAGAGCCCGTTTAGCTTCGATCAAAGAATTTATAGTTGCGTGGCCTTTTAATATCGCGATTTAACTTAATATGCGTTGTTTACTTCGACCAAAATCTATAGCAACTAATTTTATATATTCTTTAAGAAAATCCTACAAAGCTTGAATGGAAGTAAATGCTTTCCAGTACAATGCATGTTTCTTAATAATTTCTGAGATCATATCGCAAATATCAAATTCTAAATTTAGCCTCCAAAGTCCTGGTCCACGGGAAAATGCGGCTTAAATCAACAGAATCATGATCGGAAAAACACAAGGCAAAATTTCACATTTTAAAAAGGAATCATACAAGTCCTGAGCAATAAAAAAATTATCCAAATGTGTACCGATAGTTTTATCCGCATTATTACCATGTGCATTGTATTTTTCAGTCGGCCGTGTTTTTTTGCGCCAGAGAACACTGTGCAGATCTTTCAAATCCATGGAAATTGTAGGATTTCCTCCAAGCTTATCAGAAACGTTTTCAATGCAGTTAAAATCGCCAGCAATAATTTTAAAAGAGTTCGGAAAAAATATTCATGAATTGTGTCATAAAAGTACGTTCACTTGGATTCGTGGGTGCATAAGTATAAAACCAAATTAATTTTCGTGTCGTCGAGTTCAGTTAAAACACTAACAATTCTACCAGAAGAATCTTTTTTCCATTGTAAACATTTGAAATCAGTATTTTCAGCGACAAGAATGGCAACGCCGCCTTGTTTACCAAGAGCGGGCGACCAGAAACTTTTACCGCGCCATTTCATTTAGCTGTCAGAGAATTTATCGCATTTTGTCTTGTCGCTAAAGGTTCTTGTAAACAAATAAAATCAGAACGGGAATTTTTCGCAAAATCAAAAACAGAGCGTTGTTTCGCTTCATTGCCAAAACCACGGATATTCAAAGTTGTAAATTTAGCTCTGAATGCAAAAACTTGGAGAAAATTCTTCTGGTAAAATTAACACATTTAACTTAAGCTTAAGCTTAAGTCTTATTATTAAACTAAACAATTTTTGCAAATCACATTTAGACGTTACTTGCTTTTCTGCTTATGTTTGTTTGTCCGATGTCCAGTGTTTCTCCTCTTCGACAAAGGTTGTTCGCCGTCATATTCATAACGTTCGAGAGTTTTAGTGTCCGTTTTCTCCGCTCCTGTGGTACTGGATTCCGTAATATAAAAAACACTTAGCTCTATATTCCTCCAAAAACGCTTGATTTGCAGAGTCACACAGCCTCAAATGCGGTCTTGACCACTGTTCGAGAAATTGTGAAACCTGTCTTAAGTAGCAAACCGCGAAAATGCAGGGAAATAACGACTTTTAAACGGTTTTCTCAGTTTTCTCCGCTAAACACAGCTCCAACTAACGTGTTTACCGAGCTGACGTGACATTCGCCATGTAGCTGCGCGAAAATCAAAGCCTCGCTTTCGTTTCAAAATGCCCAACACGGGGGGCGGCGGGCGGACACGCGCCCGCGAAACATTCCGCTGGCCATGACCATGAAAAATGACGGCAATGGGTTCTATGAGTATGGCGCTCCGCGCGGGCCTTCGGCCCGCAGAGCTCCGCTATTAACATTTACTCCGGACATTAAGATAATTAAAAGATATATGAAACTAAAACGGTAAACGGAGAGGGATAAAGCCAAAACATATTCACGTTACAATATTTTTTTTTCTCTCTCTCTTCTCTCCTCTTGATATTTTAGAAGCAACGTTCCAGTGACTTTACACTAAATATTAACCTTACTTGTTTAATTCGCTAGACTTTTCATAAAATGCTTTCTATGGTTAGCAAGGAATCCACAGGCCATTACAACATACGGTAGGAAAGCTCTCTGGAGTCTAAACGTTGATGATATAAAATCGTATATTTTTTCGAAACCAATAGCATGCTCGATGCGAACTCTAACTGATCGGAGAACCCTATTGGCTCTTCGCTGTCGCCTGTTGTATGCGTTTCTCCACGGTGTTATTAGAGGTAACCTGGCGGGGTAGCCTCCATCAGCCGCTAGCCTGGCTCTTCCTGGCAGTGAAAACGGCCGCATCCGTGGTTGCGGAATCATTCGGTATGTTTGAGCATCATTCAGGTGTCCTGGAAATCTAAGCAAACATAAATTAATAATAAATTCAAATTTGTACCGTGCAGTTTCTATAAAAATATTCAACTGCGAACTGAACATCAGCCAACAATAAAATTACTATATGATTTTACAACGTATATTCTAAAACAGTTGCCCTATAGGACCTAGGCAAAACTTTTGCGAAACATACATCTTTGACACAGGCATTGTCACTTACCCTGTGACAAGCTGGAGTCGGCGAACCGAGCTGCAACTGCTCACTTCGCGGCACTCTCAAAATGGGAGAAAAAAAAACAAGCTGGAGGAAAGCAGTAGTAGTGATTGAACTGTTGATTAAACTGTTGAGAATATCATGTTGGATTGGTCAAAAATTAAATGTTTATACTGAAGTTTCCAGGTCTGTTTTGCTGTGCCGGCGGTCTGTGATTTTGGGGCTCATCCTCGGTGTTAGAACCTGGCAAACTCACGAGTGACGTAAAACAAAGAAAACAAAACGCATAAAACAATAAAGTCAACTGGGAATGCAATACTACAAGGTAAAAAACAAAGGAAAAAGTCACAGGTTCTTACACCGAGGTAAACCCCGATTGTCCCAGACGTTCACAAGCTATTTTTCCTTGCTGAGCCTAAGTTAATTCCAAAGCACAATGGGCCTTTTGTAAGTAACAAACAATAACGTTTAATTTCGGCGTTAAACCAGAAACTTTTAGACAATGATAGAAAACCTTCTTCCGAACAAAAGACATTTCCACTAAATCGGAAAACCCTAATAGCTCCTTGGTCAGCAACCGTCGGGTCTTTCACATTATAAACCGTATTGTTTCCCATATCCAAACTAGTTTCCATCGGAAACATCTCTTTGCGGGATAAGAAGATATTTTTGACATCGCTGTAAGAGACAAGATTGTTATAATTCGACCCTAAATCGTGATAAGTCTGTTGTTTCGATTGGACAACATTGAAACGTTGTTTCAGATCGATATTTTTCACGACATCATGCGTTGGTGTAGGAGCGTTAGGATGAAATTTTTTCAGAGTCACCATATTGACAGCGCACAAATCGTTATCTTCGTCCGTGTCCATATTTGTGATTAGTTTTCTGTTCATGTCGATCTCTCCGGGAAGAATTAATCTGTTTCCTCTAAGATCTAAATCACCGGTCATATGAGTTGATCCATCAACAAGAATAACATCTGTTGGATTTGGTTTTGTTGATAATGCGACTTCCATCTGATGTTTTGTTATCGCATCATCATTATCAACTCCTTCATCAACATTTACAAGACGTTTTTGTTGAATATCGTAATTGTTATTGACATCTAATTTCAAACCGGTTCCTTGTTGTACTTGTTGATTAAAATTGTTTATATATTCACTGATATCTACATTAGTGAATCTTCTGATATTATTAAAAATACCCATACGTAGTTGTTATTCTAATTACATATAATTTTTAAAAAGTCTCATCAAAGTTTTTAGTAACACTTTTCTTTTCTTTGTCTAAAAATAAGAATTCATATGGACCAAGTTTATCAAAAAGAACCGGATCTATTAGATTTTCTTGCGCAATCAAATTTAAATGCTTTTTAGTCGTTGGTGGATACAAAATCATGTGGGAACAGTTCTGCCGGAGTTTTTGGGGAACATCGTAGTAGGACTGGGACAGATAGATCGGGGAAATTTTATGATGTCGACCATCTGTATAATGATTGGCAATTTTGTTTTGAACTGCTTGGGGAGCGTTAATAAGATCATCAAAAACCACCACTTTTCTATTATCGATCGGATAGTCTGTTGTATCCATAATATCATCTTCTCCAAGAAGTTCTAAAACATCATATCCAACTTTTTGACTAGCGTTTTCCATTAATTTTTGCAAGTCTTGAATTTTATCCTGATGTTGATTTGGTGAGTATAGATAAATCTTATCATAATAAATTAGCGGTTTTCTAAGAATATGCATTAAGGTGTTTGTTTTTCCACATCGAGTTTGACCTGTAATTAACATGCGAAAATCTTCATTAAGAAAATCATTTAGTGAACGATTATTATCGTTATTTTTTATTACATCATAATTTGGTATTTTCATTTTCTTTATTTAATAAGGTAGATAAACATTTAAGATTTTACAGATATTTTTAAATAACTTAAATGTTTATTTTACAGATAAATTAAATAATCTATTTTAATAAATTATGGATATTGATAAGATCCAAAAATATGCAGATTCAGAATTTGAAGGATTTAAAATTGCTAAAGCAGTTGCTGAAGTAAAGAATGAGGTTAAAAATAAAGAACAAGTTCGCGATGTTGTGATGAGTGATTATTTTAAAACTCTGAGAGAACCGTTAATTGAACAACAGAAAAAAAACAGATGAAAAACA
The DNA here is from genome assembly GCA_022457155.1 of Cladopsammia gracilis. Classification (NCBI taxonomy): domain Eukaryota; kingdom Metazoa; phylum Cnidaria; class Anthozoa; order Scleractinia; family Dendrophylliidae; genus Cladopsammia; species Cladopsammia gracilis. The sequence goes on from JAJGOT010000590.1 coordinate 422,108, forward strand.
GGACAAATTAATTCAGCAATTAAAAGAAAATCAATTGGCTTTGACAAGCGATTTCAAAGACTTGGTTGAAACCAATAAAGATATTTTAACATTGAATAAAGAATTACCATTTCCTGGTGGTGATGAACAAGGTATACCGCTACCAATGCCTGCAATACCTCAACCAATAACTGCTGAACCAAATAAAATGTTCACAGAAAGCGAATTAGAATTTTCAAAAGAAACTTTTCATGAACCTAATGAGCTGCTTAAAATGGATGAAGAAGAGTTAACTGAAACTTATAATGAAGCTAAAGATGAAAACAAAAGTATCGGTATAAAAATAGGTGGTTTGAAAAGGAGAAAGCCAAAAACAGAAGAAGATAAACAAAAACTCACTGAAGATCTGAAAATATATGAAAGAACAAGAGATATATTAGACAGATATTTAACAACAATTAAAAATGTAAAAATTTTACCGCAATATACAAAACAAAAACAAGGTGAAGGGGTACGCAAGTACAAACAACCAAGACGAAATGCTTATAAAATTCAAAAAAATAATCAATATGGAGGCCTATTGATTGACATACCTAAATTAATGAACGATCTGAAATTAAATGCTTATCGTGGCGGAAAATTTATTTACCAAGCTGATGCTGATAAATCTCTGATTAATTTACTAACAAAAAGATATAATCCTAAAACAAAATATAGTATGAACGCTATAAAAGTTTTTAATGATTTAAATATGTTGAGTAATTTACCTCCTCATAAATCATCTGGTAAATCACAGTTTACTGTGCTCGGTTCAAGTATAGTTTATTATAATGAACCAAACCAATTGGCAGATAGAATGAAGATAATAATCGGTTCAATGGCCGCTGGTAATAATTCTCCTGTTTTGAAAAATGATTTATCACAAATAAATGATGAATTGTTAAGAATAGGAGCAATAGATAAAACAATTCATGAGAAATTATATAAAAATATATAATGTAAATAAAAATGGATGTTAACAGAACATTAGTTTTCAAATCTATAGATGCAAGAAAACAAGATCCAGCTGTAAGGTTTACTCCTGAGTTGAAATTAAGCGACAATAAAGAATGTTATTTAGCATTGGATCATCTTAGTATGACTGCGAGTTGGCACAACATTCGTCCTGAATATAATAACGACGAACTAAAAATATCGAAAGATAAAGGTAAAACATATGAAACGATTACTTTTCCATCAGGGATTTATGATTACGAAGATATAAATGATTTTATCCACAAAACGATGGGAAAAATACCCAACACAGATGAATATGGAATTAGCGTATTATTTAATCTTACAACTTACAAGGTATTTATTCAACTAAATGAAAATTATCGCATCGATTTCAGTTCGAGTGGAAATTTTAATATTTTACTCGGATTTGATTCGAAAGTTTTAACGAGCAGCGGTTATGGGAAAATTTCCCTAATATCAGTAACAGCGTCGATAATCTTTACTTAAAATGTAGTTTGTTGAGTGAATCGTTTGTTTCAGGAAAGCGAAGCAATGTTTTATTCACATTCTCAACAAATACAAAAACAAGGTCTTTACCTTTTGAAATCTACCCAAGAGTGAATTATTTGTGGCATAAGATAAATAAAAAAGATATATCTGAAGTAACATTTTACTTAACTGATGATGAAGATAGAAAAGTTGATCTGAATGATATCGATATTTCCATAACTGTGGTGTTAAAAGAAGTATAATTTTATTTATATAATTTAAAACTTACGTATGGAAGAACAAAGAAGAAGAATAAATTTTGATACAGGAGAAATTTCTTATATTAACTCTGTTGATAGCGATAGCGGTAGTGGTTTCTTTGACATATTTACAAAAATCGGTATCAAATTAACAGGAAAAACAGCGAGTAAATTAGCCAGTAAAGCAGCAGAGAAACTTATTGAAAAAGGGGCTGAAAAGGTTGGAGAAAAAACTGGTGAAGTTCTTGGTGAAAAAATTTATGACAGGGTTTCATCTAAAGGTAAAAAAGAACCACCACGAATATCAGGTGAAACAAAAGGAGTTGAAATTATTACATTTTTAAAAGAAGAAAACTCTAAAAAAGAGAAGAAAGAAGAAGACAAATATCAATATATTAGAAACATCGTAAATGATTTGATTTAATTTAAAAAAAAATTTCTTATTATTATAATTCATAATAAGAATGAGTTTTAGAAATCCAGAATTGGTCAAACGATATGAATACGCGTCCTACGATTTGGAAACACCGCTAATCGATAATGTCGCAAATAATAATAATAGACAGGTTAAGGATAATTATCGATTTACAGTTGATAATTTATCAGATGCAAATCCGATCGATTGGTATAATGCATATTTGGAAGTAGATTTCAAACTTGTTACACTTGCTGATAGTGCAACCGGTATAACAGCAGGACCAAATAATGGCTATCAAGATTGTACTACAACTAATGGTCATACATTTATAAAACAGATACAAGTTGAATGCGATTCGACAACAGTTATAATAACTCAAGAGCTAATGAAACATCAAACGTACTTTCCCTCTTAAAATATACAAAAAGTTATGCAGATACAATTGGAAAAGATCAATTTTTATATTTAGATTCATCCACAGGAACAACAGAAGCACGACCAACTCAAGCGCTATATAATGAAGGTTTTGCTAGAAGAAAAATTTTAACAGATGCTGCAGCTGTTAACAAAATATCAATTCCTCTAAATTTATACAGTTATTTTGCAGCTTTCAAAAATAATCTTCACCCAAATATTAAGATAAATCTTCTTATAGAACTTGAAAACGACAACAATATAATTTTCAGAAAAAATGCTGCTCCAAATAGTAAAGTAATTCTAACAAAATTAAGATTGTGGTGTCCAAAAATTATTTTTAATGGTTTAGGTATGAAACAATATCTTGAAAATTATTTAAAACCAAAAAAATGGACTTATTTGAGAGAACATAGCGAAATATTACAAACAACATATATAAATAACTTCTTTCGAATAAGTACAGGTATTAGGAGACCGAGACATGTTTTCATTTGGGTTGTTCCCGAAGCAAGTTATAGTAATCAGGAACAAAATATATTTACTTTCAAAACATTTAGAATTGGAGCAAATAATCGATATTTTTCTAGAGCACACTTGGTAATAAATAATAGCATCCAATATCCTAAATTAGAAATGACATCAGATGAGGAGTCAAGACTTTACAGAGCTTTGTTATCCTACAGTTCCGCTTACAATGACTTTATAAGCGGAACAATAATAGACCGAGCAAATTTCAGAAATCTTTTTGGAATTATATACTTTGATCTTAGAAACCAAGAAGAAGATGTAAAAGATGGTGTAGTTTCACTTACTTTTAATTATGAATTAAACGGAGCAAATCCAACAAATTATAGATTAAATGCTTTAGTTTTACATGAAAAAGAAATAGAGTTATACACATCATCTGGAAAATTATTAATAAAAGCGTAAATCTAATTAAAATTATATTTTATAAAATAAAAATGGCAACAACGTATTATGCATATGGAGTAAATTTGTCTCAAGGACAATTACAAAAGTTAAAAAAAAGCATATGACGATAATTCAGAAATTACGATAAGGTTAAGTAAGAATAATTTAAAAGGTTCGGATGAGTTGATGTTGACAAAAACCCAGATTAATAAAATTAATAAAGCGCTAAAAAGCGGTACCGGTACCGATATCAAAATATCTAAAACACAGATTCGTAAAGCGATAATAAAAGGGGGAAGTTTGTGGACTTCTTTGTTGTCACTCGGTACAAAGCTGTTACCTTTTGCTACAAAAGCAGCTACAAAAGTAGTACCTCATTTAGCAACAGGAGCGCTAAGTGCTTTGGGAAGTCTTGGAATCGATAAAATTTTTGGTAAAGGAATTACAATACCGTTTAATTTTCTTCCTCAACTTGCAAAATTAAAAGAATTAACACAAGGACAAATAAATTTATTGAAAAAAGGTATACAAAGTGGTAGCGGTATAACATTTAAACCTACACAAAAACAGATAAATGGAGGATTTTTAGGAACACTTGCTGCAATCGGAATTCCTATGGCTATCGAATTAGCTTCAAAACTTTTTGGAAAAGGATTAGCGGTATCGCCAAGAGATGGTGGAGGATTACAAGTACCAAAAAGAGATGGAAACGGATTAGCGGTAAGCCCAAAACCATATGTAAACCATATGTATCCATACATTCCTCCACCTTTTTACGGATCATGGGGTGAAGGTGTGGGTAAAAAAAACCTAAATTTAAAGATATACCGCTAAGTAATTTTGACCTCCTTGAATGGATAAATTATTTAAAAATACCTAAATAATTCAAAGGTATTTTTTCAAGAGACCAAACGGTAAATCATATACATAAAACAGGTTGTTGTATAATTAATCTTGATGATAAAATGGGAGGTGGTACACATTGGGTAGCAACATTTGTAAAAAATAAAAATCTTATATATTATTTTGATTCATTTTGTTTACCACCACCACAAGATTTCATTGATTATGCTAATAAATTACGTATGGAATATCAATATAATATCGGTTACCCATTTCAAGCTATAAAATCAGTAAGATGCGGTTATTATTGTTTATATTTTCTTGATAATATTTATAAAAAATAATTTTATGATTGCTTAAGTAAATTCAAAATTGATAATCAAAACTATAATGAAAAGTTCATAAAAAAAATATTTTATGTAATTAAAATTAAAAAGTTTTATTATACAGATCGTATAATAAAATGGAAGCACCAGCACAAAAAATATATTGTGTTAAGGGAAAAATAAAAACAAACAACGCTGAACCATCCGGTTATAAGTTAGCCACCAACGGTAGGCCTTATTATTTTTGCACTTGCGCTAATTGTGGTATAAAGAAAACCCGTTTCGTTAAGAGTTCGGGAAACTAGTTCAGCCCGCCTCAGGGGCGGGCTTTTTTGATGTGGAAGATAGTCATAGTCTTGGAGAGATTGCTATGAAAGCCGGTATGAAAGGTCTTTACAATTTAGGACGAATAGGGGCGTCAAAAGCCATCAAATCAGACTTTGTAAAGACAAAGATTAAATCAACCGCTAATACGTATATAGATCAAGCCTTGGACAGTTTCACAGGAGACTTATCGAAAAGACTCGATCCGCTTCACCACGGTAGCGGTTTCGACTTTCATAAGCTGATCGATAAGTTTCCGAAACCAAAAGGAGGATGGACATTACCAGGACATCATTACACAGGCCCAGGTAACCCCCTCCCCAAGTATGATCCAGAAACAGGTGAAATACTAGAGGTCTACGTTCAACCGACGGGTAAAACGGATGCTATAGCGATGCGACATGACGTTGATTATGCCGTTTGCGCGAATAAACCAAACCCTGTAAAATGTAAAAATGAAGCTGATAGAAAAATGGTGAAAGCTTTGGATAGTGTACCCTATAGCGAAAGACAATGGGGCCATGCATTAGCAAGAAATGTAATAGATATAAAACAAAAACTTGGATTGGGTGTTTCAAAAAACGGAAAAAGCCGCCGAGTAGTAACGTAGAGACGTGGCTAGAAAAGTTAGCAGATGAGCTGCATAAACCCATAAGGCGAAAGTTTACTCGGCGGCGTGTTATTGTAAACGGTATCGATGAGATATGGTGCTCCGACCTTGTCGAGATGCAGAAATTTAGTAAGTGGAATAAGGGATATCGATATCTTCTCATGGTGTTAGACGTTTTCAGTAAATACGGTTGGATTGTACCGCTGAAGAATAAAAAAGGAGAGAGTGTCACAGAAGCGTTCAAAACAATATTCAAAGAAGGAAGAAAACCAAAAATGCTTTGGGTGGATAAGGGTAAAGAGTATTACAATAAGAATATGAAAGAACTGTTGGATAAAAATAAGATAGTAATGTACTCGACAGAGAATGAGGAAAAATCTAGTGTTTGTGAAAGATGGAACCGTACGATAAAAAACAAAATGTTTAAGCAATTCACTATCCAAAACAATACCATGTATCTCGATATGTTACCAAGGTTGGTGACGGAATACAATAATTCAAAACACCGAAGTATCGGTATGACGCCTGTGGAAGCGTCGAAGAAAAATAATGAAAGTGCTGTTTATTTAAATTTGTACGCCCCTGGGCGTACTGACAAGATGAAACGATCGAAATTTAAAGTTGGGGATAAAGTTCGAATATCAAAATACAAACGCCCTGTTTTCGATAAAGGTTACACACCCAATTGGACTGAAGAGATTTTTGTTGTTGATAAGATTCAACACACTAACCCTATAACTTACAAACTGAAAGATGAATTGGGTGAGGAGATAAAGGGCTCTTTTTATAAGGATGAGTTGCAGTTGACTTCGTCAAGTGTTCAAGACGTTTACCGTATCGAGAAAGTGATTCGACGAGATGCTCGAAAAGGTAAAACGTTAGTGAAGTGGAGCGGTTACCCAGAAAAATTCAACTCTTGGGTAGATTTGAAAGAATTGCAAAAACTCTGAAAAAATGGGTTAAAAAATATTTATCTTATTAATAAGATTAAGCAATGGAATCATTTATGACTCTCCGAGAATTGAGAGAAATGGCTGTTGGAAAGAAAATCAAATACTACATGAAGTTAAGCAAAGTGGAACTGGTGAAAGCGTTGAATCTCGATGAAACACTCGTATGTAAACCGTCGACAGCGAAGAAAGTAGTAATAACAAATTCACAAACAGGTGAAAAAATAAAAGTATGTAAAAGTATGTATCAGTGTTCAAAACTGTTGAACAAGAATCTCGGTTCAATTCAACATTACCTAAGAACTGGTAAAGAGTTAACGGATAAAGACGGAAACAAAATAAGATTATCTTTCGATAAAAATGAATAATAATAATACTAATAATAGTGAATAATTATAGATGAAACGTCTATAATTATACGATATACACCAAAGTAACGATAAAACACGATAAAATGGAAAAGTGCCTTATAGTATCGTACATAATAAAAATTATCGATGAATCACGATAATTTATTGATATTACACTAAAGTAACAACAAAAACACGCTAAAGTGAAAAGTGAGCTATAGTACCTAACATAACTAAAAAATTATCGATGAATCACGATAATTTATTGATATTACATCAAAGTAACAACAAAATCTCGCTAAAGTGAAAAGTGACCCAGAGTGTCGTACATAACTAAAAAATTATCGAAAAATTACTATAATTTAATGGCAGCCGTTTATATTATAGTAATTTTTCGATAATGACCCAGGGTGACCCATAGTGTCGTACATAACTACTAGAATGCTCCATTTTTTCGACTTTTGTAACTTTGAAAAATTGAAAGATGTTCTATCACATTTGTTTTGTTTCAATGAGCAATTTATGGCGTGAAAAGTTCGTGTTTTAGAAACATTTTTGCAAAACAAATCTGATAACGCGAACAAAACGTCGTATACGTCAGCTCGTGAGTACTTTGATCAGCACAAGTTATTTTTAGTTTTGTTTCTTTTTGCCCGAACAGTTGAATCTCCAATACTAAACTAAATGCAAATTGATATTTTCTTCCATCCACCGAGTGCGAGGGCCGTACTGGGAGGAATATCGGTCCGAGGTCTTGACACTACAAAAAAGACCGAGGGCCGATATTCTCCCAGTACGGTCCCGAGCAAGCTTGGTTAATAAGAGATTTATTACACGACTCCTGTCAGCGGGAGCATTGCGCGGGATCATTCGGGACAATGCCCAGTCCAATACCGCGTGTCACGAAATCAAATTTGATGAACTGTAATCCACTTCCATCCTTGCAATGCTGCACTTCGTCTCCAAACTACTTGTTCTGTTTTCTCTGTAGCATCTTTATACAATTTTGATGGCATTTCGCGATAACATGGCCGATAATGTACGCGAAATTTTGTTATTTCGGCAGGAGAGTATCCCTCTAAAAGCCTCGTTTTCTACCTTTAATTGCAATTATAATTCATCATATTGATACACCGCCCAAATATGGCCATAAAGCTCTCGATATCCATACGTCTACATGCCATATATCCAGCGATGGAAAGTGAAAATGATTGCTGCCTGTAATTTCGTATCTTTGAGAGAAAAAATGCGTGAACCGTTAGATAAAAAAGAGAAGAAAAGAAAAGAGAAAAATTGTTGATCACATGGTTGGACAAAAAAAAGCGAAATTTTCCAGTCAGTTGTGTTGTAGTGTTTCTTGGCAAAGCTGAATGAAAGCTGACAAAGCTGGTTCAAAGTTTCGACCATTCGGGACACGGAGTGAATGAAGGAGCACAATTTTCGGAAATGCGTTAGAGTAATCACCTCTGGAATATTATATAGACTTAATACTTCCTCAGAAAAGTTTCTGATCTCGGGTTGGGATGCAATTTCTCCAAAAATATTAAAACTAACGTCTGTCAGCATGGCACCGCCGTTAACAAGACTCTTTAACACCTGTATTCAGAGTGGGCAATGGCCAACTAGCTGGAAGCGAGGAGTCTGGAGCCCAGTCTTCAAAAAAGAAGACAGGACTGATTATGCTAATTACAGACATGTGACAATCTTGAGCGTAATAGCAAAAGTGTTCGAATCATTGCTCAGTAAACAGATCAAAGAGAGCATTGATAGTCATTTATACGATAAAATTTCAGCATATAGGAAGACACAGCTGTGAGACTAACCTAATCCGTCTGGTAGAGGATTGGAGAAAAGCAATGGATAACAAAGAGTGCGTTGCGGTGTTGTCAACAGACATGAGCAAAGCATTTGATTCGTTACATCACGCGCTAATGATTAAGAACTCGAGGCCTACGGTTTTTCTAATATGTCCTTACAGCTTATGCGTTCCTATTTCAACGAACGGAAAAACTGTGTCAAAATAAACGGTATGACAAGCACATGTAAGGATCAGTTAAGGGACTGCCCACAGGGTTCATCGCTTGGTCCGCTGCTATGGAACTTGTTTCAAAATGACCTGCCTCTAAACGTACACACTAGTAACTTTTTCATGTATGCTGATGACCATCACGTTTACTTAAGTGGACCAAAAATCCAGATTTAAATCCTCGATCTTACGAAGGAAGCGGAAAATGTTACGCAGTGGTACAAGGCAAACTTTCTCCATGCTAACCAGAAGAAATACCAAGTTTTGACCCTGGTGCCCCCAAGGGGCGACAAGGTCGTAAAGGATGAATGCACCCTTAACATCGATCATCAAGAGCTCAAACCAACAGCAAATCTGAGGATTCTAGGAGTAAATATTGATGATGATCTAACTTTCAGTGACCACATCAGTGACATTTGTAAAATAACCGGTAAGAAAGTGGGAGCGCTGGCAAGACTCCGCAACTTGATCCCATGTAAGACCAAACTCCAGTTATATCTAACAGTAGTTCTTCCCAATTTAACGTACTGTCAATCAGTATGGCACTTTTGTAAGAAATCGGACAGGCGAAAGCTGGAAAGGGTGCAAGAACGTGCTTTAAGAGTTATTTTTAACAGCCAAACAGCCGACACTTATGAAGATCTACTACATCGTGCAGAATTGCCCTCCCTATATAATAGGCAGCTCCAAGATATTGCGATTTTAATGTACAAAGTTCGATATGGCCTCGCTCCCAACTATATAGCGGAAATTTTTAAGACTCAAAATAAAAGATACTCTTTAAGAAATGCTGACTTTGACATTCCCCGATACACCTCGGTGAGATACGGCAAACACTCCATAAGATACCTTGGTCCATATCTCTGGTAAAACCTAAAAACAAGTGATCGGCAGCATAGGACACCGGACAGTTTTCGAAAATATATGAGAAAGAAAGACCTAGCCACTTTGATTGAAGACGGGTGTGTTAATTGTAACATTTGCATTACTTAATTTGTTTTTTTGAAGTATGTAAATTCTAAACTTATTTTAGCGTAGTTAATTCATCTTTTTAATGACCTTGTATATTGATCGATTATTTTATATCACGTTTTAAATGTAAATATTTTAGACAGTGAAGAATTGTAAATTTTTAACTTATCTTAGCATAATTAATATTTATTTTTACTTTTTTTAGTGTCCACAATTAGCTAGTAAGCTAAATACTTTGACACTCAAATAAAGTTTATTATTATTATTATTATTATTATTATTATTATTTGTTTTACGCAGATTGAAGTTAAACGACCTCTGCGCCATTATGGCTGTAGAAACTAAAACGAGCAAGTTTGTAAACAACAGCGATCGATTCAGCTCGTACTTCGATGTTTGAAACTTTGGTGCTGATGAAAGGGACTAAAAACCCTTATCAATTACAGGTAACGATGTTTTTGTGTCCTTTGGCTGTGAATTTTTGTATAACATAATTACTGTCCTCGCTGCAGTTCTTTCAGACTTTTCGCCGCTATGTTTAGGTAACCGTGTGTTTATTTAATTTGTTTTAATTTGATTGTGAATTGAACATTTTAAGACACGAAACACTTGTAACTAAGAAATTCTATGCCATTTTACTGTGTTTAAATTCGTGTAGTAGTTACTCTTTCCCCGGTCTTTACGCAGACGAAAGCTCTTGGTATACTAGGAGTTTCAATGTGAAAGTAAGTGCTGGCGTTGGACATGGAAGAGAATATTGATAAAACAATATGAGGCAAGATGTTTTGGAAAGCGTAAGTGGGATGCCTTTTAAAAACGTCATTTAAAAGGTCATGACAATCTTGCTGTCCTAGCTTCACGGGCGTTTGTATGTTTTCCTTCCTAGGGTCTAGGAGTAATCCCTTCTTTGAGGTTACCAGTTTATCAAAAGAGAGCTAACAAAGCCAAAGAATGTAAAATAAGTACACAGGGAGCAATTGTGTAATTTGGGAAATTGTTGGGCTGTTCCTGACTACCACTGGAATTGCCTCCGGCAACATCCCCAACTTTTCCGGTCACGACATTTCGTGCGCCTTACATGAGAAGTGACATACCGCTGCGTATTAGCGGGCTCGTATTCCCGGCAAAAAACGAAAGGGATACCAAACCGCCCTGACCTTCACAATTTTAGTGTCGAAGAAGGACGTGGTACACAACAGATGCATGTTCCGGCAAATGGAGTATTTAGCTCTGGAAAACATTTATGCTACTCCCGAATGTACTGCCGAGAAAAAAAAAAGTATCTCCATGAAGTAGGACTTGATCGATATCTTGGCAACTCCATCCCCGAATCGGCAAAAACTGCTCATACAGTAATGCAGCCAAACACATATCAATCTTTTGTCTTCCTCGAGATTCATTACTGAACCGTTCATGGCCTTGATGAATACTTCCACAAGCAACTAAAGACATCCAGAAAATAAAAAAAAAAACCTTACCTTCTGGAACGATGGTAACCAGAATGATACTGGTACTAATGATACTGATACTAATGATACTACGATTATCAGTTGAGCAATTTTTTGGTGACAAAGTTTTGCCGTTAAAACTACGTTGTTGTCAAGGGCAACGTGCTACGTTTCAAACGGTAACTTGCCTGTCATTGGACGTCATCAGTAACAAAACGCGTTACCGTTAGAAACGTAGCAAGTTGCCCTTGACAACAACGTAGTTTAAACGGCAAAACTTTGTCACCAAACATCGCTCGTGCCTTGCTCAACTGATAATCGTAGTATGATGGCCCACTGGAAAAGTACTCAACGCGAACGCTGTGAGGCTTTAAGATTCCTAATAGATATGAACTGTGAAGCGCCAATCTTATGAAATGAATATGTTTAAAAAATGTTATTAAAGCGCTTTTGAAACTAAAGATTCAGACGTTTCGGGACTTCTGTCCCTTCCTCAGTGAATAGCCGTTAACTGAAAACGCGCGTCAGCTATTTAAATGTTCCAAATCTCGCCATGTCGTAACATTGTAGCGCGCGCGGATGAAGTCTAATGAAAAGTAAAGTCAATGTTCATGCCGCGTGGTTGAAGGGTTTGGCATTTAAAAATTAGTCGACCCTCCGCGCTGCGTCTCTCTCCGTCGTACCTTTGAAACCTGTTCTAACCACGGACACCATCATGTCATCTGTTGTGTGTCCGGGAGAGGAGAAGTGTTCCCCTTCCTCAGTGAATGGCCGTTAACTGAAAACGCGCGTCAGCTATTTAAATGTTCCAAATGTCGCCATGTCGCAACATTGTAGCGCTCGCGGATGAAGTCTAAATAAAACTAAAGTCAATGTTCATGCCGTGTGGTTGAAGGGTTTGGTATTTGAAAATTAGTCGACCCTCCGCGCTGCGTCTCTCCGTGGTACTTTTGAAACCTGTTCTAACCACGAACACCATCATGTCATCAATTGTGTGTCCGGGAGAGAAGTGTTTAGCGACGGGCAGGTCTGCTTTCTTACCGATCTGAGATGCTCGCAGAATCTGTCGCCGAGCCTACGTCCAGTTTCGCCGATCTAACACAGACACATGTACATCTATTAAAGATTCCTCTCCACGTGCAACGTGACGTCATCACGGGTGTCAATACCCCGGATGATAAAACCACAATTGGCTACGCATGCGTCCGATCTTACATCCCACAAATTTTGATTTTTTTCGCTAAATGTAAAGAATAGGCTGCTGCCTCGCTAAGGCTCGCCTGCAAAAACTCTCAATTTGTGTACGCTAAACAATAATTTTAGCTTGAAAAAAAAAACATTCGCTGCTTGTTATTTAACAAATGGCGCGAAGTAAATATTGTAGTAAACCTTTTTACTGAATAAAAGGTTGTATATCTCGAAACTGTAATCTGTTATCAATGTGTTAATAAATAAAACAGTTATTGTGCTCAAGCTTGCGCGATATCGCCTGATTTTAGCCAACCATGCCTAATGCCTCGTCGGCTAAGTATCCGGCGGTATTGCGCTCGCTTTCGCACTATAACTGTTAATTACAAACTGCGCGATACATAAAAATTATCGCAGCTATCATCGTGGCGTTGCCAAGTGCAAATACACCGATTACGAATTTGACACTACATTTTAAGATCTTGTAGTCGATCTGTTTGACATGCAGTACGAAAGCTATGGCGTGTCCAGCCTACTGACTTTCGAGAGAAGCATAGTGAAACAAACGAAAAAACTTATCAAACTTCCTTTCAACATGTAGCAGCCGTCGATTTTAAAAAAATGTACGTCACAGGATAATTGGGTCGTTTATAATTGCGTCAACAGTCCAGTTCCTATAAAATTCGTGCACGGGCGCTTAGTACATCTCTTGCTCCAAAAAAGGGGAGGGGGCTTATTTGAGAGGGGGGGGGGGGGGGGGGTTATAAGGGGATTTACGGTATAACGCAAAATCAATCAATGTCACATTGTGTTGTACTTTCCGAAAATGTCTCGAATCATCGAGGATCTAAATAGCATTCTTTTAATTATTATTTCGACCGCAATGGGGGGTTCATTACAGGCCAGTAGAGCGAGACTTGATTGGAGCTATTTACGTGGGCAAAGTGAGTTCATGAACTGAAGGTGAAATTCCCATGCACTGTATTGCGCATAAGCGCAATGTTTCACCGTCAAGTACCTGTAGAACGCTTAAAATGTTCGAAAAAGATAACGAAAATCCGTTTTGCAAACTAGCGAAAAACTATTAACAGCGCCATAGAAAAGTACCGCGCATTCTTAGTAAAATTCTTAAAAGCATTTTACTAAGCATTCTTAGTAAAATTCTTAAAAGCATTCTTAGCTTAAATTTAAATGGTCAGTACTGGATTTCATCCACAGCTGACTCAAAAGTTAGAAGCACCGTACTGCTAATTAGCTTTCGCTTGATGGTACATTACACCTTAGAATTTAGTCCACGGACTCAACAGTTTTAACCATTTTGCGTAGCTCAAAGTTTTAACTCTTGCAGCTAATGAATTAAAAGTTGATCGCAGATTTTAAAATTCGTGATTTTATATAAATTGAAAGGCAACTGTAGAAAACAAGAAAAATAACAGTAATCTTTTTTTAAACAGATGAAACGTGGTAATAAAATAAAATAATAAAAAAATAAATTAAAAATAAATAAATAAAGAAAATAAATAATAATAAAAATAAAAATACAACAACAAAAAATAAGATAAAAACAATTAAACGTAAAAAAGTAAAATCGGTAATATAAAACATAATAAAAATTTCGGTTAACAGCATGCAAATCTAAAATTAACCTAAATAGAAGGAAAAAGCAAAACCCCTACCGGACTAGCCTGCGAGCAAGCTGTGCTGGGTTAAAGAGTATTAGGGAGTCCCCTCTCATTCCCTCCCTAATCCCCTTTAACACAGCTTGCTCGCAGGCTAGTCCTCTATCCTATCTATCCTGCCCTTGCCCCTATCCTATCTATCCTACCCTCTATCCTATCTATCCTGCCCCGCCCCTATCCTATCTATCCTCCTCCCCCCCAACCCCCCTTTCCTATCTATTCTGATTGAATTCAAGGTCGGAGTGTGGTTTTTTGTAAGCCGTAGCCTGTGGCTTTCCCCCACCCCCTCATTCGCTCTGCTCTTTAGGAGAAACGTACCCACGGAGGATTCAATGCGCAAACGAGAAATGAGAAGTTGAAGCTATTTTATGGAGTTGAAATTTCACTTCAAGAAAATTTTCCTTCCTGAATGTCTGTGGAACTAAACCTCTCTCCTCCGCAGAGGCTCCTATCAGTAAAGAACAGTAAAAGAGAAAATGGGAGCGCGGGGAACGATGGGAAGAGCGAAAGAGCGGGAGCCTCTGCCAGATAATGTTTTCAAAATGGCGCCCGATTTCCGAGGGAGGCTGGGGCCAGTCATGCACCTTTATCAATATAAACAAGATGGCGGAACATGAAGTTCGACAAGAGCAGGAAGTTTTCTCTCTTTCCGCGCAACCGTTTCAAAAGTCGAAAGAAAGTGGTAAAACAATATGCTTTAAATGTTTTGAAGATGACGGCCTGGTCAATTTTTTTGCCGAGGGAGATGGAATTAGTTAACATTTTCGTACGATGCATCGTAACACCGGTGTCGACGTCGACTTGGCGAAATGCAAGACACTTTTCCTGAATCGCCACGGTGAGGAAACGGCAACGGCGAGAGTCCTGGCGCAATTAAGCAGACTCAGACTGGAAACGGTTAGTATGCTCCTTATTATTATTTTATTATTATAAAGAACGGCATCGAAAAACTGCGACTATACAATTTCCATTGACTTTAAACTGTAATTAAATAATTCACTCCAATCATTTTCTGATGAGCTCGTTTTATTAAGAGAATTTGACCTCGTAATGTGAAAAATAATTCCACACGCTTTCCAAGACTTATCCCTGTTTTATTCTATATTATAATTCTGCATTTCAAATATGTTATTAGGTTTATAAAATAGTATCTTGGGTTTATTTTATTTATTCAAACAGGAAAGAAGCTGTTTTCTGTGTGGAATTTTGTAATTCTTTTTAGATCTTTTAAACAAGAGCAATAGGAACCAGATAACTTTTTAGCCAACTGAACAACCTGGCAAAAACAGTCAATACTAGCACTCCCCATGTGACTTCTCTCCTGAATTCTGTGAAGTGACCAAGAAACTACATGATTGACATTATGGAGTATGTTATCATTAATTTCCTCTATCAGAATATTTCATTTACTATTGGCAGTAAAATGTTTTTGTTGTATCCTACTTGTTTATTCCTTGTTTTGAGGGTCTCACATCTGCAACCTGTCAGACCTAATGGTATTAACAACTTAGCCATACCAAAAGAACTGTCCAGAGATATCAAAGCCACAAAACATTTGTAGTTAGATCAAAGTAACAAAAATATAGTGAAGATATTAAACAAAAGACAATTGACTTAATCCTTGATGCAAGATGTGGTCACATAGTGGATAGAAATATCAACATTGAAATTCTCTTTACTGGACTTATCATTCCCCTTATGACTTCCTCACGTATTATTATTATTATTATTATTACTCCAATAGCACTGCTCATGCACATGGTGGAACAACATACAAATTCTATAGCTGGAAGCTGTTAACTTACTGAACCAAACTATTCATGTTGAACAGTGATGGCCCCATGAAACAACGAGAAACTTGGACATGACTACAGCTTTACATGTTTACAAAATAGCACCAGTCACTTTACATTAAAGGGAACCTTGGCTGAAAAACAGTTTTAGATTCGAAGTTTGTGTAATGGTTATATTTAAGTTAACTGGGGCTTTAAGTCGGTATCTCTGTAACTGGTTACTGAATGCGAAGTGTTCTTTTTTCAGTTTAAATTTCTTGAAGGCTGCCATGTTTTCTTTATGGTAATTTATGATGTCAATGCATTGTCGAAGGTGTCAATATGGAGTTTACAGAAGAAGATTTCGCGGTAGAACCATACAATATTCAGTCAAAAATGCATTAATAGCATATATGCATGATGTTGACTTAAACCATCATATTAAAAGCTCACGACAATGCAATGACATCATAAAACAAACATGGCTGTGCACGGGAAATTTGAAAGCAAAAAATGCAGTAACAAAATGCCCAGTATTCATGAGTTAAAGGTTTGTAATCACCTTCAAAACCCATAAACCAGTTTAACAATGACACGTACTAATGATCTAGAAGAAATGTTTTCTAGCCAAGATTCCCTTTAACCCTTCAGAGTGACGGAAATGAAATTTCTCTTTACATTATTCCTTGTAAACAATCAAGTTATGAGAATAAAGAAAGTGATCACCAAAGATGAGATGTCTTGATATTTAGACAAATTCTCCTTACTAGTTCCATAAGAAATGTATGAAGAACAGTGAGGAGAATATGCATTTTAATTCCAGGGCTTTAAGGGTTAACTTTTTAGCTCACTTTACAATGTAGCAGTACTTGCATTAGAGAGTTAATACTGGTGTTTACAACAAATTTTATTGTTTTGTTGCTCGGTATGAAGTGCTAATTTATCTCATAAGGATTAACAATAGAATTTCATGTAAAAAACCAATGTGATATTTAATGTGTCTGCAGCCATTGTTAGTTGTGTAATGTGGACAGAACTAAAGTAAATATTATTACACACAATGGGCCTTTAATCACACCGCAGCCATATTAGCTATGACCCATAGATTAACCATGCAAAGCATCGCTTTAAACAATTTCATAAAAGGGTCATGCAAGTTCCCTCTCACACCCAGACTGGGAAATACAGCCAGCAAGTTCCCTCTCATATCCAGACAGGATAAAAGTGTAGCAATTACAAATTCCCTCTCACATCCAAACCAGAGACTAATAATTTCCTCTTAAGAGTAAACTCAGTCATGAAAACAATCATAATTATAAATAACCATTTAATGAGCAAATTTCTAGGATACACTGTAGCAATATATTTATTGTATATATTTAGGAAAACTACCCCTACATAATATTTATTGCAAAATTTTGAATAAAACAAGCTCTGAATTTAACATACAGTACCATTTAGTCCATGCAGAAACAAATATATCTGAAATGATTGTTTGAACTCAAATTTATATTTTCAAACAACTGTGTGAAATGTTTTAACTGACTGATGATCATCAGGCTTTGTCTTGGGAATTTGTCACCTTGAAAAAAACCAATAGCAAAACACAGAACTTCTAAATAAAAGACAAAAAGGCAAGTATCTGCAATGGATAACTGGTTCGTTCGAAGACTTTGTATTCGGCATCAACGAATGCTTTCCTGCAGACCCACTAGCTCTATCCTTAACCGGGGTGCTACTAAGAGGCTGGGAACCATCATCATCTTCGATGTTATCGTTTGTGAGAGGGAGAAACACAGCGTATGTTAGAAAGAGAACTAAATCCAAAATGGCGGACAATCACGAAAAAGTACGAATGGTCAAAACTCCGTTAATAAGGACCGAAACTTCATCAAATTGCATCTACTAACCTTCTATACTCAGATCTTTAAAAGAACATTCGAAATCGTCAAAATCGTCGACTGGTTTAGCCATAACCACAGAACCGCAAATCCCACCAGAGAACCGCACATTATCTGGCAGAGGTCTCCCTTCTTT
Source organism: Cladopsammia gracilis (assembly GCA_022457155.1). Classification (NCBI taxonomy): domain Eukaryota; kingdom Metazoa; phylum Cnidaria; class Anthozoa; order Scleractinia; family Dendrophylliidae; genus Cladopsammia; species Cladopsammia gracilis. The sequence continues at coordinate 440,104 of JAJGOT010000590.1, forward strand.
CTTCTCCCTTCCCAGAGTTCCCCGCGCGCTTTACTTTTTACCTCTACCCAGCCTCCGCGCGTTTTTTTGCCAAGCGTGGAGCGTGACCGAGAGGCCTCTGCGGAGGAGAGAGGAACTAAACTGTTTCGAGTGACTGATTTTGGGGTACGGCCCTGTCCAGTCCGCTATCTATATTGCCACTAAGGCCCCGTCCACGCAATACATTTTCATCTTGGCGTTTTCGTATCGTTTTCACCTATCCACACTAAAACGCTCGAAAACGATGGAAACGACTGAGATTGTGCATGTGTTAAGCACCCTCCGATTTGAACTGGAACCGATGGAATGTGCTTTTTATGTCACCGTTTTAAAAGTCTCCGTTTTCGGAGCGTTTGCCAAATAAGTTCGAGCTGACAAAACAACCTCTTAAAGATAGATAGCCGAGATAGATAGATAGATAGATAGGTAGATAGATAGATAGATAGATAGATAGATAGATAGATAGATAGATAGATAGATAGATAGATAGATAAAACCGCTATTTTAAGCGATTTTAATCTTTATTTATACACGATTTATACGCGTGGTTTTCACTAGGACATACGCATAAGCACAAGCACTAAGCATAACATGTTCGTTCTTCTTTTTCCTATGTTTATGCATATGCAGGGGCGGATCCAGGATTTTTCTTAGGAAGGGGTGCACCTCTAAGGAATGACGTAAACAAATTTGCAGAATACTAGTTATATTAGAAAGATGCAGGTCTTCTCAGTGTGTGTGTGGGGGGGGGGGGGGGGGTGGTGGCACCCCCTGCACCCCTCCCCTAGATCCGCCCCTAATATGCTTATGATTATGCTTATGCGGATTGTGTTCGCCGAGTCATAGACTGTCACTGTACCCCCAAATGAACATGACATGACCCAGTGACCGGGTATGTGGTGGATTTGCATAGCTTCTTGTGTTGGTGGACAAGGAATATCATTGTTGGAAAGAAGAATTATATCAATGAAACTCATGGCACATTTACATTACTTCAAAGAGTCTTCAAAGACTGACGTGTTGTGAAGGGAAATTTTATTAAGACTTTTTTTTTTAATATATATTTTATTAGTTTCAAAGTACAGACGTTTACAATGTTTTATGGTTGAAAGACAACAACAACAACAAAAATACATCACAATAAAGACAATAATAATCCTTATTAGCTAAAACAAAATAATAATAATAATAATAAAAATAAAAATTACATACAATATACATATGAAAAAAGTAATTTTTCCTCAATATCGCTTTACAGGTTATATAAAACAGTAAAAAAAAAAAAAAAAAAAAGGGAGCAAAAATTGGTATACATAGATGAAAGAAGGTGGAGGTTTTTACATGGTTTTCTATTTAGGAAGTACGTCAAGACTTGGTGTTACGGTGCTATAAAGCGAGAAGAAAGAAGAGAAGTTTTCTATTTTTGGTAAATTATTGCGCATTTTGCATACCCAGATAAAGAATCTGGCAACCAAGAGATAAAAGTTTTGATGCTCCCAATGCAACTCATCTGGCTTTAAACCCAATACTAAAGATGGCGATAAATTGAGTGTATTTGAAGCTTCTGTGCGATTAGCTAACCATTGTTTAAAGTCTTGCCAAAAAAGAGTGGTTTCGCTACAGGTCCAGAAAAGATGAATAAGAGTCTCCTTCTCGTTTTGACAAAAAGTGCACTGCTCGTTATCCTTTATTTTTATTTTGGTTAAAAAAGTGTTAGTCGCTAATCTCCTATGTAGTAATTTAAATTGGAAGACGATTAATTTTGAAATCCTTGTACACAAGAACGGAGTTTTGTAAACTACCTTCCAATTAATACTTTCGTCTCTTTCAAGCATGCAATCCGCGGTCCATTTACTTTGGTTATCAATGGGGCTCTTCTGTTTTTTGTCAACAAGGAGTTTGTAAACTAGTCTACTAGGTTTGCTCGTCTTTAAAAAAGTATCCATGAAATTTTCATATTTGGTGTTACCATAGTGGTTGTTTACATCATATGTTTTCAGTAGTGATTTAATGGCTGATATAACGCCGTGGAAAGTTAGAAAGTTTGTTTTGATGTTATAACGTTCTGTAAAATCGAAAAAGGAAAGGCAGTTTGTCTCGTTTCTAATCAAATGACATACATTTTTGACTCCCTTTAAATACCATGATCTATAGTAAATTGGTGTATTTCCGACACGTATTAGAGAATTTTGCCACAGACTTTGTGCCTTAAACTGTCCAATGGAGGAGATGCTATCTTCATATTTAATATCTGTGAATGTTTGTAGTATTTCCAAAGTAAAGGGATCTGATATCTTGATGTATTTTGCCAGATCTTTTTTACTAAGGTTGCCTCGAAAGATAACTTCACCACCAAAAGGTCTTAATTGTAAATCAAACAAAAATTTCCATTTCCCATGGTTTTCTGTATCAAGGTATTTTTTTATCCAGCTTAATTTGAGAGCTTTGTTAAAAAGTTTTATATCGATCATCCTTAGCCCTCCATTTTCGTAGTCACTGATCATTATATCACGCTTTATTTTGTCACCCTTGCCATCCCATAAGAAATTAAAAAGGATATTATTTAGTAAGAAACACTATTGTTATGATCAGATGAAATCTTCAGCGAGAAAGGAATTCCTAAAATGGTACCAAGCGCGGGTTGATGAAAACTATGTGTTTGACATGAAGAAGGAGCTGAGAGAGTACTGTGATAGTGATGTAGACATCCTCAGAAGAGGTATGTTGATTTTTCGAGAACAGTATATCGAGTTAGGTAACATCGACCCTCTTCAATATATAACCATCGCTTCTGTATGCATGACCATGTACAGAAGTAACCACATGCCTTGTGAAGCGATCGGTGTTGTAAAGGAAATTACACGTGGAGAGACCTACAGTAAAAGTAGCATCGCATGGTTAGATTGGATTTTTCAGAGAGATGGCGTTAACATAAAACACGCTCTGAACGGTGGTGAAGTAACTTTACCAGATATCGGAAAGGTTGATGGTTTCTGTGGGAATACGAATTTCAAGGATGTTTTTGGCACGGTTGTGAGAAGTGTTATACATGCGACACAATCAACACAAAAAATCAGATGGATATGTTAACTCTAAGAAAGAGGACGGTAGCGAAAAACGATAAAATTAGAGCTGCGGGTATGAACTGGTTGAGGTTTACGAATGTGAACTGAAAAAGGAGAAAACGTTTAGTAAATTTCTTAAAACGTGGAATCGGGAATTTGTAGGACCTCTTAATCCTAGGGACGCATTTTTTGGTGGACGAACAAATGTAAAACCGACCTACACATTCAAAAAAGGTGAGAAAGGTAAATACGTCGACTTTGTTAGTTTATATTCAACGGTTCAATTCTACAAGGATTATCCAGTAGGGCATCCTACAAAGATATTTGATCCTCCTCAAGAGTACGATAAGAATTGGTTTGGTATTGTGAAATGTAAAGTTTTACCTCCAAGAGGTCTTTATCATCCTGTGTTACCGGTAAAAATAAAATGCGATAAGGCTGTAAAGCTGCTATTTCCGCTCTGTAGATTCAGAAATGTACACATACAGATGATGAACGAGCGTTCATCGGAACATGGTGCACAAATGAATTGAATGTGGCGATTTGTAAGGGGTACAAGGTACTAAACATATACGAGGTGTGGCATTTCGAGGCTAAAACCGATAACCTTTTCAAAGATTATGTAAGAAAATTCATGAAAATCAAGATGGAATCCAGTGAACTGAAGACCGGTCAAGGTTGCACATATAAGAGTGTTGATGAGTACCGGTCAATTGTTAAATCAAAGTTAGGAATCGAGCTTGGTGAAATTAAGTACAATCCTGGAAGGAGGGCAATCTCAAAGTTGTCTCTGTGTAGTTTATTGGGAAAATTTGGTCAGCGTAATAACTTGAATCAGACTGTGTACGTCACTGAACCACCTAACTTTTACAAGATCTTGCTAGATGAAAGCATAGACGATCTGAACATTCAATTCTTAAACGAAGAGATGGTTGAAATGACTTACAACTTGAAAGACCAGTTCGTTGACAATAGTAATAACACAAACATGTTTATTGCTGCTTTCACAACCAGCCACGCTAGAATGATGCTGTATGAAGTCTTGGATAAACTCGGTGATCAGGTTCTCGGTTTTGACACCGACAGCTGTTGGTATATCGAGCGTGAGGGAGGACAGCGTATCGAAACAGGTGACAGCCTCGGTGATCTAACCGATGAGTTAAACGGACATTATATTACGAATTGGTGCGGTTCTGGTCCAAAATCATACAGTTACAGTACAAGTGATGGGAAGATGGAATGTAAGGTCAAAGGTTTCACTCTGAATCACAAAAATAGTCAATATATAAATCAAAAACCATGAAACAAATCATCGAAGGTCAAAAACAACGAATATCAATCGTAAACGAACGAGCGATAACTCGGGATCCTTTAACAAAACAGGTTGTAAATAAGTACCAGAAAAAAGACTTTCGGATGTGTTACGATAAACGGTGTAAAGTAAAGACTGAATCAGGTATCGAGACGTTTCCGTACGGATATTAATGAGTGACGACAAATTATTACGTTTTATCGATTAAGTATATATACCGTATAGTATGGAGTGACGACAAATTATTATCGACATTTCGTCAATAATATAACATGTGTCACTAAATTATAATGATTTATCGATAATGCCATATAGTGAGCTATGGTTGGTTACATGAATTAAAAGTTATCGATAAATCACCATAATTTAGCGGCAGCCGTTTATATTATAGTGATTTATCGATAATGACCTCAGTGTCATACATAACTAAAAAAATTAACGACAAAACACTATAATATAAACGACTGTCACTTATATTATAGTGTTTTGTCGTTAATTTTTAAAAAGTGACCTATAGTGCCTTACATAACTACTTACAGCTATCTTACATAACAACGTAAAAAATGATATTTCAATATTCCAAAATGCATAGTTCCCCATGAATTGGGGAATTATATCAGTTCTATGTAACTATTTATCCTTCAACTCCCAAGAGTGCCAAATATCAAAATTTAACAATCATACCAAAATTTGCTTTGTAATATAATAAAACAAATGGTACCATGCAAAAGTACTGCCGAAGAGGTTTCATTTGAATGGTCACAACATAGGATTTCGTTGACAGACTCAAATGCTAGGTTTAGCAGATGTACTTGCTTAGTTCAGTTGAGTTTCTGTGTTTAGAGTGGCGGAATGATGCGGTGTGGTTTCGGTATCTTGTTTTGAAGTCGTTTTCCGTGAGTCCGATGTATGTTTCTGTTGTGTTGTTGTCGTTGCGCGTGACTGTAGGTTGGTAGATGACTGATGATTGTAGGCAGTTTCCGTCGAGTGGGCATGTGTTCTTTTGTCGGCAGTTGCATGTCTTCTTGTCTTGAGTGGTATTAGAGTTAGCTGTGGCGGCGTCGTTGGCTTGCGTGGATGACTTTAGAATCTGCTTATTATGGTTATCAATTATCTGTTTGGCGTTATTCATGCAGCTGTAACTTATTTTTATGGTGTTGCGGTTGAAGATTTTTCGGAGCTTGGGATCTTTAGGGAAGTGCTTGTCTATTAGGGCGAGGAACTTGTATCCGATGTTGGTGCTGGTGTTTTTGCTAAATGGAGGGTTATACCAGATGATGTTGTTGCGTTGACTGTTTTTCCGTCTGTTTGTTGTTGGAGGTTCATACTGTAGCGTGTATTGGTAGCCGCTTTCGTCGAGTGCTTTCTGGTATGGAGGGACGGCTTGGTCAAAGGATGCTTTGTCGGAAGATAGGGATGAAAGGCGTTTGTTGATGCCGGCGGGAATGTTCTTTGCAGTGATGGGCGGGTGATTGCTCTCGCGGTGGACGTATTGAAGTTTAGTGTTTGGTTTAGTGAAGGGCTGATAGGTGTTTTGGTTGAGGTTAAATGTGACGTCTAGGAAGTTAATGATTTGTTTGTTAGCTTCTATGGTGATGCGTAGTCCGTTATTATTAAAGATGCGGCATATTTCTTTCTTGGTGTTCTCTGTGTCTCTGGGTGAAGCGTTAGTAATGGCTAGTCCGTCGTCTCGGTAAAGTCCTACGTTAATATTCAGGTGCTGGAGTTGAGATAGGAGGAAGCTTCCCACGAGTTCGCATGTTTCGGCGCCATCGAAGCTTCCCATGGTGACGTCGAATGTCGCAATGTGTTATGGCAACACCAAAAAGGTGTAAATCATTGCAGCTGTGTGCACACCAATTAAGTGTTTTTTTAACACTATAATAGTGTACATTTACACCAATATGGTGTAAATTACGGATAAGAGCAATTTTGATTGCGTTAGAAAACACCCCTGTAGTGTTATGATAACACACAATCAGTGTAATTTTACCCCAAAAGGGTAAATTTACACCAGAGGTGTGTTTTTAAACCCATTTTAGGTGTTAAAATAGCACCACAATGGTGTAAAACCCGTTGCAGCTGTGTGCACACCAAAATAAGGTAATTTTACACCAATGAGAATTTTACACTAAATTGGTGTAAATCAACACGTTCAGCTGTGTTATAACAACACCATCGAGGTGCTGTGTTAACACTCCTTGCAGCTAAATAAACACTGCCGAAAGTTGGTAACTTTTGAGTACCTACACCACTGAATTTAACTGCATACATGTACATGTAACGTGTTAAGGAGGTGCATAATAGAGTACATTTATAGTAGTAACAGTTCCATTGAATATTTCTTTCAGTTTTATTTCAGTTCTTTGGAAATCCACACAAGCCTTCAAATATTGAACAATACTAGAAAATTTAAGTAAATGGACTGGGTGATTTTTATGACCAACTTCAGACATCAATGCACTGCAAGAAACAAAAATTTTAGACAAAAATTAGTAACACTATTTTAATTCAACTGCTTACACCTGTAAGAGTCACACATACATAATGCGAGAATAATTTTGAGTTTGCTTTCTTGGAATATTGTCTGACAATGTAAACATCATAGATTGTATCATGTATCGGTGGTTTGCAACCATTTCCTGAGAATTTAAAAGACAAAAGCGCAGCGGCCATGCTGGTGTATGGAACAAAAGAAAGTAATAGAAGCTAATAAGAAATCTTTTGACATCCAGGCAAAAACATTCTATTCCGATTTCTGTATCAGCAGGATACTTTAAGGGCTGGATGGTTAAGAAAAATTGGTCAAGTAGCTGCTACTTTGGTTTGTTATGACATCAAAACTTGAATGTTGTAAAAACCCCGGCTGTAATCCTTGTGTAAAAGCACCCTAAATTAAATTAATTTGGCACCCTTAAAATTTAAATTTATTTAAGTGGCATATAGAACCCACTCTCTTAAATGAAATGAATGCAGAATAAAGTTTCAAATGGAATTGCTTTTGTGCTGTTGAATGACTGGTCTTAAATAACTGAAGTCATCTTGCTTCCTGATTTATGCAGATTTATACTGTAGCAGCTGCAACCATCCCATCAAACCCATAATATGCCAGCATTATCACATTTCACTCAGTCGTAGTTTTTAAAACTAACAACAGGTGACAATTGAATGGCTCAGGGCATAAACGACCTATGTCGCTTTTTAGTTGTCTTTTTTTTTATTTTTCTCGCTCAGATTTGCCTCATTTTATCGTACAACGAATAATAGGTGCGGTTACACGGGGCACTTTTACCGTGGTAAATGACCCTTTCACCACAGGAAACTGTATTTAGTGAGTGTGACCGACATTTCCCGAGGTAAATATCCCATGGTAAATATCCATGGATACATAAAAAAGATCACACGAAGCGCCCATGACATTTAACGTGATAATTTGCAATGGTGTTTTGATGCCCAAGGTACATGAGCCAATCATGATGCTCTATTTGATATCAACACATAATCGCAAAGGAAAAGCAATTCACTGAATTGCATGATATTTTTTTACCTTGGCAAATCAGAAATTACAATGTAACTGCTGGTTAACATGGTAAACTAAACCCAAGTGTGCTTCACTGCGGGATGATCTACCATGGGAAATGCCATTTACCGTGGTGTGTGTAACCGCACCTAATATCACAAACCCTGGTCAAATTTGCACTAACCCTAAGGAATTTGACAATTTCATCTGAAAAAAGCCGAGTTGTGGCCCTCTAGTGCTATGGACTGTACATTCAGAGCGTAATTTTGACAGATTGGCCATGAGAATATGCGACCGCAATTCCCCTGACCCGCACCAATGACCTGAATGAAAATACAGCTGAAATACAGCTTTGAGCAGCTCGAAGTGAGCTCTTGTTGGCCGGCTGAAATTGGGCAAAGTGGGCAAAGACTATGAGCCAGCAGCGGAGGACTGGGAGTGCTTCCTAGGAGGTCCGTAAGGCAGTTAACATGAAACTTAGTCAATGATTATTGGCGATAAAATGAAGCGATTTTGAGGGAAGAGACTTTGGGATTGTTTTTTTTTTGTGTGTGTTTTGTTTTTTCATGAGCAGGATTTAGTGGCACGGGCCCAAACTTGGCCATCTGAAGTGAAAAATCAGCATAAAATCAAGAAATTTGGGTAAACTTTGGGATTCATTTTTTCGAGTGGGGTTCAGCGGGAGACATGGAGATATTTTTTTTTTGCACACGTTATTTCTAGAAAATGATGAAAAAGAAAACAGAAAAAATCCTGAACAATGTTTTGTAATTAATTTGTAGTTCACATGCCAAAAATGGACAATTCTGGCGAGTCTGAGCAAGAAAAATTAAAAAAAAAAACAACCTAAAAAGTGACATAGGTCGGTTATGCTCTGAGCCCTTCAATTATTTATTGCAGTAAACAGGAGATAGTTGCAGTTTTCAACTTCAAATAAGCACTCAAGGCAAACAAATGGTTTCTGCTGCAATAAATCCAGGCATTTTATAGTCAAAATACTCTGCGCATTCCGCTTATCATTTGGGAATGACTTTCATTAATCGGGAACGGATTGTATTATTGAAATCAAAATTCAGGTTTAAAATTGATTATTGGAATCTTCCAATGGTAGCCTCATTAGAAATAACGAATGCTGATTGGTTTGTTATTGACATCAGGTGAATGTTCAAGGGCAAAACAGGCGACAGTTGGCGGCTTGACACATCTGACCTATTTCTGTTCGCTCAACAAAAATTCATCACTGAGAATTTTTTGATGTAAAGAAGCTCTGCATTTATATACAGTAACTCCCAAGAATAATAATATTCTTAAAATGCTAGTGTGCTGGCTGTGAAAGAGAAATTTTCACGGAAAGTGAAGAAAACTTCATACATGTATAAAGTCCAAGGGACTGAATTCTTTGAAACCAACAGCGGCCAATGGTTGCATATTTCGCCTGTGAACTTTCGAATGAGGCTATTAGAAGATTCCAATAATCAATTGTAAACCTGAATTTTGATTTCAATGCCATCTGTTCCTGATTAATGAAAGTCATTCCCAAATGAAAAGCGGAACGCGCTGAGTATTTTGACTGTAAGCCAACTTTGGTTATTCAAAGGCCAGTTATATCACAGCACAACAGCAAAAGCAACTTTTAGATTAAAAAAAACAGCATGACGTACATTTTGCAAGTCCACTTGTAACTTGATTCTGCAACCACCTTACATGTATATGTTGTGGTGCAATTTTGTCCTAGGTGCAAATTTTATTTTCCTTTGTTCAAAACTCATTATCATACATTATCATACTTTTCCATACCCAAAAACAAAGGAAAATAAAATTTGCACCAAGGACAAAATTGATCCACAAAAGTGAGTGGGTTCCCTATACAAACTATGTAGCTCACAATGAATGCAAGGGTTACCCTAGCAGGCAGAACAAATAATATTATTATTTTGTCCTTGTAAGCGCTTCCAATAAGGACCACTCACCTACCTGGGCCACATTTTGGCTTGTTTGTATGAAGTCATGCAAAATATGAATTAATAGCCTGCGTGGCAGGCGTCGGGGAGAAGGGAACTGGGGAGAGAGGGAAAGGACGCCTGCAATAAAGACCCCCATTTGTTCATTTCTGCGGACACTGGCGACCACAAATTCTGATTGGTTAATTCACGCTGGGCGGTAAAAATAGTAAATTCCCGCGTCAAGTCATCCATGCATAAAAGCGCATGCTAGTTTCTGATTCGTGAACATATTGACAGTTGACGTGATTTGATTACAAGGAAATTGGTGGGCGTAATGCGAATAGCCCGGTTCTTATGGCAGGTGTTCCTTCTCTTCTCCCCCTCTCCTTTTTCGCGCCCCCTCCCCCCTCCCCCGTTTACGCCTGCCACGCAGGCTATGAATTAAAAACTATTGTTGCAGTTAAATCTCACACTTTAATGCACCAGTCAATCAAAAATTTGAAATACAACGTATTTCTTATATCAGTAGAGAAGGACATTCTTTTTTATGTTCTTTTTTTTTTTTGCAAAACCCCGCAATAACACATGTTTTCAATTTTTGGCTGCAAAAGCCCATACTACATGTACTGTACTAACAAAAAATCTGTTTACAAAACAATGTTTTGCATTTCAGGATTAAATTGTACATGTACATGTAACTTTGTTTAGGCTTTTATTAAACTCAGTCATTTTCAGTGTTACAAGCACAGCAACATTATTGTACATGTAAGCCCACAAAAAAAATCCTTTGCACTTATCTTCAGAATATTACAATATATATAAATATATTTTACCTTAACAATGCAATACATTACAGCTCAGGTGCCCTGCATGCGTCAAAATATTTTCCTCCTTCCATGACTCATCTCAAAAACAAAAATAACAAAGTACATGTAGATCATTAGAAAAAGTCTTTGTTGGGCAAAGTCTCACAAAAATACTTAATAAAAAATGTGAAAGTGAAAGTTAAAGCTTTATTAGCTGGTAAACTTGAATTCCCTTTTTCTGCCTGTCTTAATTCCAATCAACAATCACCGTCTTTATAGAAGCAGAGCCCAAGTACATATAATGAGCGGATGAAAGCCACTCAACTTTGGAGCTGGTAAGAAGTGGAAACCCACTTCACACAACCATGCCAGGAACACTGTGATCTTAAAAGAGAGGGTGACATTCATTCCTACTGTAGTGAAATGGTACTCTTTAAATGAAATTATGAGTTTATAACAAAAATTTATAACAGTGAAATTTCAGTTTCACTTCTGTTCACCATGACAGCATCACAGCAGTTTACATGTAGTTCATAAACTAAAACACCTTCAATAAACTTTAACTCTGAATCTCAAAACCAAAAAGTGAATTATGTATCAAAATACAAAATAAGAACATTTCTTAATTAAAAGCTGAAAAATAATTGGGTACTGTAGTTTCTCTTTGATGAAAATATTTTAATGTGACTGCGAGATGCAGTTATGAGTCATATGTGTTTTCATTTGGCTGTGTGACCGTGCGATGTGGTTCCAGTCAAAAAGCCCACATTTCACCCTTGCTCACCACAGAGTCCCAGTAGCTCAGTGGTAGAGCATCCGACTAGATCACGGAGGGTCGTGGGTTCAAATCCCATCTGGAACTCGGAATGTTTTTCCGAGTTTGATGCTATTTCTCTCATGTATGAAAATATTTGTTTACAATAATATGCCAGATAAATTTAACTTTGAACTTTACATTTTACATGTATTTCTCCCCCTCTCTCTCAAACTCACAAATTCCAGTCTTAATTCCAATGAACAATCACCATCTTTCAAGAAACACAGTCCAAGTAATGAGCGGGCAGATGCCACTCAACATTGGAGCTAGTAAAAAGCGGCAAAGTCCACTTTACATAACTATGCCAGGCACACTGTGATCGTGAAAGAGAGGGCAATATTGATTTTATAAGATGTGTATGGTTTCAGCAAAATATTTTTTTGTTTAAAATTGACATTCAAATGGTGGTGGAATATCAGTGTTTGCTTCTGTTTACAATAATCACTTTATTTAAGGGCACAATTCAAATTAATGTGAAAGAAAGGGCGACATTGAATTCCATGAATTTGGTGCCAAAACAGCCTAAGTTAGTTTTATTATTATACGAACTTGTCTTTTGAACTTTATCATTTTACATGTATTTTTCCGTCTCCCTCAAACTCACAAATTCCACAGTCTTAATTCCAATGAACAATCACCATCTTTCAAGAAGCACAGTCCAAGTAATGAGCGGGCAGATGCCACTCAACATTGGAGCTAGTAAAAAGCAGCAAAGTCCACTTTACATAACTATGCTAAGCACACTATGATCATGAAAGAGAGGGCAATATTGATTTTATTAAAGCTGTGTATGGTTTCAGCAAAATATTTTTTTCTTTAAAATTAACATTCAAATGGTGGTGGAACACCAGTGTTGCTTCTGTTTACAATAATTACTATATTTAGGGGCACAATTCAAATTAATGTGAAAGAGAGGGCAACATTGAATTCCATGACTTTGGCGCCAAAACAGCCTAAGTTAATTTTATTATCACAATGATTGTATACTTTTGAACTTTATAATTTTACATGCATTTTTCTCTCTCTCTCAAACTCACAAATTCCACAGTCCTAATTCCAATAAAAAAATCACCATCTTTCAACAAGCACAGTCCAAGTAATGAGCGGCAGATGCCACTCAACATTGGAGCTAGTAAAAAGCGGACAAGTCCACTTTACATAACTATGCCAAGCACACCGTGATCATGAAAGAGATGGCGATATTGATTTTACAAGCTGTGTATGGTTTCAGCCTTTTATTTAAATTTTGACTTTCAAAGGGTGGTGGAACATCAGTGTTGCTTCTGTTTACCATAATTAATTTATTTCAGGGCACAATTCAAATTAATGTGAAAGAGAGCGCGACATTGAATTCCACGACTTTTGGCGCCAAAACAGCCTAAGTTCATTTTAAACAGGTTTGATCGCCACGATCGTCTATTTCGTTCTGGATTAATTTGCTCAAGTCAATATATTATATTTAAAATGTGTTTCATGTCGTGCATTTATTCAAAAGGCACTAAATCGGCGTTACACAATGTAAACAACAGTGAAACAATCAAAATTTCTAACCGACTGTAATTTGATCGATGCCATTCCACTGCTATAAGCTTACTGTTCTGCACGAAAACCAGAAAACCGTTCAAGGACGAGTTTCATCTTTATTTACAACGAAAGAAACGTATTTCTTTTTCAGTCACCTGGTGGTTTTGATGTGGCAGTAATTCCAGAACAAAAAGCATGGATTATTGACCTTTCGTGTTGTCCGCCATAAGACTCATAAGCTAAGTTTTTATGCACATCCGTTTTGATTACAAAAATATGAAAGAAGTCACTTACCGCGTGTCGAGGGTCGCAGTAGCAGGAACACCAACCAGGTAGTTGATCGTAATGACACAAACTAAGATACAGCGGTGTTAAACAGTTAAATCCAAAGCAAATCAATGCCGACCTTAACGAAGCAACCGAATCGTCCCGATCAACTGGTCAACAGCGCATGACATGTAGCAAAAGGTGCTGACCGCAGAAACTGTAGGCACTTTAAATCACTCATGGACGTTCAGGAGCGATTGACCATCAAAATTCACATCAGATATTTTAGATGTGAAACTCTTTTTATGAAATTTTGCATGATACACAGAAGGAGAACACAAGCGTCAAACAAGAAGTTTATTAATCGCGGAGGCATGTTGACACAAATTACGCTTGCATGCTTACTGGAGAATAAATTGTCACACTTTCTCCAGTTCACCAGTTGGACGCAATCCTGACTCCCAAAATTCGCTAGTTCTTGACTATTCCTGCTCATTGCCGGGGCATATAGTAGAAAACCTTTTGCGCATCAGCATTGCTCATGTAAAAAATATACCAAAATTTATGTCGACTTGTTTCAGCCGGACTCCAAGACTCGGAGTAAACAAAAGAGTACTACGTATGTGTAGATCGAGGCCTTAGCGGGCAGTCTATAGGCGAGTGCTAGACTACCCAGTGCTATGCACAACAACAACCGGCGGCAAACGCCTTGTCGATCTAGAGTAGGAAAAAATGCAGACTTCGTATTTTACACAAAGTTGGTGTTGAACGTACACGATTTAGTGTGAAATTACATGTTAACTGTGTAAAATATCCGCAATGTTTTGACACACAGTTGCAGTGTAAAGAAACACCGACTTGGTGTGGGGGCATCTTTCATTAGCACCATATTGCGGTTATTCAACACTGATTTGGTGTATTTTTCTTATTACACTTTATCAGTGTTACGATAACGCGAAAATGAGGTAAATTTACACTACCCAGAGTGTAACTTTACACACTCGTTTTTTCTGTGCGTGTTGCCTTTCTTTTGTCAGGGTTGGTTCTTGTGGATTAGGATGGAGCTTTTAGCGTGGATTATGATGTTTCTTTCGTCGGCGGTGATGTTATCGTAGTTAGAGGCGAAGTCGAGTGCTTTGTTAAGGTGGTCTTGGCTGATGGAGGGGTAGAACTCTTCAATGTCGAAGCAGATGAAGCTGGAGCGTTGTTGGTTTTGAACAGATTTGAACCAGTTAATTACGGATGCAGTGTTTTTCCATTGGTTGAAGTTGCAGGTTTATATATATATAAATTCTTGAACTTGATTTGAATGTATTTCAGAGAGCGCTCAACTCTTAGAGGAGCATTGACAATTATAATAAACTGGTTCAAGACTTCAGAGGTAGTTCATCGTTTTATTACTACAGCTCTGTTTCGTATGGTCAAATGATGATAATTATATATATATTTTTTTTCCGATAATCTTGTTTTATCTTTATCAGTCATAACAAACATATATAACAAGCAAAGGAAAAGGAAAAAAACACAGCAGAGTTATTAAAAAAATTAATTACACCACAGTTGTGAGGTTAATATATGTAAATTGAATATAACACATAGTAGTTAGCTTGGGAAAAAAACTAAGT
>JAJGOT010000590.1:460000-472500 GCA_022457155.1 Cladopsammia gracilis
TCGTTTCATTCTCCTCTTGCTCTTCATTTTCCGCCATATTGGATTTCTTCGTAGCTCTTTCGTCGTCTTCCACAGAACCTCGTTCGCCCCGTTTGTTCTTTTTACTACGCGGTAGCATTGGCCGTTATTGGTTGCATCACTTTACAGTGGGCTTAGGCCTATATTAGCCAAAGAATCATCCGTTAAGAAAGGAAGAAAAGCTCCGTTCAAAAAACACGTCCGATCACGTCGGGTCCACGCATCCTCTCGAAAAAAAAATAATAATTATATATTATTATGTAGAGAATGTAGTTCCAGGCTTCAGAGGTTATTCATCGCTTTATTGCTACAGTCCTGTTTCGTATGGTCGAGAGATGACCACACTCATCGGGCAACTGTAGCAATAAAGCGATGAATAACCTCTGAAGCCTGGAACTACATTCTCTACATAATAGTTACCGCTCCTGAAAAGTAGAGCGCTCTCGGAAATTTTTTTCTACTCAAGTTCAGAATATATATATATATATATAGACAGTTAAATTGAGAACAGAAATAGACAGACATTTAAATAGACAGTTAAATTGACATTTAAATAGACAGTTAAATTGACATTTAAATAGACAGTTAAATTGAGTTAAATAGTTAAAACAGTTAAATAGACAGTTAAATTGAGAACAGAAATTTTCACAACAAAGATTATGAGTGAAAAGGAGAAAGAATTTGTGTAAATGTCTCCCAAGAGCTTTCCACTATGAAGCCACAAATGTGTTGTTTGTGTTTGTATAAGTGTGGTTGTCTCAGTGGCCTAGTGGTTAAGGCATCTGTCCGGTAATCAGGAGACCCGGGTTCAACTCCCGGCTGAGGCACTTTTTCACTCATAATCTTTGTTGTGAAAATTTCTGTTCTCAAATTAACTGTCTATGTATATATTTCAGAAATCGCTGTGAATCGCCTTCCTAAGGAGAATAGGTTGGTAATCCAAAGATTATGAGGCAATTAGTTGTCCATATCTCCCTTCCCACACTAATTTATATATATATATATATATATATATATATATATATATAGATCAGTTTGAGCACTCTCGTGACTCCACAATGCAATCCAACAATGTGTAACCGTACATCCTGTGCCCAAGTTCAGGAGTTGCCATAAAGCCATTATGGTAATAACCGGGAGGGCACATTGTATACATATTGTATATTACGCTCACTGTTCATACAGTTTGAGCACTCTCTGGATTGGGTGGAGAGCCTCGTAAGAGGTGTTCACTATTGGCATATTGCTTCGCTCACTGCTCGCAGTTTGAGCACTCTCGTGACTCCACAATGCAATCCAACAATGTGTAACCGTACATCCTGTGCCCAAGTTCAGGAGTTGCCATAAAGCCATTATGGTAATAACCGGGAGGGCACATTGTATACATATTGTATATATATATATATATATATATAAATGTCTTCTAATCTATACGTTTCCTCTACCTGCTCGTTGAGCGTTTTCTTTGTACGATTTAATTCCTCCGTCAAATTAGCGTTGGCTTTCTCGGCCAATGAATGAAGACAAGATTTTTTGTTGTAAATCACCTATATTTCGACCGGGTACACCGGCCTTCTTCAGGGTGAGTGACCGTTACAAACGCGAAACACCACTGATGCAAGCAGCTGATACTAGCGCGCGCGTTTTAAACCGTTAAAATACGCGTTACGTTCCTGCGCGTGCATAAAAGATTTCAATTACTTCTCTCTCGAACCGCGCGGTTCTGAGAATAGAAAAAAGTCACTATCGTTTAAACCATGCGGCTTGAGGCTCTTCAGCCTATACGCCCATTGTCCCTCTTTTTGTAACAACTATCTTTCGTTTGCAACCCTATCAATGAGCAAAACGCCCAAGTCCGAAGAGAAATGTCGATAAATAAAGTCATCTTTCTCCTTTTGATTTTGTACGAGTTTTACGTGACCTTTAAGGCGGCTTTTGTGATTGTTGAACCTTAACCTAAACTTCGTCATTGTCGATCCCACATACTGCATACCACACACCTTACAAAAAATTAAATAAATGACGTTTTTTGAGTTACAATCCAGGTTATAGTTAATGGAGTATGTCTTTCCCGTGACATGACTTGTGAACTTATTGTCCAGACTCAAATAATTACATACTTATAATTACATATTTACATAATAAATAATTACATACATACATAATTACATACATGTAAATAATTACATGTCTCTACATTTGACAGTTCCTCTCGCCATCCGTTGCGTTGGCTTCAACTTCGCATGAACTAGGTAATCCCTCAGATTCTTGGGTCGTCTAAAAGCAACCATCGGTAGATTGGGTACTGCGTTCCTGCACCTTTCGGAGCAATGCAGCACTGGTTGCAACTCCTTAATTAGTCCTCCAATGTTCGGCAGGCTGGGGTGGTATGTCGTGACAAATGGTATCCTGTCATTTTTTTCTTTAATATAGGGCGCCAATACCTCCTCCCTGGATTTATTCCTCGCTTTTCGGATTTGTGCTTTTACGAAGTTTTTCTTGTATCCTCGGGCCATTAAAAAGTGACAAAGTTCCCTTAATACCCTTGATTTCCCTTGTTAAGGTTCAACAATCACAAAAAGAGGGACAATGGGCGTATAGGCTGAAGAGCCTCAAGCCGCATGGTTTAAACGATAGTGACTTTTTCTATTCTCAGAACCGCGCGGTTCGAGAGAGAAGTAATTGAAATCTTTTATGCACGCGCAGGAACGTAACGCGTATTTTAACGGTTTAAAACGCGCGCGCTAGTATCAGCTGCTTGCATCAGTGGTGTTTCGCGTTTGTAACGGTCACTCACCCTGAAGAAGGCCGGTGTACCCGGTCGAAATATAGGTGATTTACAACAAAAAATCTTGTCTTCATTAATGTTATATATATATATATATATATATATATATATATATATATATATATATATATATATACAATTATGTATACAATGTGCCGGTTGTTACCATAATGGCTTTATGGCAACTCCTGAACTTGGGCACAGGATGTACGGTTACACATTGTTGGATTGCATTGTGGAGTCACGAGAGTGTTCAAACTGCAAGCAGTGAGCGAAGCAATATGCCAATAGTGAAAACCTTTTACGAGACTCTCTACCCAATCCATAGAGTGCTCAAACTGTATGAACAGTGATATATATATATATATATATATATATATATATATATATATACTTACATATTAGTGTGGGAAGGGAAATCGCTGTGAATCGCCTTCCTAACGAGAATATGTTGGTGATCCTAAGATTATGAGACAATTAGTTGTCCATATCTCCCTTCCCACACTAATTTGGGGAGTGGACTGTGAATCGCTGAACGACTGGGTAAAGTGACGCGATCCTAATTGCAGAATTTGTGTAAATGTCTCCCAAGAGCTTTCCACTATGAAGCCACAAATGTGTTGTTTGTGTTTGTGTAAGTGTGGTTGTCTCAGTGGCCTAGTGGTTAAGGCATCTGTCCGGTCATCCGGAGACCCAGGTTCAACTCCTGGCTGAGGCACTTTTTCACTCATAATCTTTGTTGTGAAAATTTCTGTTCTCAATTTAACTCTCTATGTATATATATAGTATATGAGAGAACCCCTAACCCTGCACACCCCAAATAATCATATTTTTACTGAATAAATGTTTGAAAGAATATTTGCCCTGAGTGGGATTTGAACCCACGTCCTCCTGCATACTAGTTAGACGTGATAACCACTACACCATCAGGACAACCATGCTGGCAACATGACAATCTAAGATGTGATTTATGTGATTCCGGACGTGGGCCTCCTGGGATTTTTTCTTTCAAGGTGACAGGGTAGGGGAACTCAAGTAGTTTAAGGCCTGGGTCAAGGGCTTTGACCAGGAAAACACCGTTTATTCGCAATAACTTTTACAAACGGGATGAAAATGAATCGAAATTTGGCACATAGAAAGATATTATCGTCCTTAACATTTTTAAGTATAATAAGCTGAGTGTCTATTAATCTCTTAAAACAATTATGAGGACAAAGGTCATTTTTCAGTCCAAAATTCAACCTATAATTATTTGTAACTGTAATTTCAAGACTTGAGGACAATCATTCCAAACGTAGAAGGTTAAATATGTTAAACCTCCATCGGAAAAGTTAATTTATTTAACTATACAAAGAAAATTCGCTACCAATTCGCCGATTTAGGTAATTTTAAAATTTTGATCACGTGACATGTCACGTGACCAAATTTTTGCGTTAAGGCAAAAGAAAACATCAAGATTAACATTCAGGGAAAATTTCATTTTGATCTAGGTTTTCTCGGTGAAGATATTAAGTGTCAACCATATTTTCCGAATACACTTTAAACCCAGGCCTTAAACTGCTTGAGAAGCCTATAACTCCATTTGAAACCCAACTAAGGATCAAATTCATGATACACGACCGAAAGATGGATTGGTTTAAAATACTCTTGAAAACAGATCATTAGAATGGAATTGTGACTTACTCGCGCGCGTTTTCTCGTGCTTGGCGCGGGTAACATTATTTGTATCGAGTTCTGATTTTTTTTTTCTGATTGGTTCATCGGATTGTCTGCGTCTGTTGTGATTGGCGGAGTAATTACTTTCGCTTTGGTTATCCGTGTGAATGATCCTGTGTATTCTATTTAATTCTTTATCTAGTATGTATTGAAGTGTGGGACAACAAGTTTATGGCGATTCCGTAGATTTTACTCATTTCCTGACTGGTTATAATGTTTCCCATGCACAGTAATGTTACATGTTTTGTTCTTGGCAGGAAATACCATTTACTGCGGACTTGGTAAAAACACAAATGTGAGTCCAAAATGTACCAACAGGTATTTAAAAACACGTCTGCTTTGATTACGCAACCCGAGACACGAACAGCTGGAAACAGAACATAAATTGGCCCGTACTTCTTCCTTTACACACAAATTTTCTCAACTTTCAATCTGCACATCAGAGAAAAGAAATCAAGACATTTCTGACCAAAATGAAGAATTCAGTTCTTCTCATCGTTATTTTGTCTTCCATCGTCTTGACAACAACGGTAAGCCATGTAGAAAGTCTTAAATGTGGAAGTTTGAGCACAGGCAAGAACTATTTCTTTTCATTGTAAATCTTTTCGATGGATAACCAAAAAATTAAATAAATAAATAAATAAATAAATTAATTAATTAATTAATTAAACCCCCGCAGAAGTTATGGAATTGTTTCAACACAGACCATTCATTGTAACTCAAACAAATAACAAATACCCATGCAACGATGACAAATGAAAAAGTGAAATGACCAATCGATGGATTATACTTCATTAACTTTGTCTTTGATTGTTCTAAAAGAATGAAAGCGAAGCCAAAAGCAGGTCGATATTCTCTTAAATAGGTTACGTACTTTCGATATAGAAATTACATTTCTTTAGCCCCTGAGTCACGTTGTTTTACTGTTCCACGATTAATCAAGACATTTTTCGTGCATGTACTCTGTAACTGGCACGATCATGACGTCATCGACTGCACGTTGTAGTTAATGTAGCGTTGTAGATATTTCTTGCTTTTCCGTATGAATATAGATTAGTTTATGGCAAAAGTTAGGCGATTTCCCACGCGTTTGGAAATATAACTGGAATGGTCGTGGCCTCATTTTGATTTCACCTCGTAAATCTTAATTGAACTTTTTTGCGACAACCACATGTGTTTTAACAAGTGCTAACCACGGGGGCCCCTCATTAGCCAGCTAGCTCACGGATCACAGTAATGCAGTTTTCTTTGAGCCCATAAATGCTTTGTATGTAAAGCGGAACAAAGGTCGCTATGTTTATAAAAACACAAAAAGACTCAATTTGAATACGGGCCATTACACCTGAAAGCAATTACACTTTGCATTGGGGATTGAATGTGGTCGCTGGATAGTTTGAATCTGTTATTGTTCGTCCGTTGCGTGGTTGGTGAAAGTTCTGCCTTAAGGAACCTGCGATAAGTAAGGTTTGTAGTCTTATCTCACATCCGACGTTATCTTAACCTTCATAAAGTGCTCTCTTGGGAGAACAGCCAGGCCAAAAAGTATTCTGCGGTATCCATGGTGTTTTCATAAAGTGTCGGACAGCGCGATTGTACATGTTGATCGTGAATTCAAAGATCCAGTAATTACGTACTAAAAAACTGCCTCATGTTGTACATTTAGATTTCTCGTCCATCATTTTAATTGTGCTTTGTACGAACTAACGTGTTGGAAGCGCCAGACAATGGTCATTTGACAAGCTTTTTGAAGGTGTTTATTCGCACAACTTATTTAGCGCTCTTTCTGTAATGTCCTCCAGCGTTTGTGGAAGTAATTGCTGAACGAAATCATGGATTACAGTAAAGAAGCTAATCTAGACAGCTAAAGTGCAGCTGCAACCGTTTCTTTATTTTCAATATAGGATAACATTCAGATAAAGAGGAAAGGGAAAACCATCGTCGACGAAGACCAGGACTTATAATCCGCCGTCAAAACCGTGAGTAACCCATTTTTGTCCATTTAGGGACCGGTCATTATTTATCGCTTGGGGGGTCGGAGGATTTTGGGCTAAACACGATGAAATTTAGCCCCCCCCCCCCCCCTCATAACTAAATATAACTTTCGTGATCCCCCCCATGTCTTTGCACCCATATTCACCTTTCGACGTGTATATTTAGTGTTTTAAACTTTTATATACAGGTAGTATTTCTAACTATGATGTACTTACAGCATAATAAAGCCGTTATCGCGCAGTCTTTTTTTAAAGTGTCTCTTGATCCGTGTCTTTTTCTAGTCTGGATCCAGACATCTGAATGCAGTTGACATACAAGCAATCTAACAATCCCCAGTGCTTGAAACTGCAAAGTTACTTTTTTTAGAGTGCCAAATAGCAGTCCGCCAAGTCCCTATCAGCAGGTCATATTTAGCGACAATTCGGCCATCTGGAAGGGCTAGGATCGGCAACTGTTCCTGTTTCCTTTTTTATTTTGATCTATAGTGTAATAGATTAGCCTTTGTAGCTTTGCTCACATTTTTATAATTTTTTTTATTGGTTTTTTTGTTTGTTTTCTTTTTGTTTTCCTTTTTTTTTTCATCCAGTGTTTGCTTGTACAGTAACTTCAGCTATTTGGTCATCTGGTACAGAAGTTAAAACTGGCATACGAACAGTTGACTGTTCATCGAGATCAGCAATGACAAGATCATCTTCGCTATCCTCGTCAACATCTAACTCCGTATCTGATTCGTCACTCTCTTCCTCACTGCTGGACAACTCATTCCCGTTGCCTGGACTTCTCTGTCGATAGTAATGGTAGCGAATTGCCTTTATCTTGTCCAGCTTTATACCAACAGTGGTCAGGCCATGTTCCTTAACCCTATTCAGACTGGGCTTTTTTAGGCAATCTGTGACTGGGGGGGGGGGGCTCCTCGGACCCCCCCCCCTTCATATCTCTGGAACCAGTAAGGCTAGGACCATGAAATTTTCACACAATGTTCATCTCTACACAAGGAAACCTCACACCCAGTTTTGACCTGCCACACCCAATTATGACGTCACAACGACGTAATTTTTGTTTTTCCGACGTTTCTTTGATATTTTTCCATCCAGATACTTAAAATATCAAATATAACTGTAAAATCATCTCTTTAATATTAAAACATAATAAATACAAACAAGGACACACTTGTAAAGCGAGAAAAGCAAAAAAAGGCGATAAAACTATAATTTTGAAATTATTGTCCGCCATCTTGGATTTCCTTTTTTTTTCGTTTAAATTAAAATTTAAAAGATATATCTAAAAGAGAAAAGGATCAGAATGTATAAAACACGTATCAAACTAATGTCTATTATCCAAACAATGAACTTAGAAGCGTTATTTAAGAAATAGTACAACATTTTTCTCTATAAGTAAAAGAGAGAAAAAATTTGCCTACCCCTCCCCCCCAAATATTTGATGTTAAAAATTTTTGATGTCTTTCAAGAACTAGTCACAATAAAAAACTATTCTAACAAGAAAATGCACTATAAGTCAAAGAACAAGATCTTAAAATATAAAATTCACCATATTTTAATATTTTGAAAACCTATGTGTCAAAAACCGGTTGCCATGGAAACATGGTTAATCACACTGACATATTATGGATACCGAAATGTCCCTAGATAAATTATAGGAAAAGTCAGAAAATTTCAGCCTCATAGCTATTTCGGTGTAAGAGTTATCACAATTTTACTGGAGGGGGGGTTCGAAAAGCCCCCCCCCCCAGTCTGAATAGGGTTAAGGTACAGGTCGAGCTGTCTCACCTTCAGCTTTTCAACTTTGCCATTCTCAATAAGTATGCCCCACTGGTAGTCCTTGTATGTTAGTCCCTCTTCTAACCTTTTTTTGTCCTTAGCCTCTCTTGTTCTAATATCCTTCCTGATTTTGATATCATTTAGATGGCCTAGGTATTCAATGACATGCTTTTCCTCGACACTGTAGGTTGCACAGAAAGCAGCGATGGTATTTGGATTGCCCGCAGGGATGGCGTTTTGTTCGTACAAGTCCTTCAGACATTTCCTCGGTTGATAATCGTCTGGAGCACGACCTGTTGGCGTTTCGTACACATCCATAAAGTGCCCGGGATTTTGCTTGTCTGGCACAGGCTGAGGGATTCTTTCTGTTACTGGTCCCACCCATCTGTTGTTGGTACACCAGGAACAGAGTGTGGAGCTTGTATCGCTTTGCTTATTGCAGGCATCCCGACAAAATTAAAAAAAGAGCTCTCCTCGGACGTAGTGGTCCTCAATAAAACTCTCTATCTTACTAAGATATGCCGCACCGGGTATGTCGGCCTTACTGTTTTCTGAAGCATTTCGGTACGTATTTAACTCAGAAGCATTAAAAAAGAATAACTCTTCGGGAGACTCACTCACTCTAATACTGATGTAATCCTTCAGGACAGGGGCGTCGTCTATCCTTTCGGCGACCTGCTTGCAAACGTGCCAAGCATTTTTTCCACACGCTCTTTTTCGTACTGTTCGTAGGAATGGAGAGACATGGCTTTGATTTCGTCTTCAGAGCTAAGTCATGAGCACGTTATTAAAGGAAAAATATAAAAGCGTTAAAACAAAGCTTTCTCGATATAAATTGAAATGCACACATTCGCCAGTGTGACAGACTTCCGTTTTTTAAATAAAGTTGTGTTAGAACAAATTGAGGTTGCAAATGCTATCATCTCCCAGCAGAATGGGCACATTTATGTTGTATGCTTTTCAAACTGGCATTGTTCAAGCATATTTAAGTGGTTCCCCCCTCTGAATCCTTCCAAAATTTTCAGTGATCCCCCCTTTTGGGCTCTCAGTTACGACTGATCCCCCCCTCTGTTCTCCTAAAAATCAAGTGATCTCTCCCAAATCCTCCGACCCCCCCCCCCCCCCCCCCAGGCGATAAATAATGACCGGTCCCTTAGCACTGAGAAATTTGAAGTTATTTGTGACTAGTTGACAGCGGTTGTGTAACCTTAAGGAAGATTCCCAAGTTAAGAGCTGACTAAAATCAAAATTGAAGAAAATTCTCCAATTTCATTTTTAAAATACGTACTTTAATTACAAACATACAACACCATTGAATGCTCAGCCGGGAGATAGGATTCCATCTACAAAAAGTATAAAAGTTAGAACTACATGGCACAGCCAAAGATTTGGCTCCTGGAGTGGCGAAAGGGTGAAAAGATGTGTTGCTTGCTTAGCGGTTTACTTGCTTAGCAAACTTACAGTTTGTGTGGCAAATTTTAAGGTCGAAAACCTAACTGAAACACACGGTTTTATATATTTTTGTGAGAAGTGATGTTTGCGTTTGCCATTTTTAGTTATAATAAATCATAAACAGGGCAAAAGCAAGGCGTCACCCGTTTCTACTGTAAATAGTTTAAAACGTTTCGGCGTCATTTATCAGGCTAAATGTCCGCCCGTCGTTTTTTCCAGCGAACACTTAAACAAAACAAAATGATAATAAAAGCGGTATAAGTCGTCCTTATCAACGTCTCTTTAAGACGCTTAAAATAGAATGTGGATTGAGTTCGATTGAGTTCGATTGAAATTCAGTTCGATTGCGTTCGATTTACTATGCCGGGATTAACAACTGTCTCAGATCCGCACCGGCTCAAACAAATTCCGTTCTTCATCTCGTTTGTGCTGGTTCGCGCAAAGGTTCAAATATTAGTTAGAATAAACGTTCAAATGCTCTAGGTTAATTTACCAATGAGCCAGGTAGCACTTCATTTTGCAGTTTGTAAGAAATCCGGCGATATTGGACCGCCGATGACCGATCCAATGTAACGTTTTTCAAAAGCAATTTCTGTTTTATTTATTTTTATTTTACTACAGCTATGAAATTATTTACAAGACAGAAATTACAAAGTCAAATTTAGTGTTTTTTCGTAGTATTGAAAAGGATAATTATAATAAAAGAACTATTTTGTACCGGTATTATTGTGATTGAAAAAGGAGAAAGTTAATTATTAATAAAGCGACTTAAAAACTGCGCGTGTCTTGCGCAATAAACTACTTGACCCTTTCACTCCCAGAGTGTGTAGTTCTAACTTTTGATTCTGTCGACGAAGTCCTATGGTGTGACCATTCAAATGAAACCTCTTCGGCAGCACTTTTGCACGGTACCATTTGTTTTTCAATATTTTACAAAATAAAATTTGGGACCTTCTTGAATTTTGATTTTTTTTCCCCATGTATGCATAAAAGAACTCAAAGTTGATCAAAAAAGCGGCAATTCTTTCACGAAATCCACTATTGATTCATGTTATGCGGTCCAGCTGTTTAATTCTGTGGATACAGAACTAAATTGCGACCATTCAAATTAAAGCTTAACGAGGATTTTACTTGCCTGTGGTGCTGTTGCTTGTGTTTGTATTGTATTTTATAACTGAGGTCAGTGGCTTTTACTTTTGAGGCTAAAATGTCACCATTCAAATATGGAAGCATTCGATGAGTACTTTAATGTCGTTCTATTTGGTTTTCAAGGGTCTTTTCCATTAGAATTTTCAGTATTTTTTTAGGTAAACTCTTAAAAGGAAGCAAAATTGGTTATAAACCCTGAAAATGTTTTAACATAAGCAGTAGCAGCCGCCAGTCATGCCCGGGGGGGGGGGTACTCCCTATAATGGGTTATACGGGGATGCTCCGCCCGAAAGGGGTACCTTTTTTAGGCTGGAGGTATATGAAAGGGTCGGGATTTCACGAGTTGAAGTATATCAAAGGGTAGGGATTTCACGAAGAATAGGAAAGGGTAGCCAAAACACGAGCTGAAGCATAAAAAGGTAGGGAAAACTGCCATTTAAGTATTATAAAATGGCCTTTCAAAATATATCAAAAGTCTTGACGAGTGAATGTTTATTATTCGAAATTACCACTAACAAGTTCTGTTTGCACATTTCCATGCTCATTACAGTGCATCTATTGTGTAACTGTCACACCTTATAGGATCGAAATTTCCTTCACATGATTGGTTAAATAAAATATCATCCAATCATATTCCATCCTCCGCAACCAATCACATCCACTAATTTGGCTGGACTATACTATAAAAAGAGAATTGATCTTGACCTCAGCACTTGTGACTAGCTCTACTGCTGAGCTCTTGGAAAAAGGCAACTGACGAAGGATCCAATATCTTGGTTCCGAAACCGGTCTTGCGTTAAAAGCTAACAACAGTTCTCATCAGAACACTACCATGGCACAGACAGTTTCCGACCAGGAGATGATTGCCATTTTAACAGACATGGCGGACAGCGCAGCTCCCGCAATATCACCAATCAAGTCACCTAAGCGACAACGTGACCAGACCAGCTCAGAAAAAGAGATTCCTAACCCAGAACCAGGCGCCAAGAGACACAAACCAGACCAGACAGAACGCGCCAAATCCACCCGGAATCGACTCTTTACGCTGCATACCAGACGAGCCAAATGTAAACGGTCTCTACAAGTCCTCAGAGAACAAGCGAGAAATTCCACGTGTCCCTACGGCTTACAGTATAGACCAAAACCACACATCAGGTTCGACGACACATTCCAAGCAGCCATGGACCAGATCTGCCATTACGCTGATAATCAAAGAACAGGAAACCCCGGGGGGTACTCGATATATCCTTGGGTGGGGAGGTGCGGCCCAGCCCCTCATACCCTGACCCTGTTTAAGACAAAAAATCGCTGATTTTCCTACCCTGTTTATGACAGAATTCCGATTTTTGATACCCTGTTTAAGACATTTAACCCGATTGCGTGACGGTGCAAACCAAGCCGATTTCTCCAGTTCATAGTGACGTGAACAATGTTTGTAGTACAGCAGGAACGGAAACCGGATGTAACGCTAGTTCATCTTCGAGTTCCTTTGCAGAATATACTCCAGATTGCGGCGCTAGATCAAAGCTTGAATCGGTCAATAGTATTTGCGTTCCTTTTATGACCGATAGTTCTTCTTTAACGGTTGGCATAGAGGGTCATGATTT
>JAJGOT010000590.1:477500-489401 GCA_022457155.1 Cladopsammia gracilis
TAGAAGGCTTCGACAGGCTAATGTCAAATTGAATCTGAAGAAATGTAATTTTGCAAAGCAGAAGGTAGAGTACCTTGGCCACGTAGTTACCCCAGAAGGCGTGAGTCCCAACCCAGACAAGATACGAGTTGTTCAAGAATTCCCAACCCCCACAAATTTAAAGGAATTAAGAAATTTCTTGGGGCTTGCAAATTATTACAGGCGTTTTGTTAGAGGTTTTTCGCATATTGCTAGTCCTTTAAATGCATTGACTAAGAAGGGTGTTAATTTTTGTTGGACGGATGCTTGTTCGGTGGCATTTGACAAGTTGAAGCGAGCTTTAGTTTCTGCTCCTATTTTGGCGTACCCTAACTTTAAAGAGCCTTTTCTGTTATTTGTTGACGCTAGTGCCACAGGCATTGGTTTTACTCTAGGTCAGGTTCAGAACGAAAAAGAAGTTGTCATTGCGTACAACGGTCGTGGCGTCAATCACGCAGATCAGAACTATAGTACCACTGAAAGAGAGGCACTCGCATTAGTTGAAGGAATCAAGAAGTTTCAACCTTATTTACATGATCGTAAATTTACTATAGTAACTGATCATAGCTCACTTCGTTGGTTAATGAATGTCAAGGACGCATCGGGCCGTCTTGCTAGATGGTCTTTGCTTTTGCAGCAGTATGATTTTGATATAATTCACCGTCCTGGGACGATGCATAGTAATGCAGACAGCCTATCTAGGCGTCCATATAAGTCTTATAAGTTAAGTTTACTCCAGAAGGAGGAGCCACAACTGGCGAAAACTCGGGAACTACAGAGGCGTGATCTCGAGTTGAGCGAGATTACTGACTTTTTAGAAAATGATGGTTTGCCATCTGATGATAGGGCTGCACGCAAACTTTTGCTCACAAGTGGTAGTTTTTATATCGGAAACGACGGTTTACTATATCATTTAGATAGCAATCGAAAGCATAAAGCTTGCGAGTCGTTTTCTCAACTTGTTGTCCCAGCAACTTTAGGGTTCGAAATTTTGTCTAATGTACATGACCATGTTTCTGGTGCGCATTTTGGGGTCCACAAGACATTTAACAAGGTTAAGCAAAGGTATTGGTGGAAAGGTATGTTCAAAGATGTCGAGCATTGGTGTAAGTCGTGTACTGAATGTTCAATGCGAAAGTCGCCCAGAAATTCAAAGAAGGTACCTTTACTCCCTATTCCAGTCGAGAATGCATTTGATAGGGTAGCTGTCGATGTGTTAGGGCCTTTCCCTCCATCGAACAAAGGTAACAGATACATAGTAATTTTCAGTGACTACCTTACTCGTTGGTGTGAAGCGTTTCCAGTCCCAAGTGTTGAAGCAACCGTAGTTGCTCGCCTTTTAATTGATGAGATTATAGCCAGACATGGTGCTCCGAAATTTTTACTTTCTGACAGGGGAACAAACTTTTTGTCAAAGATAATAGCGGAAGTGTGCAAAGTTTTTCAGATTCACAAAGTTAATACTTCAAGTTATCACCCACAAACTGATGGTTTGGTGGAGAGGTTCAATTCGACCATATGTCAGTCTCATTCGATGTATGTCGCCAAAAATCAGAAAGACTGGGACGATTTTATACCGCTCATTTTGTTTGCTCACAGAACTTCCGTTTTGGAAGCAATTAGCGATTCACCTTTTTATGTTCTTTATGGCCGTGAGCCTCGTTTACCCGTCGATGTGAAGTATTTACCTCCAGTTGATGACGATGTAACCACGTCAGTTTTCGAGCATCGTAAACGTGTTGTTGAGAAGATAGAATTGGCGCAGAATTTGGCAAGGGAGAATTTGCAGCGTGCTCAAAAAAAAAGGAAAGATTATTATGATCAGAGTGCAAAGGAGCCTATTTTTGAAGTTGGCCAACGTGTTTGGGTCTTATACCCCTAGGACCAGAAACGGAATGTCTAAAAATTGGTTAGGACCATACCGGATAGTCGAGAAATCATCTCCTGTTCACTTTCGTTTGCGTACGGACACTAATAAGAAAGTCACTTTTGCAGTACATGCTAATAGAATGAAGCCGTTTATTGATCCTAATTTAAGACTAATCGACCCTCCGCCGTTCGATGATCATAGTGTACCTTATCTTGATGAGTCAGATATTCCAGAAGATTCGTTTGAACGTGAGCTTCCCGTTGATGCTAGTGCGAATACCAGCGTAGTTTCGCCGAATTGAGCAGCTTTGCGTCCTGAGTCACAGTCAGAAATTCAAAGTGTACAGTCACATTCGAGTCCTGAACAAGTTGTAATAGATAACGAAACTGTGTTTGATGCTGAAAGGATTCTCAAATCTCGTAAAAGGAAGGGGAAAACAGAGTATCTTGTTAGGTTGTATGGTTATCCAAAAAAACAGTCAACTTGGGAACCAGAGGAAAACATTTTAGATAAACGTCTCATTGATTCTTTCAACCAGCCACATACATACATACATACATACATAAACTTTATTTTTTCTCGAATTTAAGAGTAGCTTTTAGTAGCTAATTTCTCCGAGAGAAAAATAACAAATAACAAAATATACAATAAAATATTCAATATCATTATAAAATACAATTCTGTGCAATATTTACAATTAACGGCTAAAATGAAAAAAATCTGTTTACTAAGTATTTTAAAATACTGTATTAAAATTTAAAATTAATTTACAAAATGTTCCAAATTTACATTAAGTTAAGGCTAGCTAATGCTTTTTTAAAGTCATTAAGGTTCAAAGTAATGCGTTTTCGTTAAACATTTTTTTTATGTTTTAGGAGTCAAGATTGTTTTGGTTCTAGAAAAGTTTCAGTAGATGGATTCCAGCGTCAAAGCTCAACTATCGCGCTGCCCTGTGGGATTTATAGTCGTTTATGTTCACCTTTCTATAACAAATTCTCAGAAGTTCGATTCACTCACTCAGAAGGTCACATTTTATCCATCATCCTTAATGATGAGTCATTCACCTCGGCCACTTACTTTTTATGAAGATACGAAACTTCTGAACGTCCATGCAGTCTTGAATTTTACTGAGTATGGTAAGCGCTTCACCATAAACAATAACTCTTGTTCTGTTCCTATGGATAAATTCTTTGATCAATTGTTACTTACGTCAGTTCGCGATTTTCAGAAGGTTGCTCGTAGGCTTCTTTCTTTGCCAGGATTTTCAACTTTAGTTGAGTGTGACACTTATTTGCCTAGATATTATCAGTTCATGGTAGGACAAGTTTCCGGAATGACATGTCCGAGAGCGTATAGGAGTTCTGTTTCAGAGTGTAAAACTTGGGCGTTGCAATTTTGTCAAGACATATCTGTAGACGAAAGACAATGGTTACTCGAAAAGAGCCGTGTGGGGCGTTCAAACTGGATGTGCCACGCGGGCGGCCTAGGTCTTTTTAGGGCACTTTACACGGTAACAGGCCACAAATGCGAGAAAAAGTTTAATCATGTAAAGAACTTGAAGGTCACTTTAAGAACTTTGAGCCGAGCTATGTCAATTTCTCAGGGTATGATGCGCGTGATTAACGGCAAAGTCGTATATTTGTTCAAAATTACGGATCAAATGAACAGTAAACTGGATGTTTTGGCCCAGGATTTGAAGTTAATTGATAGCACTTTTACTGGTTGGCAGAGAGAACTAAGAAAATTCGCCAATACGGTCGTGTCACGAGGATTTGACAATGGAATTTCATTCCAAATATACCGCGGAGATAAACCGCGCTTTTGTCGTGTTTCTTAGACTTTTTGAGATCCAGGATACTTTAAGCCAAATTTCCCGGCTGAAAGGAAAAACGTTGATCGGTTATCCAGATTTGCCTAAATTTGTCTCTTCGCATTTGTCTGCAAAACTCACTATTGATCCATCACTGAAATTGACCATAACAGCGTTAGAGGAAGGTTTGTCTGTTCTTGCCAGCCCCATGGTTGATGTCGAGCATAACGGTAATAATCTAGTTGTTAACATTTTGTTATTGGTACACGGATCAAAACAACTTTTGTGTAGTAGAGCACTTGACACCACTTAAGTTTAACATATCGGGTAAGTGTTTTAAGCAGATAGTGTCTTTAGAAGCGTTAAATAGATGTAATCTCGCTACCATGCAGGCTCAACTATCCGAGCTACAGGAAGTGTTTTGTAAAATAAGCAAAGCAGTTAATGTAAATAAAGAAAGAGTTGAACCTTACACAGGTGTGTAATACTAGAGCACAGAACGAGAGCACAGAACGAGGAATACATTAAAAACTTCTCTAAGAAAGCTCTATCAAATGACGAGGTTAAACTGCTCTCTAGAGGTCTCAAATTCATACCAACTCCTCCTGTTCCCAGCTCTAACAAATCCTTACTTAAGGATTTTGATAACTTTCTCTAGAAGAATGCTTTTAAGATACATGTTCGCAAATGAGAGGAAAACTCTAGTTCATCCCTTCCATGTAAAACATGGCAACCACCTATTCAAAACTCGGTTGCTCTCGAAACCTACTTGGAAGATACAAAACTAGAACTAGCTTCTACAGTTTTCCACCTTAAAAAAGACAATATCACAGCGAACGAAAGAAAAGCAATCAGCTCACTTAAATGTAATAGCGAAATAAATCTCAAAAAAGCTGACAAAGGAACAACTACAGTCATTATGGACACGGCACAAAAAGTACAAGAAGGCTTACAGCAACTTTCAGACTACAAATTTTACAAGCCTCTCGCATCTTCCATTGTGTTAGACACCGCCCGAAAAGTTAACACAATAGTTGATAAACTATTCAGTTCGGGTAATATTGACACGATGACTTACAATTTTTTTACAACTGGCCTCAAACAACCACGCATACCAGAATTCTACACGCTGACTAAAATTCATAAAAAAAAATACCAGTCGGCAGACCAATAGTCTCTGGTAGCAGCGGTCCTACGGAGCGAATTTCTAGTTTTGTCGACTCACTATTACAACCCATCGCCGCTAAACAGGAGACATACTTAAAAGACACCACCGACTTCATCAATTTTATCGAAAACACGCAAATCCCAGACAACGTCATCCTAGCCACCCTCGACGTTAGTTCCCTCTACACTAACATTCCAAAAACAGAAGGAATGGATGTTATTTGCCGTTACTACGAAGAACACTATGAGCATAAATTACCAATTCCCACAAACGATGTACGGGAACTTTTGCGGTTCATACTTGAAGAGAATTCTTTCAAATTTAATGAGACACTTCTTACAAACTCACGGCGTTGCCATGGGGACGAAGAGTGCAGTATCCCTCTCGATCATTTTTATGGCAGACCTTGAAAAGCGACTGCCTATGGCTTGCCCTTTTAAACCTATAGTTTGGAAAAGGTTCATTGATGACATATTTTCTCTGTGGAACACTCCAAAAAGCGAAGTTTCCGATTTCGTTGCCTTGGCTAACTCCTTCCACCCCACAATCAAGTTTACTTGTGAAATGTAATCGAACCTCGCTGTTTTTCTCGATACTGAGGTCTTTAAGGGACCCCGCTTCTCAACTCAAAGGATCCTCGATTTACAAACACATTTCAAACCTACGGAAACCTTTCAATATACGCACTCTCATCTTGTCACCCTTTTAATTCTAAAAAGGGCTTTATCAAAGGAGAAGCACTTCGCTTACTGAGAACTAACTCAGTCAAGGATAATTTTGAGAAAAGCAAACGAGACTTCGAGGAAAGACTCTGTAAGAGAGGCTACCCTAGAGCGCTCGTTAAAAAAATTCTGAGTGAAGTCCAGTTCATAAACAGAAAGGAGGCTCTCCGTAACAAGACAAAACAAACTAAAGAGATTCTACTGTTTGTTACCACCTTCAATCCGCCACGTCGAATCTAAAAAAGATTCTCATGAAACACTGGCACATCGTTCAACAGCAGCCTAAGCTTAAATAAATTTTTACCCAGCCACCTAGCTATTGTTTCTTACAGGAAGGAAAAATCCCTAAAGGACATCCTTGTCTGCGCAAAACTTCGTTCAATCACAAAACAATCATGAAACCAACCTAGCGCTCAAAAAATATATCTACATATGATCGCCGAAAACGACTCACGATCACCAATCGCGCAGTTCTGCCGCATGCGACACATCCGAGTCAACTGTCTATCGATCACCTACGCTGATTGTTCTCACTTTACAGGAAGGAAAAACATCGAAGGACATCAAACAATCTTAACCCTATTCGGCCTGGGGGGGCACAAAGTGCCCGCGCTAACTTTCAACATTCATAACTTCTTTAATATGTATTCAAATGCCATCAAACTTTGTGACTTTTCCTAAAATTTATCTGGCAACAATTTCACATGACAATGTTTTGATCACGTGACTTGACGTTTCCATGGCAACAAGATTTTGACAACCATGTTTTTGGAAATTTGCATATTTATACCTTTGAATGAAGAAAAACAATGTTTATTGGTATAACTTTTGTATTTTTACGTCATTTAGCGTTTATTTATTGGTTTTGATTAATTTTGTGTCAATTTGGATGGTTTTAAAGAGGTTTTAAAAAAATTCAGAAATCCAAGATGGCGGCCGTATAGCTAATTACCTAATAACTACGTCATATGATGTCATCACTCCATTGTGCGGACCGCAAAGGAGACAGTTTTGGACGTACTATGTACCCTCTAGGTTTCATTGTCATAGCCTTAATGTTCTTGAAGTTACGAAGGGGGGGGGGGGCACAATGTGCCCCCCCCCCAGGCTCAGGAACTAAAAAAAAAGCCCAGGCCGAATAGGGTTAAAATCGATTAAGCGCTTTTATGTTCACTTGAAGGTAAATTTACATTTGATCACAGAAACTGACTTTAAACAAGCAATCGTACAATTTCTGTTGATTGCAGCAACTTAAGTCAATATATCTGATCACCTAAGAAATATCCTAATATTTGATTATTTCCGTAACCAACGTAGAAGCAGAGGACTCGTAGACTTTATTAAACATGGGTTAAGCACGGTTAAGTTCTTATTATTTTGCCTGGGAAAAAAATAATTTTGTTAAGTGCTGTCTGAAAACGCGTATTGCGGTCTGATAACGGCAATAGTTTTACGAAGCGGCGGACACATACCGTCAAAACTCTTCAAGTCTGAAATTGCGTATAACCTTCGGAACTTCGGTGTAAACAAGAAAAAAATGTACCAAAATTCGTCTGCCGATACTTTTGACCCTTTAGGTATTTCGTTATAAAAGGGGGAACATTAAAGAGACAAGTCTAAAAGGGCTATAGGCATGCAAAAGTTTCAATACTGAGGGGACAAACATTTCGCCACCATACCAAAAATATTTAGGAGTACTTTCTTTCCCAGTGTTTTAATTCATACAATAGCCCTTATCCAAATAATAAAAAGGCTTTTGCCACATAAATCACTTTTAATTGTTTTTTTTTTATAGACAGGATGTTTTTTTTAGATATTGTCCTTTTCACAGCAGTGATAATGGTAATTTCATAAGATAAAAGGACCGTGTCACGAAATTTCAGAAATGTGAAAACCTGTGACCAAAATAGATGATCGAATGTAGTACCGTCTTTAGTAGCGGCAAGAACGAGAATCCATCAAAGATTTTAACCTTCCTACAGACGTAAGTACCAGTAAGCTAGTACACTGCATGGTCAAGTTCGTGCAGCTGTGATGCAAATGTTTAGAAAAATACCTCCTAACCTCCCGTAATATTTGGAGTGAAATATTTACTAAAAGAAACTTTATTGACTTTTATTACACCAAGTTAGTCCACTAGCAACCTGGGGTGCTCTTGCGTGGGTATCGACTGTCTGTTGGTGTTCCAAAAGTCATTTCCTTCTTTAAACCTCTTAAAATTTTATTGAAATTCACGTGTACTCCCGCCTTAAAGACCAAATATTTAAACCAAGTCGAAGGTGACCTGGCGTGTGTTTCTTAAAACATCCGAAGACATTTCAGGCCCGAAAGCTGCTTTATAAATTCAGTTTCTTAGTTGTTAAGTTGTTAGCCGGCAAACCAACCCAACTTGTGCAGTAAACGTCAGATTTTATTGCTTAGCTTTCAAAAGCAACAAAATTGGATATTTGTTGTAAACATTTTGCACATAACATAGCTTTTCGGGTCCGTACAGTTTACGGGAGCTTTGAGAAACGCACGCCAGGTCCGAGGCTAAATCGATGTACTGTACTAGGACTTCATGCCTTAAAACTGGGGTCCTAACTGTTTTATTGGAACTCCAGAGTCATACCTTAACCCCCAAATTTCTCCTTTGTTATAATATCAATGTTTACCATAGAGTTCCGACTGAGTAGCGGTTCTCGTCACTTTCGGAATTAGCAGGCATAAGGGGCCAGGGGTCGCAACTTTCGGGTAGCCGTTACTTTCGGGCAGCTAAAATACGCGTCTGATTAATTGAAGCCGAAAAAATGTCGCGTCGCCCTCCCAACAGCTTAGGAACGGGAAAACGAAATTAGGGACCGATCGTTTATTACGTCCTGGGGGGGGAGGGGACGGTGGTTTTTGAGGGGGGTATTTTTTTTTTAAAAAGCTCCATTTGAGGGGGGGGGGGTATTTTTTACCTTGCACGAGAAGTGAGGGGGGTTAAATTTTAAGACATACAAAAGGTAGCAACTACATGTATATAATAGTTATTGAAATAATGGCAATCTGAAAAAAAATATTAAAAATATATAACATATTATATAAAATGTAATTGAAATGAATACTCATTTCGATGAGAAAATAGCCACTGGTGCCATCAGGGAGCTTTAACAACCACGACGGCAACGCCAAAGATAACGTCATTGAAAAAAAAAAAGAATTTGCGCTCATTTAAGTAATGGTCCTAGTAAGAACTAGGGAACCTAACGGCAAGGAATGCAGAAAGGTGTTAATCGTGATATTGTTGAAATCGTCCACCTCATTGGCTAAAACGTGAAAATCTACCGTCACTTAACCAGGTAGTGCATTTATTTGTCTCTAGTTTACTAATTGGTCCCCTTTCAGTGAAGACTATTCTGAGTTTTAATGCAACCAAAATTCTATGTGGGAAACATGCAAAATTAGAAGCCTTTCTTGGCCATTGTTTTGGAGTTTCACGATTGGATGAAATCTTGTAGCACAAAAGAAACATCACTAAAATAAAGTTCCAGTACATTTTTATCTCGTTAATGCGCATGCGCATTAAACGAGATTTCGGAATCAGTACGAAAAAAAGGGACAAAAGTTGTTAACAAAGGTTTCTTTGTTTTTTTTTGGACTTTTGTCCGGGGGATTAGTTCTTTCTTCTTTATAGAAGCTATATTAGGGCATTGAGGATATGGTTGGTTAAACCGGTTAGGATTTCAAGAAGGGCGTCACATACTGCCACTAAAATTTTTGGGGAGCACCCCCGGACCTATTGTTAATTTCCCAAGGGTATTGGGATGTCAGAACTTGTCATAAACTTGTCATATCTCACATTACGTTACCGCAAAGGTATTAAGTCCTTCTTTAAGTTTCGATATCTCAGGTTACCTATCAGTTTCAATCATTTGTCGTAAAGCCATTGAAGCTGCTTTAGAAGGGTAATAATAGATCAAATGCGTTTTCTTGGGAAACGCAGTTTGAGAATTTCAAGGTGTATTTTTACGAATGGAGACGTTTTAAGAAAGTTAAATGGGACAGGAAAGTTTGTTTTAATATGAGCGATATGGCAGAGCAAAATAGCATGAACTTTGCGTTTTTTTCTATTTTGGAATATTACGGTTTGATTGTGCAATAGTATGGGAAAGACGTCATAGTTTTGTTGATTTAGCTACCGTGCACAAGGAAATTTTGCTGATTGTCCGACTGAATTTGTTTTCCGGGAGGAAATTTTTGCGAGTTGCGGAGACAGCTAAAATTTCTGCTGGAAGGAAATGTTTGCGGATTTCTGGTCAAGTATAAATAAAATCCAAGGCATCGGTATTAAACTGCAATTTTACTTCCTGGCCGGAGGTTTGTATAATTCCCATAGTTATGGTTGCTGTTCTGGCGCCAATATGAACATAAACAACGAGAAAACTAGTGAGTGAATTATTGTACGTTGTTGTAAAAACGTAACAGTATTATGATAACAGTCTCTGGTTCTTTTGAGGACATGTCTGGAGATGAATCGGGAATACAAATGACTGTTGTGTCGGTCGCCTCGGAGTTATGAGAGTTCACTGTTACATGAGAGTTATGAGTTATGAGAGTTCACTGTTAAAAAGTTCCTGTTAAGCCGATATACATCATATACATATCAACATTAAAACAAGTAATTATCTCGTTAATGCGCATGCGATTTCGGAATCAGTACGAAAAAAGGGACAAAAGTTGTTAACAAAGGTTTCTTTGTTAAATTTTGTGGACTATTGTCCGGGGGAGTTTCTTCTTTCTTCTTTATAGAAGCTATATTAGGGCATTGAGGATATCGTTAGTTAAAGCGGTTAGGATTTCAAGAAGGGCGTCACATACCGCCACTAAAATTTTTGAGGAGCACCCCCGGACCTATTGTTAATTTCCCTAGGGTATTGGGATGTCATGAACTTATCATAATTATCTCACGCTACGTCACCACAAAGGTATTACAGTTCTTATTTAGTTTCGATATCTCACGTTACCTACGGTATCAATAATCTTTCAAATTTCAAATCATTGCCATTAATAGATTTAGGTACATGGTAGAATGTATTGACGGTGATAAGAATTGCGCTTTGATTATGCAATAGTATGCAAGGGACCTCGTGATTTTGCAGATTTAGTCAAACTATTTCTTGTTTGCTGCAATTCTCTCTACAGTTGTATTCGTATACAAGTAAAATTTTGTTGTTCTGAATTGAATGACAAAGCAAGCATTTTAACAACCATTTTATAAGCGATCTGAGCGTTTCAATTCAAGACAGACATTGGAACTTATTATTACGGACTTAATTGAGAAGACATTATTTGAGTGCCAATACGAAGAAAATATCAAGAAGTGGTTAGGATTTTATCGCATACCGCCACTAAAATTTTTGGGGAGTACTCCCGGACCTATTGTTAATTTCCCTAGGGAATTGGCATGTCATAATTTTTTTTTAAGTTTTGATATATAGCGTTACATATCAATCTTTCAAATTTGTTTTTACGTGGATGTGTCCGAGACGGCATTGATCTTCAAAGGTTCAAGAAATTTGTGTTTTTCTTGTCAATCATATGTCGTAAAGCCATTAGTGCTCATTTAGAAGGGTAATATATATAGATAGCCCAAGGCTAACAGCGTCGCACTTTGAACAAGCTTAACTAAGGTGAAACTTAACGAAGGTGAAACTTAACTAAGGTGAAAGGTTGGAAGCACAAGAATTAAGATTGACGAACGGGCTATTTTCAATTTTAGCAATTCTCAAAAACAGTATTACGCGACCGTCTGCACAGTACATTTTTATACACCGTACAAAAGTTCACAAAAATAACTTTTCTCTGTCTAGAATAACTAGTACCACTAGTTTCCGAATAAAATACAGTTTTTGTTTGTCAAAAATTGCCCGAGAAACTGATTTGAAAATCAAAAATTGCAAAAATACACAAACATATTTGCATAAGGCGATGCGTGTGAAGATAGAACTGTACTATAAAATCAAAGTCTTGTTTTGTTTACATAAAATCGCTTTTCAAACTATCTAATGAATGAACAAACACATAAAAATGGACAACACAATCTTCTTTCGAAAAAATTTATTCAAATCTCCATTAGTTTACGCGTACCATTTAAGCTTACATGTAATTATAGCTCATCGAGTTCAAGCTTTCTTCGATGAAATTCAAGAGATCGATACAACTGAATTTAAGCACGTTTTAAAATCAATTCTCCCAAACTAACAATAACACCAATAAAAAGTCACTCACAGATTGATATCAACATAAATTCTCATCGAAAACTTTAATCTGTTTTACCTTTAAGTCCCTC